>BJKM01000898.1:175000-232500 GCA_015082035.1 Chaenogobius annularis
GAAGCAAGAGCACGCGAGCGGCTTGGAATCCGAGCAGATGTCGCGTGAATGTCAATAAATGTTAATAAAGACGAGCAAAAGAGACGGATAGGTTTTCACAAGGCGGCGCGCGCGGGGCCTGGGGACAAAAGAACCGCCGCAAAGTTAGGGAATATTATCTATTTATTATGTCATCTTAATGCATCAAACATTACATTAGAGTTCGGACCGTTCCATTAGAAGAGATAGGACAATGTGTGTATTATCCGAGGGTGTTTGGACGAACCAGGGCTATTTTAAAAGAAACAGAAAACGTTACCAAATGTAGAATCATTGTTTGTTTTTATTTCCAGGCTTTTACATGGTTGTGTTTTTTTTTTTTTTACAATTCTCTCTTTCGTTTTATGGCTTTTAATGCGAGCGGAAATGAGAATCATCTGTAATGAGCGTAAAATGAAGCTTGGGTAAAACAAGAGCAGCAAAGTTCAGGAAACGACGGACCAAAGCAAAATGAGCGCAGATTTATCAATATCTTATTATTATATTATCCGAAATGAGGAAGAGGAAGAGGAGGAAACGACACATGCTACTGTTGAGTTCCTGGACACTTGACGTTATGAAAAGCCAAAATAGTTACGCTACATGCTTTCTCAACAAAGATTTGAAAATATCGACTATTATCATCTAAATCGGAGCTAGGAAAACAGTTTTTACTGTTCTGAAACCATGTGATTCCAGTGATATTTATTTGAAACTTACCTGGAAGCACTGTTTAATTTGATATTAGCAAAATAACTATTTAATTTTATTTTGAAAGCTAAACTAATTGAAGGCAAAAACATCAATGCATTTCCTCAAAAGTAAAACATTTAGGGGATTAAGTGGTGGTACATTATGTGTGAGTATTTCTAATATTTTACATCTTTATGTCAAGTACTTTTGTTTTGTTTTTATGTTGAGATATGTTACTGCGTTGCCTGAAATGTTCCACAGTTTGGCATTAACCTGGTGCATTCCCATGGTACAGTCTTTTTAACGTTCACTCTCCGTGAGGACAAGCAGGGGACGCCGCAAGGCTTTGCAGGAAAAATACCTGTACATGAACGGATGCATTTGCAAGAAATAACTGCAGTAGAAAAGCTGGTTGCGGACCCCTCACCAGAAAAATTACATAGAGCACCTGTAATATAGTATTTTTAGGGGCTGCAGCTGATGATATTTTAGTAGTGGACCAGTCAAATAAAGGTTGAAATATGGTGAGTGAAAGCTTCTAGGTCGAGAATATTTACAAATAAAGTTTATTACTGAGGAAAATCCGAAATAGTTAATTCATTTTTTGAAATAAATGTATTTGTAATAAAAATGTCTTTTCATATGCGTTAGAGAGTTTAAATGGTCCAGATAATGATCTCATTTATCACTATTTTATATAGTCGACTACTCACGACTGCAAAACAGTAGTTTTTCTGTCTTTTCGATGAAAATGTTAAACTCCTCCCCAGACGCCTCCCTCCCTTATGCCTCACCTCTCGCTTGTGGCAGCGGCCGCACCTCATTCACATCTGGCTCTGCGTTGGACTGATGCACCTCCACCGCCACGAACTTCTGCTTGGAGACACTGCTCTGGGACACTTTGGACATTTTGGACGCTTTGGACACGGACACGGGCTTAGAGGGCACCGACACTGGCAGAGGGGGCGGGGCGGGGGCGGGCAGGGGGGGCGGGGGTGGGAGCGGGCTCTGGACACTCTGTTTCGCACCTCTGCTCGGGGACTGCACTCTGGGGAAGGGCCCGATGTTGTGCTGGGCCACCATGGACAGGTGAGCGCTGGCCATCGGCTCCCTCCTGATGGTGTCACGTTTGCGGATGGCTGCGTACTCCCGGGACGGGCTGGAGGCGGGCGGTTGTTGCCCTCGCTCCGGGTGGACGTGGTTGCCGGAGCTGGGGGCGGTGAAGTAGAGGCCGGAGTGAGAGGATTCGGAGGAGTTGCACTTGTTGACGGGGTCGCGGCGGCCGGAGCGGGACTGCAGGCCTGGAGGGGGCGGAGGACGGAACGCGGGGGGAGACTCGCACTGTACGTCATCCTGGATCAGAGAAATGTCATGGTTTGTGCATGAAAATGGATCATAAAGAGGGAAATGAATGGGCCGGGACACTGGCACCGCGGTCTGTAAATGGAAGGTAAGTCAATAGGCAAAAACAATGTACAAGTCTCAAAACAGAACAGTAAATAACAGATTTATAACAGATACAAATTGTCCGTAAAGTTAAAGGGGCTGTATTGTGTTGGTATTTTTGGGTTTTCTAATATTGTTTACGCATAATAAATAGTGCATAATGTTCTGAAAAAAAAAAAACTCAATTCCAATTTAAACTGAACTCTTAACACAAAAAAATTTAGGTTATTTAAGGTTATTATTCTGGTCTTTTTTGTCTCAATCCCACCCCTCAAACTCCATTAACAACCGGTCCATCTGTGTTTAGTCAGTTGGCGAGCTAGCCAGGAGCTTGTTTGGTGGATGAATATTGATAAATTGTTCTCTTTTGTGGGGTAAATTATTGAAGAAAAGTGTTTTTTTTACATAACGCTAATGTTTTTTGAAACGTTAAACGCCTTTAAAATAAATGTAATATATTGATGACCTCACAAGTGACCTAGACAAAAACCTTCTTGAATTGTTGATTTTGCAAGTTTGGAAGCTTTAACTGCTCCGAAACACATCATTGCCACATGCTCATGGAATTTTTTGACTAAACCAGCTGTGATTGGAGCAAATCAGGGGGTGGAGGAAAAAACGCAGGTCATGTCAGAAGGTTGACAAAACATTTTTTTGATATATATTTTTCACAATATCCCACTAACACTATTTATATTTGCGTAATCCATCTGAAATCTGATCAAATGTCTGTGAATGTCTTGGTTGTTGTTAAAGTGTTGCACAATGGAGCCCCTATAACATTTGAACATTTTGTAACTTTATCAGTCGTGCAAAATCATCAGTAACAGCATCTTTTAAATCTGGAGCTAGGACTGGACCAGCAGCGGTGTTCTGCTTTGAGGGTCTCCTGCGTCTCCTACAGAACAAACCGAAAGATTGACGGACAGTGACGTGACGGTGACACAGATAAAACTCCAAAAACAAATGGACATAAATGTGATGGGATGAGCTGAGCTTTGTTCTAGCAAATGTTCAGAATGAAGTGTCTCTTTTTGCTTTCTGATTCTAACAAATTGTACATATAAAGACACTCAAAAATCCATCTAAGACATTGGATCTTGCACACTATCTAACCATTATTAAAAAGCATTTGCAACTTAGTCCAGTTCATATCAGGCTGCTGGACATTTGTTCATGATTTAGTGTGCTCAAGCTGGCTTCTAATCAAGGGGGTCCCCAAACTCATACATATTAGCACTGAGAGCCGGACTTCATTTTGTGTCTAACTTTAATCAAAAAGTTTGTCTGAAAAGAGATTTATCATTAAATGTGTCTCCTTTGACAAATATTTTCAGCACAACATTTAATCAAAATACCTAGACACTTCTTACAAATCTCAGCACCACTTCGCAGGTTTAATCAGCCCCCTTGGAGGGCCAAGTTTGACCCGCAGGCCCCACTTTGAGCACCTCATTTTACATTTTCAAAATAACAGCTCATGAATCTCTTAAATCCCATCAAGCCCAGTGCTCACCAAAGCGACGTCCGCCAGCAGCGTGTTGAGACCTTCAGGCGGACTCTCCACGTTGTTTTCTACCACACTGTCATTCTGCAAAACAAATCAATACAATTATACACGCATTTTTAAAAATCAAAATAATGATATTCCAAACGGGTGTGAAAAATCAAACGCATGCTTCAAACACTGCACGCCAGTTCTTTTTTAATACGAACAGATGCTACGGCCCTGAAGTGCAGACTGTTAATCTGAAATCATCTGCATTTTACGAGCTCCACCAATCACTCGCTCACAAGCCACTTTCGTACGGGTAAAGTGAACAACAACAACAACAACAACAACAACAGCGCAGGTCAGAGCTGGAATAGGACTGTCGACCTTTGGGTTGTTGGGCAAATGTTCTAAACCACAGGGCCAGGTGCCTGTGATGAGGAAACATGCTCTTTGAAAACCCACCTTCCAGGGGCAACAGTGCCTCTGTTAAGATGGTTTGTACTGGAGTAAATGTGTGTGTGATGTGTGAGCGTTTCCTTGATCTAAAGCACTTTGAAAATGTGACTCTTATACCATTTTAACGCTAACAATTACATCAAATGTTCATTAAAGGCAACACGTAAATGTGGTTAAATTACATTTTTGGAGGTCTACTGCTGATGGCGATGGGGAAAAATAGATAAAACACAAACACAACCCCAGATGTGTCCTTTTGAATAGGATACATCATGGTTAAAAGCTCAAATATATTGCTTAAATATATGTATATCATTGCCATACACCAAAACTGCAGTTAAAAATAAGCATGGACCATCTCTATCGAAGGACAAAAAAGCTGTAGCGCCCCCTGACTGTAACAGACTGCACGCATGCCACGCCGGACTGATGCTCGTCTCCCTGGAGAGCGCGGAGCCTGTTAACATCCCCCCTGTAACAGACTAACATGAGGCAGGCCACTTAAAGCCCTGCCAATCAATGAACCATCAGAGCGGCGCACAGCAGCGAGCCCGGAGGGACGGGAGCGAGTCCTGCGGGGAAGTGTTCAGCGCGACGGGACTACGGCAGCAGCGTGCGGTGAATTTCGAGAGTAGGCAAGCCGACTCGGAGGTGGTCATCCATATTTAGTCGATTTAATTAACACATTTTTATACTAACTGCATTTTAAAGGAGTAGGCTATTCATTTGGACGGTTCATATTTGAGGTTTTATGCACTAAAAGACACTTGTGACTTCCAACAGTTGCTTTTTTGACACAAGGTGGTTTTAGATATAATCGGCCAATCACTGCTTGCCACCGACTGAGGTGACATTGTTTTTTTTCTCCACTAGAGTGAAAGTGGTGCCATTAATATTAACAACTTTAAGTCATGATATTAAAATGGCAGGTTTGTAAATCCAATCCCCTACAAATACTGATGCGGTTCAAGATCTGTGGAATGTTTTGAATATTCCTTTCAAAACCATAGTTACATATGCTCGTGCCGTCTGAGATTATTTTTTTGTTATGAAGTGGTCTCAAAGTGAAAAGTTCGTTGAGCTTTTTATCAGAGAACGCTGTGTCCCACGTGAGTCTGTGGAGCGTTTCAGCCTCTTATCAGGGCCTTCAGCCTCACCATCCAGACTGATAAACAACATGGAGACTCGGGCTGGTCGTGCAGGCAGACAATGATCACAGTTCACAGCGCTGGTTTGACCTTCGCGCCGCCTCGTTCATCTCCCATCACTGATTTCCATTATCTGAGAGCAGCGGTTGATTAAGCAGGATGTCACTTAGTTTGCGGTGAAGATGATGCACTGTTTGTCACATAATCAAGGCATCACAATAGAGTTAAACCACTGGAGCTTTTAAGATGCAAAATACTGGTGCTGTCAGTCCATAATAAAAACATCTGGTTAATCATGAATCATTGAATCATTGAATTATGATTCATGGCGTTAGATCCCAGAGCACACTTACGTTAATGCCATTCTTTACACGTGACATAAAACATTCGAATTTGAAGAATATTTGCACATTTTCTTAAAGAATTCTTAATTATTTCACAAATCTAAATAAATTAGCCCCATTTAAAAGGCCTTTTAGCAATAATTAATGTCTATTTCATAACAAATCTTTGTGGTTACATGTTGAAGCATAGGACATGAATATGTAAAAATTGTTGTCTTAAAATATTCGTCTTACTTTAGTCAAGATTTAGCTTTGTTTACAACTGGTTAAATACTGATTTGTCCCCCCCTTATATTTACACATCCACAAAAAACTTTGGTGTGCTTTAGTGTTACATCTAAGTTAAATTTGCACCATTAAAATGAATTGAAATAAATGGTAATTGAACTTGGTTTGAAACAAGCTCAAATTGGGGAAAAAACAAACAAACAATAAACTCGGAATAAGCTGTACACAATACTCATTTGATCCACAAATGACAAGTTATACACGCCCAGAATCAATATCAAAATACATGCTGTGTAACTGTCTGGTTGTTGTTTGAGTTGCGTTGCAGTGGCCATTCCAACATGTGAAAGCCTCGTCAGATCAGAGCAGGGCCACAGGGGGGCGGCAGAGCGTACTGTTGTTGTGTCCTTGGGCAAGACACTCCGCCCACCTTCCTCCAGTGTCCAAATATGCAGGTGTTTGTGAGAGGGAATAAAGGACAATAGATCGCAACGAGCCCATGGCAACAATCACAGTGTGTGTCTCATGGATGATCATCAACTGGCACAGTGCATCAAACAAACAATAATATCAACTCTTTATAAGGAACAGACAGAGGGTCATAATTCTAAAAAATAACATTAATAATAATAATAATACTAATACTAATACTAATAATATTAATATTAATAATATTAATAATAATAATAATAATAATAATAATAATAATAATAATAATAATAATAATCATTATCATTATAATTATCATCTTCATCATCATTATTATTACCATTGTTTTTGTTTTTATTATTATTATTATTATTATTATTATTATCATCATTATTATTATTATTACTATTATTATTATTATTATCATCATCATCATCATTATTATTATCATTATCATCATCATTATTATTATTATTATTATTATTATTATTATTATCATCATCATTATTATCATTATCATCATCATCATCATTATTATTATCATTATCATCATCATTATTATTATTATTATTATTATTATTATTAT
The DNA here is from genome assembly GCA_015082035.1 of Chaenogobius annularis. Lineage (NCBI taxonomy): Eukaryota > Metazoa > Chordata > Actinopteri > Gobiiformes > Gobiidae > Chaenogobius > Chaenogobius annularis. The sequence goes on from BJKM01000898.1 coordinate 181,844, forward strand.
TATTATCATTATCATCATCATCATTATTATTATTATTATTATTATTATTATTATTATTATTATTATTATTATTATTATTATTATTATTATTATTATTATTATTATTATCATTATTACATACATGGGGGTGAAAATAGAACTGCAGTGTAGTGTCTATTATTTTGTCACATAAATGTGGCTCATGTATAACTAGATGCTAATCTTTGTTAGCTGCATTTTCTAAAGGAGACACACACGCACTGTATAATTGTCTTTCATGAGCTTTTAACCTCTTACGCGTGGGACGTTTGCTTTCTTTATTCCATTTTGTCCTCTACCTTTTAAAAGACAACTCACCGGCTGCTTGATATGTTGTGCACTAAAATAAAGCTGTAACCCTCTTATTTCCAGTCAAATCAATCATTCTGGGAAGCATCAGGGTCAGTTTGTTCTCTAACCCCACAAATAAACAATAACCCTAAAATAAATAGGACTTTTATATGGATTCCGCCTGGACATTTTCGCTTTATTACAAGTCCCTAAAACCGAATTTATCTTCAGCTTTTAAAGGAGAATTGTCAAAAACCCAACAGATGCTCATGTTAGTGTCAATCAGCCGATGCCTCCAGAAACCAGCTTCACTCATTCATACATTTCAAATCTGATTTCCTCTGTGCAGTGCTTGTTTCTACTTATAATTAGAGTGAAACAGACATCAAAGAGTCCAAAACTCCAGAGTCTCAGCTTCACAAAGGCTCCGGCGGGTCAGGAACAGCTTCAGTTCGTTTTAGGAACAATAGTACTAGTTCTTTCATGTGCGTAATCCTGTGTACATGTCTGTTTGCACCTACTGCGCCCACTGCTCTGCACAGTTCAGAGCCCTGGTTTAAGTGTGAAGAAGAGTTGGGAGCGACTCATGAGTTTAATCGGCCTTTCACGTGAAAATACAACACTGTTTGTCCTTGTGAGTGCAGCTCGGGTCAAACACAGGACCAGATCATAGTGACGCTTGATCGTTTTGAGAGCTTCTGATACCGGCGAGCCACACCCACTTTTCAGCCGACTCATTGATTGGCAGGACACGTCTCTGATCGACCTTTAGTTGACTGCAGCCTTTCGTGAAGCCGCAGCCGCCCCACCGTGGCCCCGGGGTTCAGGTCATTTCTATCAATATTATGGTTTGCAACGAACAAAAACCACACTTTTCACCAACGGAGCCGAGTGGGAGTGAGACGTCCCTTTTTTTTTTTTTTTTTTTTTTCGTTTTCTCTCCGTTTCCCTGCAGCTGTCCATCACGACGACGTCTTCTTACATAAACATGTGACTCAGCAGTCCACTCGTGTCCATCATGGCTGCCAATCACCAGCCGCACACACAATATATCCACATCCTTCCTAAAGTCGTCCACCTCCACCTCCTCCTCCTCCTCCTCTTCTTCTTCTTCTTCGCTCGCCGTAAAGCCAGGCAGCCTGCTTAACGAGGTGAATCCGTTACATTTAATAACAGGTAATTAACTCGCCATCTCGCCGAGCAAACACGGGTTGTTTTGCGGGTTCTGTCGAGATAGAGTTCACGCAATAATTCAAGGAGTCGCTTTAGTTTGGTGTTCAGTCTGTGCGCATTCTAGACATTAAGCAAACGTGTGGCAGTTTGTTTAAACCAGGACCAGAACCAGGACCAGAACCAGGGCTAGGCCAGGACAAAACCAAACTAAAACCAGGGCAGTAAGATGGAGTAAATAGGAATCTGTCTAACCTAAAACAGGACTATAAATCATAAATCAGCATTAAACCACGGAAAAAAGACTGACCCAGGACTGAGTAGGACAAAAAAAACAAAAAGGGGGGGAAACTAGGACTAAAGAACGAATGAGTCCACATTAAACATCTAAACCAGGGCTAACGACGGGCTGAACAGGACAACACCAGAACAAAACTTGGACAAAAAATTACTACTACACCGAGTCCAACCTGCGCAGGACTTGTCCCTGCTCCAACTGAGATCCTCCCGTACTTTGTAGACACGAAGGAGAAGACGACTCTCGTGGGAGAACGTGCAGACGTGAAGAGAGTTTGAGGAAGTGCGCGACGCAGGAAATCGTCTGCAAATAAATCGGCTAAAATCTCACGGATGTCGGAGAAGGGCCGTTTGTTCCGCGCACAATGCTCTCAACACGTGTGAGACCTGCAGATCCACGTCAGGGAGGGCATTCTGCGTCTCCCTTGCACTCCCGCGACACCCGCTCGACCGTTTCGGACCTCCGCGCGCACGTGTCTCGTGTGCGTGGGCAGGGCCAATCCTCGCGCACGCCTCGCTCAGACACATGCACAGTGTTGAGTCGGCATTTGGCGCGAGCGCTGCACTTCAGCCCGGCAAAAGAAAAGCATTCATCATCATCAGCGGCGGGTTCAAGACTCATGTGTGTGTGTCTGTCTTTTCACATTTGCGTGCACATTTTACCCACTAAATATGGACGACCAAGCCCAAGTCTGCTTTGCCCATCTGTACGATTGTGTCGTTTTTCCTTTGCCTAGAAGGAGGCACAGGAGATGCTGAGACGTTTATCCATTTGCTAATTTCCTGTGAACATGGTTTAATCTGATTCTGTTTCATTGTCGCCCTTTGACGCAACTGTTGTCGTGATTTTGGGCCTTTGATAAATGAATTGAACTGTCACCACACGCTGCTGGTATGTAACAAATGTATGTTCTCTTTTTTTTTTAACATATATATATATTTTTAATACGGTATAGCGTAAAACACATACTTACAACTACAGTAGGTGGCGGTAAATGCACGTTTTCAGTTGGCTGAAGAAGAAGAAGAATCTAAAGGACAAATATTCTGTATCATTTGTCTTGTTATTGGCCTTTAAACATGTTCTTGAGCCTTCACGTTGGCTTCTCATGGTTTAGAACTATATCCTTAGCTGGCTTTGTGTTAGCACTACTACTGGCAGCAGAGGGAATTACCATAAACAAAAGCTAGCTTGCCTCCTACAAGCAGCTGTCGTAATGAACACGATTCTGTGTCTGGTGAAGAATGATGGACTTAAAAACAGCACGCGAGACCTCCGGGGGCTTTACCTTTTGACATTACAAAACTGAGAAATGTGAAGCTGAGTGTTTTCTGAGGCTCGGAGGGAGACTCCAGGTCTGTTTTCGATGGAGGGAACAATGAACACGATTATAAAAATGTGTAAAAAGTCAACGTTTGCATGACGTGTGTATGGAAAACAAGTCATTTTGGGAATGTGAAACGTAGAGTGACGCAGCTTCAATGAGGCTAAAAACAATAGCTCCAAACTTATAGAAAGATGCATTGCAGTAAGTAAAGAAATGATACGTCTGATGAAGGTGTGTGGACTTTAAAAACGCACTAAATATGCCACATTAGTCAAACAAGCACGAGTTGAAAGATAAAACGGTTAAAAGGTTTAATGGCTTCAGTTTAGGAACAAAAGCACTCTTCTCTCCTCCAAGCGCCAACATCCAATCAGTTGAACGAACCATTCATCACCCAAAACCTTTCACACAATACAGGCATTTTCCTTTTTAAAATTTTTATCATGAATTTCTCAAAACGCTCCGGTGCCATCCCCCCTGCCCCCCGCGCCCCCCGTCAGTCTCTTTGACAAGCACAGTTTCTGTCAAGTCCCCTGGAAGTGCGCCCACTGCAGCGTTTAGACCCGCTTCCGAGACGTTTTCGATATCCATATCCGAGCCAAAGTCCGGGTTTCAAATGAATAGTTTAGGTTTTAAATTGAGCGTGGAAGAACCGAATGTCCCTGTGTCTTATCACGCCTGCGGACCCTTACACCTCCACAGCGTTTGTATCAGATCGGCACATCATATCTCAGTCTTTTCCTCCACGTTAACGCGCCGGGACGTGTCTCAAAAAGGTGTGCGAAACCCGAGCTCACGTGGAAAAAGCAAATCTCAAATCCAATCACAGTTGCGCTACACGTTGAAAGAGCCACTGCAAACCACAGCACGGCAGCAGAGAGCGGGGGCTCGGGGCTGTGGTCCTACCTCCATCAGATCTATGAGCCACAGCAGCCTCTCCTGTCCAGAGGAGAACACAAGCCCATTAGCACGGTCAGTCAGTTCAATGTGTCCGGGCTTTTGCGACACGACACGAGAAGGAAGTCCACTCAAGGTCGTGGAGAAGCGGACACATTCACATAGCGAAACAGTGTAATTGACATAACGATAAATAGTCCAGATCCAGGAGTTAAAGGGCCTATGACAGGTTTTTACGACGTTCTAATTTTGGCTTTATTTGGTGTATTTATACCTGTCGTACATATACATGATAGTTTCTCACCAATCGAGCAGGTATTTGTGGGGAAAACGTTGCAAAATCTGTAGAAAATGACAGGAAGTGACATCACACCAGGGACACTCATTCCAGTCAAAGTTTATGCAGAATTTAGACAAAATAAACTACTTTTTTGACGTTCTAAACATTAATCCAACAAAATAAAGTCGCTCTCATATATTTTTATTTGTCACATGAAAAAAAACTGTGGCATTCGATGAGTTTTGGCCCAGTGTTTGCCGGGTAATTTCCTAGTGTGATGTCATCGATTACAAACAGGAAGTGAAATTATAAACTTAAATTATTTGCTATTCTATGATAATTTTTTAGCAAAAATCTAAATATATTTATCTTAAAGGCATTTTAGTTGAATGAGTGGTCAGAGGCACTGTAAATTAGTCGACTAAATCATATTTTTGCTGACTAAAATGAACTAAAACTAGGCTAAAAGTAAGTCAGTAGAAATTGGTGAAAAATTTGAAACTTTTGTCACTTAAAAGTATTGATATTTCCATCGAATAACAGCATAAATGAATGAAATGACTGGAGATTAAATCATAGTTCCACTTTTGAAATCGCAGAACCTCAAACGAACTCAACATCCAAAGTCTGTGCATGTACCAGGAAGCAATGCAGTGCAATTAAAATCGCATTTACGTCGACTAAAACTAGACTAAAGGTCAATAGCGTTCAAAAGACAAAGAGGAAACAACAATTGCTAGTCAGAAGGAACACTGGTCCAGGTCATTTCCACTGAATAACTCTAAGTGCTAATTAACAGCTGCAGGAAAATTAAAACCAGCTCATCGACAGCAGCGTCTTTTATGTTTAGTCCCACTTTAAAAAGGTGCACGATAACTTTTCTGGCGTCGTCTTTGCCTGGAATCTTCGACGGCACCGCGTATGCGTTCATCTAATTTAATCATCTAATTTGCATTTATTAAATTTGCACGCTTAAAAACATGCATTATATACTGTGCGCTGCGGATCGCTTGTGAGTCTCATTTATGAAGCGCGCGACGTACAAAAGACTGGACATGAGCCAAAACGGTCGAAAAAACCTGACTATATTTGGTGTGTTTGTAGCTGTCGTACATATAAATTGATAGTTAACAGACCAATCGAGCAGGGATTTGTGGAGAAAACGTTGAAACATTTGTAGAAATGACAGGTTTATGCAGAATTTACTACAAAAGAAACACTTTTTGACTCTCTAAACATGAATTCAACTAAATAAAGTCGCTCTCGTATATTTTTATTTATAATTTGTTTTGGCCCAGTGTTTGCTGGGTAATTTCCTAGCGTGATGTCATCGATTACAAACAGGAAGTGAAATTATAAACCTAAAAAATTTGCTATTCTGTGATTCTATACATTTTTGGGTAAAATTCAAAATGTATTTATCTTAACTGCATTTTAGTCCTCCGACCTGTAGGGGGCACTTTAAAGACGTTTGTGTACATTTTTAGTCAGAATTCCGCGTAAAAGTTTAATAAACGAGTCAACACTCGTCTGTTTGGCCAAAATCTTTGATCGTGATTCGTTTTCACTGCCTTTTTGTGCCTCGAATGCTTCTCTCTGCGGTGGGCCGACTGACTTGCCCTCCATGTGATGAAAGGAAACTATCTGGCACGTTATTGAGCATAAAAAGAAAGCTGCAACGCTCAAATCAACCATTTTCGCATGAATCAGGATCAATTTGTACTTCAAACTAAACATTACTTACACAAATACATAAATAACAGGCTTTTCCTGTGGGTTCTGCTGCTTCCTCTTTGTTACAAGACCCTAAATCTTATCTTTCGTGGAATTAGCTTTGCCTTTTTAAAAGAGGAACTATCAAAACAAATACTTAAACAGGCGTCAGTCCTTGCATCCACCATCTTCACGACCGCTTATATTTATCGAAGACTAATCAGATTTTCCTCTGTGCAGAGCTTGTTAGCACTTATAATGAGTTTACCACTTATAATTAACAGTAAATCAGGCATAAGACGCCGGAACTACAGAGTCCAGACGGTTCTTTAAACTCCAAAGGTTCTGTAACAACTTCAGTCTGACCTGGGGCTTATTTTAGTCTGGCGTTTTTGGGAAAATAGGCCTTAAGGTTTTTAGGTTTTGTCAGCAGATTGTGCGTCGGGGCAGTTTGAGGCGAGCAACAGGCAACAAAACCCCCCCGCGTGTGGCAGACCAAACCACCAGAAAAGTGACACAGCGCAGCTTTAAAACCAGCCTGACCAGGTGAGGCGCGTGCGCGTCGCGGTCGGCGTCGCGTACCCGTGCAGAGCTGAGCGTGGTGTTGGTCATGAAGCTGGCCGAGGACGAGGTGAGCGTGTCCGGGTACGACACCACGGACCCCGAGTCCCCCAGCAGCCCCGCGGCCCCGGGCCCCTGCCTGGCCTTCAGCGCCTGGATCTCCCGCCGCAGAACCAGGGCATCGAACCTCTCCAAGTCCTGAGGAGTGACCACGCCGCGCACCTCGGACAGCAGGGAGAACTGTGGACGCAGCAGGGAGAAAAACCATGTTCCATAAAAGTGAGGCCATGAAAATCGTATATATAGAGTTTGGATCTGATTAACTTTGCATCGGGATGTCACGATGATTAGTGAATCGATTATCGGGATTATTTAGGTCTCAATATCAAAGTGACGTTTTTTTATTCGATTTCGAGTTTAGAAGCCAAAATGAAGTCCTTTTCTGCTCAGCCTTTCCTTTTCTCTTGCCGTTTATGTCAAATTGATCATTCAGACAAGCTTGATTTCATAAAGCAGTAAGAAAACAAGAAGGAAGGAACATTTGGGATTTGATTTATTGTCGTTTTGTCGTGATGTTAATAATCGCGAATGATCATTACATTGCGCGTTTATTCTCACAATATTGGCTACACAAAAATGTTAAATCGTGACATCCCGAGCTTTGCATACATTTATCTGCCCTTTTTTATTGTTATTATTTTATTAAATTTGATAGAGAACAGAACTCTGAACACGACACAGAGCGAGCAAAATAATCAAAAGCAACAAAAGGCATGAAATTAAATCAAATTACATCAAATTAAATCACGGCATTTTCCAATTAATTTGACAAATTTGTCATCGTTTTCACATAAATCCGAATGTAATTTTTAAAAATTTTTTGAATGTCAATTATAACGTCAGTGCAGTCGGTCGGTTCAGTTTGTGTCATCCATATAATTATTACTTATGTCTTTATTTGTTTCTGCTTACTTTTCATGTTTTATTTCAATGCATTTTGCCTTGTCTTAATACAAAATTATAATTGTGAATGTTTTTGTTGAAAATGTATATTCCATTTCATGTATTTATTTTGAGGAAGTCAATGAACACTAGAAGAAAATGAATGCGTGAAATATCTTTAAAGCACAGTTAATAGAGAATTAAATTTCCCTTTTTTTTAAGATAAAAATGATGGAGAAACATGTTTTACTAATAAAAAGTTGTGATTATAATAATAGTAATAACATTTCATTTTTGGGTGAAACTGCAACCCTTAAAGTGCCTATGACAGGGTGAACGACTCACTGAATTAAAACGCAGCTAAGATTTATGTATTTAAAATTTTGCTAACAATTTTAAATAAATAATGTCCCAGAATAGCTCAGTTTTTAGGTTTATAATGTTACTTCCTGTTTGTAAATGATCACTATTGATCATCACACTAGGAAAGTACCCAGCAAACACTGGGCAAAAACACTTTTAATGTCACAAATAAAAACATATGAGAGCGACTTTATTTGGTTGAATTCATGTTTAAAGGGTCAAAAAAGTCGTTTCTTTTGTGTAAATTCTGCATAAACTTTGACTGGAACGAGTGTCCCTGCTGTGATGTCACTTCCTGTCATTTTCTACAGATTTTTCTACTTTTCTCCACAAATACCTACTTGATTGGTGTAAAACTATAATTTATGTGTACAACAGGTATAAACACACCAAATCGTACGTAATACGTCACTTTAACTGACTTTTTGCTGTCACGTGTTTAACTTGATCTAATTATGCGCAAGCAATTAGTGATTTTAATGTTGCCCCTTGATCAAAAACACAGCACATCTTCCAAACCCAAATGTTGTAATTCCGCAAATGCGCCGTGCCGTTTTATAGTGACCGTTAGTCCTGGGGGGCCGATTATGCAAACGCTACATCAGTTCTGTGTCACTGGAGCGCTTAAAGTCGTTCTGATTGACTTGGACGCCTTCCAGTCGCCTCTGAACGCGGCACACTTTACACGACCTTGAAGGCAGCTCTCGTTTAACAGCGCCGCGTTGGACTCTCGCGGAGCGGGACTGAGGACGGCTTTTCCACATCTTAACACAAGCTTTATGGACCTGATTTACCGCGAGATGACAGTGTCCTTTCCTTTTGTCCAAAATGATGAGGCCCGTATTAGGCTTCGGGCTCCGGTTGGTGATCCGGTGTGCGTTTTGGCTAAATCGTGCTTTCTGGTTCATGTTTCATAAGTGCATTGTAAAACATGTTTACAGACAGAACTGGAATGACACCAAGAACAGGCTGTTTGAGCACTTTAAGGGTCCGATTCGAGTGGATTTGGTGATGTTGCGTACTTGGACATGACCTTTGACCCGCCTCACCTACGCACATGTATGAACCGTTCATCAAGTATTAGCGTTGAAGACTTAAAAGTGCCAGTGACGAACATTTCATTTGACTGAAACGCGGTTAAAGCAGAACTCACGCGATAGAGCTCCCCCTGCAGCTCCCTCGTGGAATTTTGCAGATGCATTCATGTGTAGGGCATCGCCATAATCCAGCAGAGGCGTAAAAGAGGCCATTACCAGACTTCAAGGGTAAAACAAGCTTTAACTCACTACAATTTTTTTAACCAGGTTTTGTAAGTGAGCTTTAAAAGAGAGCTCCTGCCATGGGCACAATAAATGGATACCTTTGTACTTTTGGATGGAATGGATGACACAAACCTCGCCAACGACCAAGGACCGGACTGACATAATAACATACATCAGACAAATGGAAAAAATAACAGCAAGACTTAATTATGAAATGAACAAATTTGACAGTTTTTGGACAAAACAGGACTTTTATTTTAATTTAAATGCGATTTTGTTTCTTTTGACGTTTAGTTGTATTCTTATTTTGTTGCTTTTTCTTTCTGGTCGAGTTGTGTTCTGCAATGTTCTATGTTCCATGTTTATTCTTTTTAAAAATGTGAAATAAATCAAATCAAATGAAGAGGCAGATGACCCTTTACAGGTCCAGCAGGGGCCGTTTCCGTGGGGGATCCAGCTGGTTTAGAGGCAGCGGTTGTGGAGAGGTTTCAAATAAAAGCAGGTGATGGATTGTGTTGTTGATAAGGTGAAGAGGAGCAGACACTTTACCGAGACTGTAAAACCCGGAGAGACGGGAGAGTACGGCATAAATCTGACGGAGACGCCAGAGGGAAAGGTGCCCCCAGAGGATGAATCATGAAGTGTTTTGTGCCAATCTTTATGGCATTGGTGGGTTTATTTTTGTGCACTGTGGGGAAGAGCTACGGCCATTACTCTACCCTCCACCAGAAAAGTTACATAGTGCACCTTTATTATAAACAAAAACCCATTTAATTTTGGCTGCAGTGGAAATAGTGGTGAAAAACAGAGCTGGTCCAAAGTTATTCCTCGTTTTCTTTACACATTCCGAGCATCCAATTTCCAAAGAGCAGAGTTTTGTCGTCATACTCACAAACAGGGTTAAAATGCTTTTTAATTAGATGCAGACAGCACACAGAGGTCTCATTTTGAACCTAAGAGCTACTTTTATGATATATCCGTGTATCTAACTGGGACAAAACATATTCTACTTTATTACATACACTTTTGCCTCTTTTTGCTGATGTGTTGGCATTTCCGGGTGAACAGGAACTCCCTCCATTTAAGTAGAGTCTTGCAGCTAAAATATTATTATTAAGTAAGATAAGAGAACCTTTATTTGTCCCACAATGGAGAAAGATTAGTCACAGTAACACAGATTAGAGACGGAAGTGGAATAATAAAAACGTCCTTAAAAATATACTTAAATCTGTATAAATATATTTAAATCTAGTATAAATGTAAATAAAAATAATAGAAAAATTACACACTCTTATTTACATTAAGTGGCTGTTATATGGACAGAAAATATTGCACCAGTTAAAGTGTAAAATGTTGAATGTTCATGTGCCCTAACAAGTCCACACTGCACCTGAGAACGACCTTTTGTCCGTGTGGAACTTCTTTGCTACTGAGATCGTCTGCCTTGTGCAAAATAATACAGCTGGAAGGAGGGGCGCCTTCTGGTGGCAACTTCTGGAATAAGGGAATAAGGTGAACAGTTCATGGAGTGTCGTGGTTCTGACCTTTGCGTGCGTGTTGAGCAGCTCAAACAGCGCCTGCACCAGCGGCTCCACCGCGATGTGCCCGTCCCTGTACTCCTCCAGGTAGTAGCTCATGGTGTGGCGCTCGCTCTCCGTCAGCAGGTGGCGCGCCTGTTCGTCCAGCATGGCCCGGGACTGGTTCACCAGACTGGACAGGGTCACCTGCGAACCAGCCACGCCTTTGTGGAACCCAGGCTGCGACCAGACAGGACAGAAGAGCGTTTAGACGAAGGCAAAATCAGGCAGAATGTGAAAATATGCAACTGATCGAAGGAACAAGAGTTATAAACCGTGTCAGGGTTTCTGTGATTGGGCACCACTGAATTTAAATTGCAAACAAACTCACGGCAAAATGATTTACTCAACGAACAACACTTAAAAGAAAAATAATCCCAACTGTGAGCACAACGGGCCCAGCATGCTCTCGGTTCAATAAATACTGACGGAGCGTGCAGTGGACAGTGAGTTGTGTTCAAGACAAATGAGATGATTTGTGGTGTTATTTTAATGTTTATTATGCTTCAGCAGGCGAGGCGAGGCAAGTTTATTTATGGAGCACAATTTGTACAGACGGCAATTCAAAGTGCTTCACACAACAGGAAAAAAATGCATTAAAATCACAGAGATGTGACAGAAATCACAAAACGGTTCAAGACGAAGAGAGAGAAGAGTGCAAATTAAATCCTTTCAGTCATATGCACAGCTAAACAGAACTGTTTAGATTCAACTATCTTAGATTTGGACATTGTCAGAGAAGAGGCCCGTCTCACATCTTCAGGAAGACTTTTACAGACACTGAAACGCAGATTCCCCATGTTTAGTCCTGACTCTGGCACCCGCAGGAGGCCGGTCCATGTTTAGTCCTGACTCTGGCACCAGAAGGAGGCCGGTCCATGTTTAGTCCTGACTCTGGGCACCAGCAGGAGGCCGGTCCATGTTTAGTCCTGACTCTCTCTGCACCAGAAGGAGGCCGGCGTCCAGTTAGGCCTGACTCTGGCACCACGAGGAGGCGGTCCATGTTTAATGTCCTGACTCTGCGGCACCAGCAGGAGGCCGGTCCATGTTTATTCCTGACTCTGGCACCCAGCAGGAGGCCGGTCCATGTTAGTCCTGACTCTGGGCACCAGCAGGAGGCCGCGTCCATGTTAGTCTGACTGCACGAAGGGGTCCTGGCCATCACCAGAAGGAGGCCGGTCCATGTTTAGTCCTGACTCTGGCACCAGCAGGAGGCCGGTCCATGTTTTTAGTTCCTGATTCTGGGCACCAGCAGGAGGCCGGTCCATGTTTAGTCCTGACTCTGGCACCAGCAGGAGGCCGGTCCATGTTTAGTCCTGACTCTGGCACCAGCAGGAGGCCGGTCCATGTTTAGTCCTGACTCTGGCACCAGAAGGAGGCCGGTCCATGTTTAGTCCTGACTCTGGCCAGAAGGAGGCCGGTCCATGTTTAGTCCGACTCTGGGCACCACAGGAGCCGGTCCATGTTTATTCCTGATTCTGGGCACCAGCAGGAGGCCGGTCCATGTTTAGTCCTGACTCTTGGCACCAGCAGGAGCCGGTCATGTTTAGTCCTGACTCTGGCACCAGCAGGAGGCCGGTCCATGTTTAGTCTGACTCTGGGCACCAGCAGGAGGCCGGTCCATGTTTAGTCCTGACTCTGGCACCAGCAGGAGGCCGGTCCATGTTAGTCCTGACTCTGGCACCAGCAGGAGGCCAGTCATGTTTAGTCCTGACTCTGGGCACCAGCAGGAGGCCGGTCCATGTTTAGTCCTGACTCTGGCACCAGCAGGAGGCCCGTCCATGTTTAGTCCTGACCTCGGGCACCAGCAGGAGGCCGGTCCAGTTTAGTACTGACTCTTGGGCACCAGCAGGAGGCCGGTCCATGTTTAGTCCTGACTCTGGGCACCAGCAGGAGGCCGGTCCATGTTTAGTCCTGACTCTGGCACCAGCAGGAGGCCGGTCCATGTTTAGTCCTGACTCTGGGCACCAGCAGCGGAGGCGGTCCATGTTTAGTCCTGACTCTGGGCACCAGAGGAGGCCAGTCCATGTTTAGTCCTGACTCTGGGCACCAGCAGAGGCCGGGCCATGTTTAGTCCTGACTCTGCGGCACCAGCAGGAGGCCGGTCCATGTTTATCCGACTCGGCACAGCAGGAGGCCGGTCCAGTTTAGTCTGAGCCTCTGTCGGCACCAGCAGGAGGCCGGTCCAATGTTTAGTCCTACTCTAGGCACCAGCAGGAGGCCGTCCCTGTGGTCCTCAGAATCTGAATGGTTCATATGGCACTAACATGTCCGAGATGTACTTTTGGTGCTAGGCCATGGAGAGACTTGTACAAAAGCAGAGTTGCTTTGAAGTCTATTCTCTGAGCCACTGAGACCGGCGAGTGGGGGAACGTGACAGGTCCAGGTGACTGGGTCAGCTCCGGCAGTGAGAACCTGAGCACAGGACTAATGTGATCGTACTTCCTGTGTTCTAGTCAGGAACCCGAGCAGCAGCGTTCTGGATGTACTGCAGCTGTTTTACAGCTCGTTTGGAGAGGCCAGTGAGCAGGCCGTTACAGTAGTCTAATCTACTAGAGACAAACGCATGGATAAGTCTCTCCAGGTCTGGTTTAGACACTATACTTTTGATTTTGGCAATGTTTTTTAGATGGTAAAAAGCTGCTGATGTTATTGATTTGACGTGGCTGTTATCCCGACATGGAAAAGTGCAAGTAAATCAAACCAAATCTACTCAACTCATGGTAAATATTTGTATTATTAAAGTGTGTGTATTATTAAAAATTATTCAAAGTAGATGTTCATTCTGGGTTGTTCTAACCTAAAAAGCCCATGGGCCAAAAAAACAACAACCAAAAAATAGATACTTATGCAGTTTTTTTTGTCATATTGTCTATTATTGGATTCCTACCTGACGTTACATTACCAGCAAACCACATGGTCCTGGTAGGCGAGTACTGCTCTTGGTTATTCTCGTTTAAGGTGAGTTTAAATTAATTAAAGATGTCAATATGGTCAATACACAGCGCAGAGAAAAGGACATATAGTTTGTTCATTGTGGAGAATGGGAACTATGTTAACCTTGCAGAGGACGATTAGCTGATTTTGCATGACTTAATTAAATATCTGAGGTGCTTTACGTTATGTTTTACCTGTTATGTGTCATCTACATTTAGCTGTATAATGTCTGTATAAGCCTATAGCGTCTTTGGAACGCTGAAAAGGCAGTCAGAGCGGTGCATCCAAGTGGGTCAACACGGAGCAGAATCATTTATGCATTATGGTGGATATGGATAATGGCGGCGTATGGAAACGAAAGAGTAAATAGAGTACGGCTGATGATATGGAAATTTGAATTTTCCGTGCAATTTGCCAAAGCACTTTGCAGCGGCTACGAGCCATTTTCCAGAGAATACTTTGTAACTGTGTCCAATGGGGTCCGACATAAAGCCCAATGATACGTTTCGCGTTGCTTGTATGGTCACTGCAGTTACGTGTCAGGTCTGTGGAGAGGGGAATCTACTGCCAGTAAGGATGCATATTTTTCTCAGCTATTTTTGAGCAATAAAATAAAAATAAAAACTGTACTCGCGCTGGCTGTAGGGCTCTGGACTGACACTTGTAATGCCACACTATAATCTGAAAACAGACAGGGCTAAAGAAACGAGCCTCACTGCCTCTGAGATCAACCCGTAGATCGCAATCAACATATAGGTCTAAATAGTTCTAAAATTAGATTAAAATAGTCTTTTATTAGATTACTCCCAGTTACAGCGAAAAATATTTGTGTCGGCATTAATAAACAAAATGAAAAACAATGGACCCAGGATGGACCCTTGTGGAACTCCCCAGGCTTATAGGCTATAGATGCTTAAATAAACTGTTTAAATTGTATTATTGTTAGTAATATGCAGCAATATGTTTGAAGTGTTTTCTTAAATGTATGTTTCTGCTTTCCACTTGACATTGCAGGGGAAATTCAGGGAAAATAAAGTGTCACTTGCAGCATCCCCAGTGTGCTCATGTCCCACTCACCTGCCGACAGGAGCCCATGAACCTCCAGGGAAGAGAGAGGTAACAGCAGACCTACAGTGCAGAATACAGCCCATAGTAAACTAACGGGCCAAGAACTCAACATCCCAGCATGCAATTCTGCTACACTTATATACAACCAGAGAACAGACGACGACTGCAACTACATGGAAATGCACAAACATAGACATGGAAGTGGGGCCTTTCTGTGTGGAGTTTGCATGTTCTGCCTGTGTCTGTTTGTCCCACCCAAAAAAAACAAAACATGTACAATAGGCTCCTCCCCTCCTCCTAAATAGAGGTCAATAAATACAACTTTGCCATCACCATTTTTACCAAACTGAAGGTAAATGTAGATCATGCGTAAAGGCTATATATTTTCTATCAATGTCATTTTATAAACTCGTACTTGACGTGACATACTTTAAATTATACTAAATCAAATGTTTCTTCCTGCAAAATTCAGCCCAACAGTGCACAAACTACGTCTCCTATAAAGTACACATAGTTTTAGAAGTGAATTACTAAAACGTCCCGCACTTTTCTTCACAATGTTCTAGAACGAGTCACTTGTGTCAGAGACAGTCAATAAACGTATTAGAATAAAGAAGTCTACTGTCTTTCCATTACAAGTTACAAGTGTCCTGCAGATTGACAGGAAAAACTCTTTTGCTCATTTGTCGTTTATGCTCCAGGACATGCTCCAAAGAGCTTGGTGACGAACTGATTTTTAGGTTATATTTATTATTAACAGTGCGACGAGCTGAACCTGCCTAAGGCCCAAAGTCACTGGGATAGGCTCCAGTCACCCGCGACCCCGAACGGGAACAAGGGGTAGAAGATGAATGCATTTATTATTATTATTTGGCTGCACAACAAAAATAAAGGCATTGCAACCCAAATATTAGCACCAAATAAACTTTAAACAGAGATTAATATCTTAATTCAACCTAAATTATCTGCTATTTTCATGTTTAAAATGTTTATATATATATAATATTTTTTTCCATCGACTGGCAATGCAGAAGAGGGAAAGACATGTCTCGGTTTCACAGTGTTATTCAAATTCTGTGTGCAACATTCGGAATTCGAGTACTTTCCGAATTGGAGCACTTCCTCTTTGCAGTTTGTGTAGGTGGGAAATGTAAAGGTTATGTAGAGTTCCTATCTTCCGTATGAACCCGCAGAGACGTGTGACCTACATATCTACCGGAGCGGAGCAGTGTTGCATTCATAAAGGAGCACGGGGCCATTTCACAGACCCAGGCGTGAGAGGTGAAGGGCCCCCGAACAAAGGCCATGAACGCATCGCACAGACAGATCCGGAGCGGGCGTATATATTACTCCCGCGCGCTCGAACGTGCCGCCGTGCACTTCGCCGATCCCTCGTGGTCAAATTAGCCTTCTGCTGCGCGGCGTGTGAAGTCAGTGTCTTGCATTATCGTCCCGTCACGGACACAGAGGGTCAGAAACACCATAACACTCACATGTTGACGTTACACAGGATGAAAAAAACTCAAAAGTCAGGTTTCTGAATGATCCCTCACTTTCCTTTTTAATGTTACCTTATATTAGTGTTTGATGTTTTAAAGACCTAACATATATGCAGTGCAATCTGGATGACTTGAATCTTGGACTTCCTTGAAATAAGGAAGTAGGTATTTAAACCATCCTAACTCGTTCCTCGCTCTTTGGCACATATTGGCAGATGTACAGATCCTTTTGTTTGGTCACTAGCACAGCTTTAGATCCGCCTTTTCAGACACAAAAGTGAAGAAAGGCCAATCAGCTCCGTCCAAAGCGTCATAAAGCGACTCTTGCTCAAGTTTGAAAAGATAAAACCTTTAATAACTACAATAAGACAGCGTGTGGAGGTCTGATTTTTTTTTTTCTACAATGTTCTGCTTTTACACTACACTTTCAGGGGTGGAAAAACAGAATTGATTCATTATGAGGAAAGAAAAGTTGTGTACCCCAACATGAATTTGAAATCAGGTGAAAGCATTTAAAAACACTTAAACCCGAATTTAAATTGAAATGATTACAGATGTACTTTTCAGTTTGCAGCGAGGGGCCCTGGTTGGTTGCACAGTTATTTTGTGGGTTCCCAAACTGTTAATATATCTGCAGGTTTTTGATGAGGAAACAACAATATAACAAGGTCAAACGGTTAAAAAAGTACATTTTAAAATATCCTTAATATAAATCATGCGACACAATAGCTGCTGGTGGTTTGAGTGCGGTGAAGGTGTCTGTTATTAGCAGACACCTCTATTAGCATTGCATCCTTCACAAACACAACTCGTGTATTGATCAGTATTGGAAGCTGAAGCACATTTTCTCCGCGGTCTTTGGAGCAAACGCAGAGACTGGAT
This sequence comes from Chaenogobius annularis, assembly GCA_015082035.1. NCBI lineage: Eukaryota > Metazoa > Chordata > Actinopteri > Gobiiformes > Gobiidae > Chaenogobius > Chaenogobius annularis. The sequence goes on from BJKM01000898.1 coordinate 198,929, forward strand.
TGAGCTGTTTTTCCCTCTGCAGCGCTCTGCTCTTATCAGCTCTGAGCAGCTCCTGTAATGAACACTCCAATCAAACACACACCCACAGTCTCACTCCGAAAGTGTAGTCAGGACAAACACACGCACACGCACACGCACACGCACACGCACACATACCAGGACATACGGCAACTTGTAAGTAAGGCTATATTTCTGCGCTATTGCATTAATTATTCGACCGTTATTCTCTTTTTTGCGTCATACTTGAACCTCAACCACAACATTTAAAAGGCAAATGGTCAAAATTAGAATGATCCAACATTAATGTAAATAATACAAATAAATACAAGCTGCACCGCGTAACTTTTCTGGTGTCTCTATAGTGTAGAATGTTTCACACTTGTACAATAAAACTTATTTATCTAGATGGCGCCTCCAGGCCAAGTCAGAGCGCAGAAGTGTGGAGTCTGCAATAAAAGCACCTGCAGATTTATTTAATGCCATACTGTGAAACATTCCAGACGGAGCAAGATCATCTCAGTGGAGACAAGCTGGTCCAATCGACTCAGATGTGTCCTCAGACTAACAGAGACTTCACTCGTTGATTCAGCACAAATCCAGACGTCTTAGTCCTCTGTATTTATTCATTGTATTTGATTTATGCTCTTTTTACTTGTAATTTGCCATGTCTGTTTTGACAAAGTCGTTTGTTTCTTCTAGTTTTGCCAAAATATTCCTATTGAAGAAAACCACTTCAGGAGCCCACAGCTCTTTTATTGCGAAGACAAACTGAATGGCCGAACCTCTCACATTTAGCATCACAATTACAAAAGAAACAGTTAAACAGCGACTCTGAAGAGGGAATAAAGAACTTTTCAGTTTATTTGATCAGCTATTTTTTAATCTGGAAATCAGGTATAATATTCTTTGTACTGCACAATTAAGTGCCACGTTGTGTTGCTCGTTTACAGAATTGCCAATACTTAAATTTGTGGTCGTGAAAAAAGGGGAAAAAGGTCCAGGGGCAAGACACTGCAGATGAGAAATTTGCCTTGAGAAACGATAAAATGAAATGAACACAAACATCACTCCAGGCTAATGCTGCAGTGGAGATGGCGCTGTGGAGAGTTGTAGCAGAAAACGAATATATTATTTTGATACCATGCATATCTTTGGATGGACGAAACGCACGCTGAAACGTCCCTCTACAGGAGTAAATAGCTGCTTACTACAGCTGTGATCCGCCATACAATTTCAAATCTCCAGCCTGTTTGCAGCAGTATTTTTTAGGAGAGCCTCTTGTTTACGATGGCTGCGTGTTTTATTGAAGAGAAGATTGGTTCCTAAAGCAGCTAATGGAACGAGCTTGAGAAACAGCTGCAGTCTGGACCACATCGCTGCACAGGCAAGAGGCAAAAACCCAGTGTTGATTCAAACGAAATGTATTATAAATCATTTTTCAGAAGCTTCTCTGTGTTTTTAAAGTCTATGTACATTTTCACCTGACTCATTCTGATCACTTGAACGCTCATTAGCGGTCATAGATCTGATGGAGAAAATGATAGATGTGAAATAATACACGATTGGTGTGTTTTATTGACTTGTGAAAAGCCTTTGCCACCATATAATGAAGGCTGCTTATGAAAATTATATAATGCTGGAATCAGGAATCATGTATAAATGTCTACTAGCATTAACAAAAAAACAATATTTACATTTTAATGGGCATGATTCTGAATGTATAAGGATAAAATGTGGAGTTCCACAAGGGTCAATGCTGGGGCCATTATTTTTTATTATTCATATGCAGATGACACAAATATTTGTCGCTATAAAATTAACAAAAGTAACAGAGAGCATAAAAGGAAGACATGGTGAACTTGAGAGATTGATTTAATTATTTTAAACTGAAAAAAAATTAAATAAACATAAGATTTTTGGTAATTCTGTAAAAAGAATGAAAATGTGACAACTGCTACTAAGACAACTGTGTTATCTTAGAATTATGCTTTTAAATTTTCATTTTTAGAAAATTGTTCCAACAAAATTAAATGGCATGAACAATAAATAAATACATACATAAATAAATAAATATTGCCTTCACTACCCACTACAGCTGTTATTGGCATCACCGTGGGGCTACAAAAATGTAATGCCAGGCGAAGCAATGACATAGGTACATAATGCAATTTAAGCTAACCTACATGGAAAAGTTGTACAAATGTAGATTTAAAAGCCAGAGAAATGCCAAATAGAAGATAAAACAAGTGGCCAAAAGTCTGCTTCGAATGAGGGTCTAGAGCATTTCTTTTGAATGCCTTTTCCCTTTCCTCTCGTTCTTTGGTTTGTGTCAATCTGAGGACAATTGTGTGTGGGTGAAGTGTTCAGAATCCCCAGGAGTGGTCTTCGTCTGCCAAGGAGTGCGGGACACAGTGTGAAAACAGGCTCTGCTTAGGTCTGAACTGCTCTATTCTCGCACAGTGAATGAGACACATTAAAGCTCATAACGTGATTTAAGAGAATCGATGGCCACAGATCATAGAGTGATCTCACCCAATACGGCAGTCAGAGGACACCTGAGCACCACTGCTGTTAGAAATGGTTTTATGTTACGCTTAAAGGGGACAGATTATGTAAAATTGACTTTTCTGAGTTTTTAATCATGTCCTAACGGTGTTCGCTCAGCATTAACTTACTCAGAGTTACACGTATTGATGTATTTTTGCCTGAGGATTTTTGTGTTGTTTGAAGCTCGAGTACTTTCTGAGTACTTTCTTTTTCCCCCTACCCCCTATCTCCGCCCACAGCTCTGTAAGACAACATTCATGCATGAAGCTCAATATTGAGGTTTGCAATGAACACAACGAGAAATAATGTTTTAAAAAGTGATGCTGTTGCTGGAAAGAATGAAAAAACATATTCACACATTCTTTAACTTACTGTTCGGAGCGTTTAAGTTACGATGCTCTATAATGGTAAAACATACCAGGAGTTTTATTCTTTTTTGGAGCGTTTGAGTAATCTAGCTCATCAAATATTCTCTCAAAATGCGTATAACCTGTGTTCTAATCTTTAAAGCTGCTAAAATGTCTTTATTTCATTTAAAATGTGCATCAAATATGCTTTGTTACACAGATAACTGATGTATGCTAGTATTTATTTATTTATTTATTCCGCCTAAATTCAACTGCTTACTCTTCATAGCGCCAGTGGATGTTTTGCATACACCAATATCAGATACAACAACTCTTTATGCCTCATTAGACTTCTACTTGAAATAACGTTTACCAATCTTAAATAATGCAAAATATCAAACTTGATGTCACATGCCAAAATAGATTGGGACGAAGGCCTTGTTTGTCTTCAATAATAGAATATAATTAGCAGGTATTGGACAGACTGTATGTCGATTACATCACGTTTGCCTGCTAGCGCCCTCCTTGATAAACCCATTATGTATTGACTTTTACCCCGCGGCGCGCTTCCTCTTCCGCTCAGCCAGGCCAAATGACAGTCATCACAGCTTTACTGGTGCATTAGCTGATGGACGGCAGCTCTGTGCGGACCCCTGTGCTTGTGTTCTGACGGCGAGACCAGCATGGGCCGTACCGTATCCGGCCGGCAGCGTGGCCTGTTCCGAAATAACACGCTCATCCCTCTAGGTGTAATCACAGCAAACATACCTGGAGTAGTAATTTGTTGGGCTGTCACAATAACACATTTCAACGAAAGGTCTCACGATACCAGCAGTTGAGAATAAAGGCTTGTGACCACTCCGTTTGGTGTACACAAAGTCGTCAACGTTTTCCGGCGAAATAGCCAAACGATTGAAGGCCAAATTTCATACGCTGCCAATCTTGGACTAATTGCGGTCCAAGTATGAGAGCGCAATAACGGCCCCCTCATCTCAGTTTCCAGATTTCTATTGCTTCTTTTAATCAGCGGTGTTTGTTGTGCTCTCTGTCCCAATGACTTTGTCTCCACCCCAATCCATCCACGGTGGAAATGAATGACTCGTCCAAAGTATCAAAGAATGGGCATGTGGTTGATCTGCCCTCTGGAGTGGTTTCTATCTGTTTTGTAACAAGTCATTCTCAGAGTTTTCCAATAGGTTCGGCTTTGGCCTACTGTTCTTGTAAAGTCCACAAATGTGCCTTCAAGCAGGCCACTCTTCAGGCACAGCACTATTCCAATACGTTCTTCTGTCGAGAAGATGGAGTACGTTGACGCTTTTCACTTCGTTGCACGCCCATTTCATCTTCTCGCCCAAAATGATTATTTTTGTTGTTGACTTTTTGCCGGTTGTATTTTTGCCCGCGCACACACACAACGGCGGCTGCTGCGGGCTAAATGCTACTGCTATGCTAGTGCCGGCAGCTGTATTTTAACATCTACGGAACAATCCTTTTGTCAACAACCTCCATCAAGACTCGACTGGAATTAGTTGTGAGTTTTCACCCACGTCAAAACATTATTTTCCTCAACGTTTCTTCACGAATTGTCACTTGACTATGATAAATATTCACCACAGGGACTATGCTAAAAAAAAAAAGAAATAATTATTTGAAAATCATAAAATGCCTTTAAATTGGACTAAAGCCGTACAAAATGTCACTTATGATAAATGAACTCATCTCTACCCCGTGGCCTTTGGGTGTGTTTGCAGCATGCAGACAGGAGGGGGAGGATGGGTAAGTGCAGAGAGGGAGGAACTAGTGGTTGGATTAAGAGACATATTTTCCATGTTTTCATAATTTAAGTGATGAAATCTCTGGTAAACACAGCTCAGCACAGCTCAGTGGGATTAGTGTAAATTGGGTATTAAATGTGTTTATTTTAATTAGACAGGTAAAGCTGATTTTCTGTCCATTTTGTCTGGGGTTGGCCTACAGCGACGTTCTGCGCTCTGTTTAAAGGTCCTTGCTATGTCCAGTACTTCGTTTTTAACCTTTTAACCCTGCACTGTAACTCTTTCCTCATTAAAAACTTACTTAGTTGTGTTTGGAGTCATTCTGCATAGGCATGTTTCCACTGGTTTGCTTTAGAGCGGATCGGTCCGTTATTCAACCGTACGTTTAAGGGGTCCGAAGCGAAAAACCGCCGCTTCCAAACCCACCTGCCCCTGTCCGTTTTAGCTAAAGAAGGAGTACACACCACAGCGAGATGTTTGAAGAGAGAACGCCGGCTCAGTCACCAAACGCTGACTTGATCCTGTGATAAACCACGGTATTTCCAACGACGATAACAAAATACAAAATACAGTCTATTGAGCCGACAAAACACAGCTTGCAAGCATTAGCAATGGCTGTTTCCAAGCAAGACATACGCCTCAAAACCAAATATATTTCCACTGCATAAAGCGTCTAATAGCGGCAAAACCAATGCTTTAATAAATTTAGACAAAGCTCACAAAACAGGCCTCGAGACAAACTCAATGCCATGAAAAGATTTGTTGCAAAGAGCTCCTTGGCGAACCGGACTGAGGAACTCAAAACACATGGTTCCACTGCATGATGTCATCTGGTGGTAATCCAGGAAGTGCTTCTCAGTGTTTTCTGTCATGTGGCGCTGCCGTTATCTGTGACGCTTTTCTACAGTTGTGTGATGTTGCACCGGGCTGCAGATCTCAGCAAATACGCTCTCTACAGACTTCAAAGCCATTTTCAAGCCACTCAGGAGAAAACACGATGCTCCAGATCTCCACTGAACTGAATGGCATTCCCGCTTTAACGGAAACACAAACACAACAGAAGCGCGGGTCAGTATCAGGCAGAAGAAAATCTCCTGGACAGAGAAGGTGTTTATATTCTTCATTTGTCCTTTCTCGTATGACAAAGCCATAAACGTCCAGTAAAAGCCAGTTTAGTTAAACAATAATGGCAGCGGACAGGACCCTCCCCCCAAGCCTATATCGATTATTTGACACTATAATTGGTTACAAAGATGGCGGACACGAATAAGAGGAGATACGCCGGCTTCAGGAGGACACCGGTGGTTACAGTTGAAGGTCATGTTCTGTACCATAATCCCGGAGCACTCTCAGTTTAATAGCAGTCAAGCTGAAATCACACCCTGCAGTGGTCAGCCTGAGGGACAAAGCAGAGCAGCCGAGTGTGAAAAAAGAAAGAAAAGTGGAAAGACGGGAGACAGAGAGACAGAGAGAGGGAGTGAGATAGTATTAAAGAGCGTAAAGAGCGACTGAGGGCGAAAAGAGCACGAGAGAGCAAGCTAGAGTGAGAGGAAGATAGCGTCGGGAGTCGGGAACGCGTCATAGTGAGGGGCGTGGTCCGGCCTGGGAGAAAACACGTTCAAGTCAATTGGAAACACACATTTTCCCTCTTTTAACAGCTTTCCTGGAGTATTATGTGTATTCCAAGCACGGCTAATTTGAGTCTTAATGGACGTAATGGTCACTGCGTTATCTCAGAAAAGTAAACGGATTGTATAGTTTTAGAGAAGCGTGTAAAGGCCCATAGGTGTGGACAGAGAGTTGGACAGAAACATGTTGTCATCTTTGTTCATTTTTAAAAGGAAACTAACATTAAAAGGACACATATGATGCAAAAATGACTTTTTGGAGCTTTTAACCCTAACCTGGAGTAGCATTTAGCTTCATTAGTGTGATAAACCACTGTATTTCCAGGGACGATAACAAAGAACAAAATACAGAATATTGAGGCGACGCACAGCTTGCACATGTTAGCAATAGCCGTTTCCAAGCAAGACATTTCTGTCAAAACCAAATATATGTCCAGTGCATAAAGCGTCCAACAGCAGCCAAACCCAATGTATTACTTAAAGAGACATACAACATGAAAGTGAAATCAAATGTAGACAAAGCTCACAAAACAGATCTCTGCCTCGGGAGACAAACTCAACGCCATGAAAAGAACTATTCCAAAGAGCTCCTTGGTGAATGAGTCTGGGGAATGCAAAACACATGGTTCCACTGCATGATGTCATCTAGTGGTAATCCAGGAAGTGCTTCTCTGTGTTTTGTCATGGACGCTACATTACTATCAGTACAACTGCGTGGCAAGACCCGTGTTGGAAATAGATCCAGATCAGGATGTAATTTTGTTATTTATTATTATTATTATTATTATTATTATTATTATTATTATTATTATTATTATTATTATTATTATTATTATTTAACAAGTACTCAAGTGCATGTTTAAAGGTAAAAAACAAAGCTCTGGGGACCCCCTGCTATCTCTCCGCCATGATTGTTATTCCGTTTTGCATCTGTAACTCTACATCATACAGTGCCATTGTGAGTGACGGTGCTTGTGATCATTCCAGCGTGACATACTGTCGTTGGGAGTTGAACCAGCGACTCTAGGGTTCAAAGGCGTGTGTCTGACTGTTGGGGCTGCTGGTTTCGAGTTTCCCCATTGAATTCAAATGCATCCCTCAGCAGCAAACCAAACTGTTCTCCTGAAACTGTTCTCTTTAGTCCGTTAAGGGCTGCAGAAGGAAAAAAACCTCTCCGTTTCCGACGCCGATAACAGCCGGACTTAACAGGACTCATGCGACGCTCCGGATCTGCTCGTCTCTCTCCGTTTGTTCCCACACCACAGTGAGCTTGTTTCACTCAAGTGTGGGAGAGCGGTGGAGACTTATGAAGCGCAGAGCACTCACTTCTCCGGGTCTCACCCAGACTCCCTCGCTTCTAAATGATAACTGATGTCAAGCCCTTGATTTGCACATACATTTGCAGCAGAGTAAAAGAATATGCTGCTTCTGAGTTCTCAGACTAGGTCCAAGGACTGAGAATTACTTTTGGATAAAAAAAACAGTGTCCAGATGACTATAACAGAATCTTTTCCTGACTGTAAACTGTTGATTTTCTATTGCAATGTATATTTTCAAATAAAACTAGACAATGAATGTTAAAAAGAAAAAAACGGTGGATATGAATAGAAATCTGGGCTGTTGTACATTTCATTTTCTTTGTCTTTGTGTCTGTATTTGGAACAATATCACTCCTGAAGCCTGCATTCGCTCTGAAACGAATGGGTTGTTTGTCGTCGCGAGCTGGATCTGATTGTGATGCATTGTGCGGCGCTACAGGGCATTCTGGGAACTTTATGCGCTGTTCAAGGTTTACAAACGTGTGGGATTTGAAACGTGAACCTTTCCGGCTTCTCATCCATTAGTTTAGTCCAGACGCAGATCTTGGTTGGGACGTGTTCTAGTCCTGGTTTGGTCCAGTCCAGGTTTTTAGTCCCAATACAGCTGATTCCACATGAGATGAGATCAATTGAATGAATTCGCTTAAACATGACATTTTATTTAAACTAAGAAGCATCCACGGACCAATAAGACAAGAGCAGCTCATTTTAAGTCTTTATCGCAGCTTTATAAATGTGGGAGATAATTCAAAGTCCATGATTCAGAAGAAAGGCTCCTGTTTTCTCTCTTCTACGAGCAGATCGATATGAGGAGATGGAGAAGGTCTGTGTTAACGCTGTAATGGCTACTTCCAAGAGATAATGGTCTTTGAGGTCTGTAAATGACGTCGGGTTCTTTGTAATGTGCAAAAAAAGGTGCATTTAAACACCAAAAATATGAATGTGTACGTAAAAATTGAACATTTTACACCATAAATACTGCGGATTGTCTAATTTTCTACTTTGTTGTTTGGTTTTGATGTCTCATGTACAAAACTGAATGCGTAATGTTCTTGAATCAGTGCAAAATGATGGTTATGGATGCTTAATTTACAGCTTGAAACTGTGAACTTTACTGTGAACCCATGCACATTTGACTTTCTGAGTGCAGATGGCCCAGTTCCCCTCGTGTCTGGGTGGGTTTCCGCTGCACTTCAGACTTCCCTGTCAACCCAAAACATGTACAATAGGTTTTCGACCAACGCAAAGTAAAGTGAGATAAAAGAATAATCTTCTAGCTTCTCTTCCGTTAGTTTAGCCCAGACGCAGACTTGGTGTGGTCTGTTCTAGTCCTGGTTTGGTCCGTTCTAGTCCTGGTTTGGTCTTTTCTAGTCCTGGTTTGGTCCGTTCTAGTCCTGCTTTGGTCCGTTCTAGTCCTGCTTTGGTCTTTTCTAGTCCTGCTTTGGTCCGTTCTAGTCCTGCTTTGGTCTTTTCTAGTCCTGCTTTGGTCCGTTCTAGTCCTGCTTTGCGTCTGTTCTAGTCCTGCTTTGGGTCCGTTCTAGTCCTCTTTGGTCTTTTCTAGGTCCTTGCTTTGGCTCGTTTTCTAGTCCTGCTTTGGTCTTTTCTAGTCCTGCTTTGGTCCGTTCTAGTCCGTGGCTTTGGTCCGTTCTAGTCCTGCTTTGGTCTGTTCTAGTCCTGCTTTGGTCCGTTCTAGTCCTGCTTTGGTCCATTCTAGTCCTGCTTTGGTCTTTTCTAGTCCTGCTTTGGTCCGTTCTAGTCCTGCTTTGGTCCGTTCTAGTCCTGCTTTGGTCCGTTCTAGTCCTGGTTCAGAGCCATCTCTGCATAAATGTATATTACCTCATTTACTTAAATCTACAACGCGGTCTTTTCCTGGGCATTTAAGTGACCCTTCTGGATGGAGAAGGGGTCCCCGAGCGCTGCACACTGGTACTGAGGGATGGATTCAGATTCAGACAACTTTATTAATCCCACCGGAGACAATTTGTTTGTGCAGTAAAAGAGCCACAGGGAACAGCCAAACATTCTACAAACTCATACGACACACGACGGAGCGATTCTGACGAAGAGGAGCGGTGAGTTCAGTCAAAAGCCCCCGCTAAAAGACATCTACGACAGCACTCAACGTTCACATTTCAAAGGCGGTTAGAAGTCGAGGACAAAAAGCATCCTTATGTCATGAGGATGGGCCAGAGGACAAAGGTTCCTATGGAGACGATTAACTGGACTTCCCATTAGTCCCACTGATATTGAGAATCTCAGAACGTTCTTGCTGTGAAGCATTTTGGCCCTCGATAAAGGTGAGTTTGCCACGGCAACAACGTGGTTTCCATTTTTTCCAAGTTTCCAAGGACTAAACATGGACCGGCCTCCTGCTGGTGCCAGAGTCAGGACTAAACGTGGACCGGCCTCCTGCTGGTGCCAGAGTCAGGACTAAACGTGGACCGGCCTCCTGCTGGTGCCAGAGTGAGGACTAAACATGGACCGGCCTCCTGCTGTGGCCAGAGTCAGGACCAAACGTGGACCGGCCTCCTGCTGGTGACAGAGTCAGGACTAAACGTGGACCGGCCTCCTGCTGGTGCCAGAGTCAGGACTAAACGTGGACCGGCCTCCTGCTGGTGCCAGTAGTCAGGACTAAACGTGGACCGGCCTCCTGCTGGTGCCAGAGTCAGGACTAAACGTGGACCGGCCTCCTGCTGGTGCCAGAGTCAGGACTAAACGTGGACCGGCCTCCTGCTGGTGCCAGAGTCAGGACCTAACGTGGACCGGCCTCCTGCTGGTGCCAGAGTCAGGACCTAACGTGGACCGGCCTCCTGCTGGTGCCAGAGCAGGACAAACGTGACCGGCCTCCTGCTGGTGCCAGAGTCAGGACTAAACGTGGACCGGCCTCCTGCTGGTGCCAGAGTCAGGACTAAACGTCGTGGACCGGCCTCCTGCTGGTGCCAGAGTCAGGACTAAACGTGGACCGGCCTCCTGCTGGGTGCCAGAGTCAGGACTAAACGTGGACCGGCCTCCTGCTGGTGCCAGAGTCAGGACTTAAACGTGGACCGGCCTCCTGCTGGTGCCAGAGTCAGGACAAACTGGACCGGCCTCCTTCTGGTGCCAGAGTCAGGACCAAACGTGGACCGGCCTCCTGCTGGTGCCAGAGTCAGGGAAAACGTGGACCGGCCTCCCTGCTGGTGCCAGAGTCAGGACTAAACGTGGACCGGCCCTCTGCTGGTGCCAGAGTCAGGACTAAACGTGGACCGGCCTCCTGCTGGTGCCAGAGTCAGGACTAAACTGGACCGGCCTCCTGCTGGCGGTGCCAGAGTCAGGACTAAACATGGACCGGCCTCCAGCTGGTGCCAGAGTCAGGACTAAACGTGGACCGGCCTCCAGCTGGTGCCAGAGTCAGGACTAAACGTGGACCGGCCTCCAGCTGGTGCCAGAGTCAGGACTAAACGTGGACCGGCCTCCTGCTGGTGCCAGAGTCAGGACTAAACATGGACCGGCCTCCTGCTGGTGCCTAGACTCTAAAGAAAAGGTTCGATTGACTTAGTTTGAGCTTGTGTTGTTCGACAGCCCAAGAAGCTCATGAAAGCACAAATATGTTTTTGCGTCACTTTTTGTTTAATTCAGAAAGAACCGTTTTCTTCTGAAGGGAGACGTCACACACTTGAGCTTCTCTTTCAAATCCCCGTCTCCAAAAACGCACAAACACTTTACGGTTTGTTCACAGAGAGAAAACGCTCGGTGCTTGTGAGTGTTCAAAGAATTCATTCTTTTAAGATCGGAATCCTGAAAGGAAAACGTCTATCGCACGACCATCTGCGGTGAATGGTTTGGAATGACTAAAACTGACGTGACGATTATTCATTTTCACTAAAGGGCTTGAGGAAAAAAGAAAGAATTTGCTTTTTAATTTTTATTTGAATGAATCATGGTCATCAAATCTAATCTAAAATGTTTCTAAAAAGTTTCTTTCAAATGAATTTCAAAGAAGGTGCTTTGTAATGGCACTGTGTAACGGTGCAAAAATGTGTGCTTTTCTGTCTTTTTTAAACAATAAAACATGTAATTGATCAAATGTGTGACGATAAATGGACCAGAAAAGTTGTGCGTTTCCTGTCCTTAGAGTGCGCACGCTCGCCTCACATCAAGATGGTTCTGGGTTCGACTCCCAGGCCCGCCAAGCATGTCTGTGTGGAGTTTCTGCCTGTGTCTGGGCCAATAATAGACTAAATCCTCCAGCGCCGCTCAATTTAAGTTAAAGCGCCCCCTACAGGTCGGACAACTCGTTGAACTAAAACGCAGTTGAGATAAATATATTTGGAATTTTTCAAAAAAAAATAATGAAAATGTCATCAGGGAATAGCACATTTTCTGGGTTTAAAATGTCACTTCCTGTTTGTAATCGATGACATCACACTAGGAATTTGAGTTCATCAGGTTTATAGTTCAGTCTTCCTTCAAACGCTAACTTCGTAAGTCGCTGTGACGGTTAAATATGTATTTTCGGGGCGTTTGAAGTGCCCGTCGTCGCCCCCTGTTGTCTCTGGGCGGAAAACCAGCCATTGCAACTTTTTCCGACATCGACAACTCTTTTATATTTGGCAATGTTAAAATGTTTTTCTATGGGATCATACGGTCTGATTTGTATTAAAAAAAGAAAGAAAAAAAGGGGGGAAAAAGTCTGTTCTCTGACAATGTATTTTCACAAGAGCGCTACAGGGGGAGCTCTGTCGTCAGCTTAAAGTAACTGTTTAAAGTGTGTTTGACAGGTTTTTATGATTACGTAGATTTGAATAAAACCTAAATTATAGTTTTACCTCAGTAAAGTGTCAGTTTGAGAAGAAAAGTTGAAAAATATGTTGAAAATGACAGAAAACATGTCACATCTAAAAGTTTGTGAGAGATAAATACAAAAACAAACGTTTCTGATTCTTGAAACATTAGTTCAACAACACAACGCTGTTCTCATATATTTGTATTTGTCAAATAACAACAGTTGAAGTGTAGTGAAAAGGGTTAAGTCGGAAACTCATAATGAACGGATTTTCCTTGTGTGATGGCAAGACTTACAACCAGGAAGGAAAATGGCCAAACTGGGATCAATTCTGTTTTAGCAAAAATCTTAACATATCTAACATAACGGCGTTTTAGTAAAATGAGAAGTTCAATTGAAATGAGAAGTTCAGTTCAGAGTAGTTTTCAAACACCGTACTTTTACCTCTACTTGAGTAATATAGTTCACAGTGCAACAGTACTTTTGAGGCTTTTTAACAGTACCATGAACTAAGGCCCCTATAAATCCCCCAGTCCCTATTTAGTCAGAGAAGCCCCTCAGCCCCCCTCGGTCGTGTTCACACAGCAAAAAATGACTGAACGTGGGTCCAACTGGTGTGGTATTTCATTAAGCCGCGTCAGGAAAACTAACTCTTGTTTTTTCCGTCGTCCGACTTCGTCTGCAGATAAACCTGCGAGGCACGAAAAGGCTCGAACAAACGCGTACATTCAGCATTTTAGTAACTCGCACTTATTAAGAATTGTATTTTTGGAGCTTGTAAGTCCAATTTCACTTGTGAATCAAAAATGTCAAAGTTGAATGAATAAAACACATTTCCCAATTAAGCTACAATCATGTGTTTTTTGCACTACTGAGATATCTTTTGTCCTCATTTTTCCTTTGAAGAGCAGATGCTAAACTCTTGGACCATCACTGCGTACTTCTACTTGAGTAATCTTACTTTGAAATAACAGTACTCTTACTTCGGGACCACACACACGTTTACAATAGTCCACAAGGCCGTTTGGGTCTGGAACCGTTTCCAGAGACACACTCTAGTTGTGTGAATATAAAAAGATGAAACTATCAGACGCCACGCTCACGCTCACGCGCACAAAAGACAAAAACAGAGCTGACATGTAAAATCTTTCATTTAGTTTACATTTTACATTTCTGAGGCAGAGACAGAGTGAGAAAGAAACAAAACCGCAGTCTCTCCCAAACTGTCCTCAGGGTCTAGTGCCCCCTATAGGACTTTTTGGACATTCTAAACACGAACTCAACGAAATAAAGTCGCTCTCACATATTTGTATTTGTCAAATTAAAAAAAGTATTTGCTGGGTAATTTCCTAGTGTGATGTCATCGATTACCCTTTTTCAAACAGGAAGTAAAATTCTAAACCTAAAAAATGAGCTATTCTGTGATGACATTTTTATAATTTTTAGCAACATTTTAAATATATTCATCTTAACTGCATTTTAGTTCAATGAGTCGTCCGACCTGTAGGGGGCGCTTTGAACATGTCTATCTGTGGAGTGGCGACGTCGCTCACAGTGAGAATGTATGTTTTCAGGAATGTTGCGTAGTGCGCCTCCTTTTGGCGTGACGCAAAAACGAGAGACACGTAAATTCAGACCAATCACAAACGACTGACACATATCCACGTTGAGAGGACAGAAGAAGAAGAGACTAGGCCGTGTCCAAATGTCCACACGCCTCCCTACGGGGGGGGGGGGGGCTTATTTCAGTGCTTATCTCACTGACGCAGGTGAAAGTGAATCTATTGAACAAAATTGAACTTCAAATGAACATTGTTTTGTGCTTCGCTTACTGATGCAGAAATGCTCCTTTCTTTTTGACTCGTTAAGCAGCCGTGTTTTGTTTTTCGGTCGGCCATGCGTGTCCCTGATTGGCTAATGCGCCTGTCAATCACGCCCCTTTCTAAATTTGCAGAGATTACGGAGTGACTGGACTGATACAGATCTGTTTAAAACTCCAGCGCTTAATTGGAAATAAGCTTAACTCGACATAACGCAACAAAGCACCGTCGACCAGGGAGTATGAATAAAGTTCCGGTGTAAAGTCGCTAGCGTTTTGGGCTGTAGTTGACTAAAGACATTTTTGGTTGAAACGCCCTCTAAATGTTTCCGTATCTTTATGATCTGACCATGTATCCGACCCAAACTGCACGAGTTATACTGAAAAGTACAAGGAAACGGTGTATTTATACTGCATGTACAAAACAGATCAAACTCATGATTCACTCCCTTAATCTTCAGATAACTCACTCCATAACGTCTCCTTTTTACTGTGCCATGAAAATCCTGCTAATCTTAAATCAAATGAGTAACGCCAAAGAACGATTAATCGACGAAAGGCCGGCAGCCGTCCTCACCTTAGATTAAAGTGCCTATTACAGGTTTTTACACTTTTCTAATTTGACTTTATTTGGTGTATTTATACCTGTTGTACATATAAATTATAGTTTTACACCAATCAAGTAAGTATTTGTGGGGAAAAGTTTAAAAATCTGTAGAAAATGACAGGAAGTGACATCACACTAGGGACGCTCATGTTCATGCATAAATTACACAAAAAAAAAAAACTTTTTTGACTCTCTAAACATTAATTCAACAAAATAAAGTCGCTTTCATGTATTTTTATCTGTCAATTTTTAAAAATTGTGACATTAGATGAGTTTTTGCCGAGTGTTTGCTGGGTAATTTCCTCGTGTGATTTCATCAATTACAAACAGGAAGTAAAATTATAAACCTAAAAAATGTGCTATTCTGGGATGACATTTTTTTCATCATTTTTGGCTAAATGACCTGTAGGGGGCACTTTAAACTGTTAAAAGATCAATAGTTTTCCCTCACAGGCAAAATAACTAATAACAAACTAATGTGGAATAAATAATAATAGGCCATGTTTTATTGGTATTTTAGCAGCGTTTTACCAGCCTGAATCGCTCTGTGAATGAGGCACAGAGCGAGGAGCGAGGGGTTATGAGGGAGGGGTTATGAGGAGGGGTTAGAGGGGTTAGGAGGAGGGGTTAGGAGCGAGGAGGGTGAGGGCTAGAGCGAGGGGTTATGAGGGAGGGGTTAGAAGAGGTTAGAGGAGGGGTTAGGAGCGAGGGGTTAGGAGCGAGGGTTAGAGGGGTTATGAGGGAGGGGTTTAGGAGGGGTAAGGAGCGAGGGGTTAGAGGAGGGGACTATAGAGAGCGAGGGGCCCTATTGGAGGCGAGGGGTTGATGAGCGTGAGGGGTTAGTGAGCGGAGAGGGTTAGGAGTATCAGAGGGGTCCTCTGTAGGGAGCGCATGGGTGTCTAGGCAGCTGACGCGCGGCTTAGGGAGCGCAGGGGCGTTAGTGAGATGGGAAGGGCGTTATGAAGGGCTAGGGCGCTCCAGTCGAAGCGAGGGGTAAGAGGTGGTAGAGTGCGAGGGCGCTTGTGATTGTGAAGGGCGCGGGATTAGTGCAGCGAGGGGTTAGGTCCAGGCGGAGGCGGGCGACGCCTGACGTGCGGTTTTAGCACGAGCGAGGTTAGGAAGCGAGGTTACGAGGAGTAGGGGTTATGGAGGAGGGCGAGGGCAGGGGTGATTGCAGGGAGGGGTTTAGGACGGCGAAGGGGCGTTAGGAGCGAGGGGTAGGGTTAGTAGCGAGGGTCTAGGAGGAGGTTACGGGGGACGGGGGTATAGGAGCGAGGGGTTAGAGAGGGGGTTATGAGCGAGGGGTTAGGGCGAGGGGTTAGGAGCGAGGGGTTAGGAGCGAGGGGTTAGGAGCGAGGTTAGGAGGAGGAGGGGTAAGGAGGAGGGGTTAGGAGCGTGGGGTTAGGGAGCGAGGGGTTAGGAAGCGAGGGGTTAGGAGCGAGGGTTAGGAGGAGGGTTAGGAGCGAGGGGTTTGGAGCGAGGGTTAGGAGCGAGGGGTAAGAGAGGAGCGAGGGGTTAGGAGCGAGGGGTTAGGAGCCGAGGGGTTAGTTAGGAGCGAAGGGGCAGGGAGCGAGGGGGATTAGGAGCGAGAGGTCTAAGTAGGGGCAAGGAAGCACGGAGAGGCGGGGTAGGAGCGATGGGAGAAGTAAGTTGGCGAGATCGGTTAGGAGCGAGGGTTAGAGGTTGACGCGCGAGGCGGGTCTAGGATGCACGGTAGAGGGTAGGGCGAGGGGTTTAGGAGAGGTGTAAGGGTGAAGAAGATGCGCAGGGGGTTAGGAGCGAGGGGTTTAGGAGCGGAGGGTTAGGAGCGAGGGTTAGGAGCGAAGGGTAAGGAGCGAGGGGTAAGGAGCGGGGGTAAGGAAGGCGAAGGGTTTTAGGAGCGAAAGGGTTAGCGAGAGGGGTTAGCGAGCGAGGGTTAAGGAGTCGAGGGGTTAGGAGCGAGGGTTAGGGTAAGGAGCGAGGGGTAGAGAAGCCGGAGGTGGTTAAGCTGGAGCTGGGACGGAGTAGCCGTGTGGTGGCTGGTGGGGGGAGAGCGGGACGAAGTGGTAAGAGAGCGACGGGGTTAGGAGCGAAGGGTAAGGAGCGAGGGGTTGGAGCGAGGGTTAGGAGCGAGGGGTTAGGAGCGAGGGTGGGTGGAGCGAAGTATGGAGTCGCAGTGGTGTGAGATGGATGGGTTAGAGCGAGGGGAGGATCAAGGAGGCTCGGGGGTTATTGGACTGTAGCACAAAGGTCCAATAAGGGCTCGCGAGGGGGGGTTGGGGGGAGGGAGGGGGTTTAGGAGGCGAGGTGGGTTTCATGGAGGAGCGCGTATAGGTCAAGCGGGGTTTAGGGCGAAGGATTAGGGGCGAGGGGTTAGGAGCGCATGGGGTATAGGGTGTGCAGAGCGGTGTTCGAGCTGAGTGTGTTACGCGAGCGAAGGGTAAGGAGCGAGGGGTTAGGAGGCGAGGTGAGGAGGCCACGAGGGGTTGATGGGGGAGCCGTAAGGGTATGAGAGTGGCGACAGGCTTAGCGAGCGAGGAGGTTAGGGAGCAGAACGGGAGTTAAGGGCGAGGGGTTCTAGGAGCCGACAGGGGGGTTAGGAGCGAGGGGCGGTTAGGAGCAAGTGCGTAAGGGCCGTAGGGGTTCAGGAAAGCGGAAAGGCTTAGGAGCGGGGGTAGGAGCGACGAAGGCTTAGGAGCGAGGGGTTAGGAGCGAGGGGTTAGGAGCGAAGGCTTAGGAGCGAGGGGTTAGGAGCGAGGGGTGAGGAGCGAGGGGTTAGGAGGGAGGGGTTAGGAGCGAAGGCGGGCGTTTGGACACGGCCACTGTTGACGTTCACGGAAGAGGAGGAAAAGGGTCAAATGTCTGACCTTTCCGGCGGCTGAAGCCCCCTGCTCCACGGTGAAACTGTAAACAAGCACAAAGGAAGAGTTTATTCATACTAATGATGTCGAGTGAGCAGGATCTCAGACGTGTTTATGGTGGGTTGGAGAAAAATAAACCAATAAATAATAATGATACATAATAATAATAATAACAATAATAATGCTAACAATAATAATAATAATAATAATAATAATAATAATAATAATCATAATCATAATAATCATAATAATCATAATAATCATAATAATCATAATAATCATAATAATCATAATATTAATATAAACAAACTATGACAAAATAAGGAAATGCAAATACATAATAAGAAAAAGAAAGAAGAAAGAATACAATTGGGTTAATACAAAATATGCACATTCAGATCAGAAAATCAAGGCAAATATCTTAAATTCGGTATATCATTCCTAATGTGTAAATGTCGACACAAAATAAATGTTATTTTCCATCCACAGTCACTGGGTAAATTGATGTCAAATTGCATTTTATCTTGTTCAGATTATCTCCATGTGAGGGAGAACATTTAGTCATAATTGATGTGTTGTTTTCTTAACATAAAAACCATTAAATGGAAAGAAACGATGTGTAACCAAGACATCTCTCTGGAAATCAAGAGTTTGTGTGTATTTGATGATCTTTTCAGACACTCACGTAAAGGGTTTATGTGCCGTTGTAAACACAGTGATGTCCCCACGGTGACACTAACGTCGGCACAAACCCTTTCACGTGTCCGTCCACGGTAAAGCTGCTGTCTGCCTACGATACGGCGGGAAATAATGGCTCTAAAACACAGGTTTATTTGGTTCTTAAAGTGATGAGGTTTGTGTGGAAACTTGTAATGGAGGAAAGGAGTTTGACTGTGTTATCGTTAGCAAAAACAAAACGCAAATTATAATCATTTTTACAGGTCGGCTCCATGTCTGTAACGAAACAAACAAACATGATTGTGATTCTGTTTTGATGAGATGATCACTGTGGCGTTTTCAGCCTGATTTAACTCCGAAAACGGTGGCTTTGTCGGTTCAGATCCTCCAGGTGGGCTCTTCACAGTCATGGCACGTTTCCAAACAGAGCTTTGGTTCTGCTGCCAAACATGTGAAGGAACTGCTGTGGACCGGGACTACTGCTGTGAAGGGACTGCTGTGGACCGGGACTACTGCTGTGAAGGGACTGCTGTGGACAGGGACTACTGCTGTGAAGGGACTGCTGTGGACCGGGACTACTGCTGTGAAGGGCTGTGGACTGCTGTGGACCGGGACTACTGCTGTGAAGGGACTGCTGTGGACCGGGACTACTGCTGTGAAGGGACTGCTGTGGACCGGGACTACTGCTGTGAAGGACTGCTGTGGACCGGACTGCTGTGAAGGGACTGCTGTGGACCGGGACTACTGCTGTGAAGGGACTGCTGTGGACCGGTACTACTGCTGTGAAGGGACTGCTGTGGACCGGGACTACTGCTGTGAAGGGACTGCTGTGGACGGGACTACTGCTGTGAAGGACTGCTGTGGACCGGACTACTGCTGTGAAGGGACTGCTGTGGACCGGGGTACTACTGCTGTGAAGGGACTGCTGTGGACCGCTGTGTACTACTGCTGTAAGGGACTGCTGTGACCGGGACTACTGCTGTGAAGGGACTGCTGTGGACCGGACTGCTGTGACTGCTGTGGACCTGTGGACTACTGCTGTGAAGGACTGCTGTGGACCGGACTACTGCTGAAGGACTGCTGTGGACCGGGACTAACTGCTGTGAAGGACTGCTGTGGACCGGGACTACTGCTGTTGAAGGGACTGCTGTGGACCGGGACTGCTGCTGCTGAAGGGACTGCTGGTGGACCGGACTGCTGCTGTGAAGGACTGCTGTGGGGACCGGGACTACTGCTGTGAAGGACTGCTGTGGACCGGACTACTGCTGTGAAGGACTGCTGTGGACCGTGGACTACTGCTTGAAGGGACTGCTGTGGACCGGGACTACTGCTGCTGTGAAGGGACTACTTGGAAGGGACTGGACTGCTGTGAAGGGACTGCTGTGGACCGCTGAAGGACTGCTGTGAAGGGACTGCTGCTGTGAAGGGACTGCTGTGGACTACTGCTGTGAAGGACTGCTGTGGACCGGGACTACTGCTGTGAAGGGACTGCTGTGGACCGGGACTACTGCTGTGAAGGGACTGCTGTGGACCGGGACTACTGCTGTGAAGGGACTGCTGTGGACTGCGGGACTGCTGCTGCTGTGAAGGGACTGCTGTGGACCGGGACTGCTGCTGTTGCAAGGGACTGCTTGACCGGTGCTGCTTGACTGCGGGGACTACTGCTGTGAAGGGACTGCTGTGGACCGGACTGCTGCTTGAAGGACTGCTGACCGGACTACTCTGCTGAAGACGGACCGGGACTGCTGCTGAGACGCTGCTGGACCGGGACTGCTGCTGCTGCGACCGGGACTGCTGCTGCGACCGGGACTGCGTGCTGCTGCTGTGCGGACCGGGACTGCTGCTGCGGACCCGGACTGCTGCTGCGGACGGGACTGCTGCTTGGGACCGGACTGCTGCTCCGGACGGGACTACTGCAGACCGAGAATACTGCTGCGGACGGGGACTGCTGCTGCGACCGGACTGCTGCTGCGGACCGGGACTGCTGCTGCGGACCGGGACTGCTGCTGCGGACGGGACTGCAGCTGCACAGGGACAGCTGCGGACGGGGACTGCTTCTCCGGATGGGGACTACTGCGGACCAGGACATGTGCAATTGGAGACCGATCAGAATGTGCTCATCAGTGATAAATGTGCGGAACTTGCAGTGTTCCTGTTGTTTATCGTGGTTCTCTGTCGCGTACTTGCTTTTCATTCTTTTAGATCCCAGTTTCGGCGTTTGTACTTTTCTTCTCAGACTGTTGCAGCTCTTTCACCTTTTAGATGCGTTTGAGCTCTTACTGGAGCAGCTTTCATCATATTAAAGGGCGTGTACCGGCCTTCTCATTATGACTTAGTCTGGAGGGATAAATACCTGGAGTGGATCGTAACCATGGGCCACACAAGTCAAGTAAAATATGAAGTGGACCCTCGCTGTCCACGTGGCCCCCCCGTCCACCTGGCCAGGCTGCTGGTGGCCGAGCTCTCCCCGATCTGCGAGCTGGCGATCCACTTGTCTCCCCCACCACGGTGCGGCGCGTGCGGCACTCGGCCCACGTCCTTCACCGTCATCATCAGGTGGCGCGAGGACTTGAGCACGCGCACGGCCTCGTCGTGCGGGATGCTCAGGAAGCTCCGCCCGTTCACCTCCAGGATCTGATCGCCCACCTGCGCAGAGGGGAGAGAGCAGAGCGGGCGAGGGCTGAGTCCGGGTCAGGCTGAGGGGGGGGGGGGAGCGTGCAGTGACACAGACACACCAGAGGGGCAGAAGAGGAGAGTTGTGGAGAGAGATGCACATTTTTTTTAAAGTAGTGTTTTAGAAGAAAGGTAAAACACTTCTATACTTAGACCAGTTCCAGTTCAATCACAGGGCGGGCAGTGCATTCCAGAGTGATGAGCAATTAGGAATCCAAGTAATGAGTATTTGGGTCATCAATTAATTGGTCTTGCTTTTCTACCTACATCAAGGAACCACTCACCCATTCACACACATGAGTTGTTTAGAACGTGAAAGGCCAGTGAATATTCATTTTATTTATTTATACAGGGAAAACCCAATGAGAAGAGTCCTCTATTTGAAGTGTACCCCGGTAAAACACAGAATAAACAACAAACAAACACACGCTATCCAAATAAAACACACATAGAACAATCAATAAAATGAACCAATACATAATTGCCCCATAAATCTGAGTGGTGAGTTCTGTATCCTTCTGGAATGTGAGATTTGTACTCAGTTTCACCCCGGACGGAGCTGAACTGAGGACGTCCTGGAGCAGATCACTCACAGATGAAGAGGTTTTTTCATCACAAAACGCAAAATCTACACGTTCTCCACGTCATTCTCACGCGATTCTTGCTCCGTCTGAGAAATGGAACCTCTTCTCGCCGCTCATGGCGCGTTTTGGCGTCTCTCGATTGACCGCTTCACCATTGTTCCACGACTTAATAAGTTGATAACCTTTTCTATAATCGTTGCGTTCAATCGATTCACTTGTTGCAGCCCAAATGGCGCTAAAACATTCTTTGCAACACTTTATGCATCGATATTTCATTTATTTGACAAACGAGTGGCAGAATTATGAGCGACACGACTGGTAAAATGTGTTTCTTTGCTCCGTTTTTTTTGCCTCCTTTTTTGTCCGTGGAGCTTTTGTTTTTGCCGAGCTTGTTCGTTCACGGCGGTTGAAGATTTAGGACACTTCGGCTCAGCCCAACAACAATCAATTTCCTCAACGCAAAGACTCAGAAACGTCTTATTTAAGGACAGAAAGGTAATGAGTTCAACTGTGTGCGATCACAAAGTCTGTCGCAGTGATAAATGCGAGCGCAGCTGCCGTGTTCCCGTTGTTTATCTGCTCTTCGCTTTAGGACTATTTCATCTTCTCTTTTTAGACGTCAGGTGCAAAATAAATATTCAGCAGAGTTGGAGACCTTTATATGTTCTCAGACTGTAGCAGCTCTTTCACCTTGTACTTTTTCATTCCTAATGTTGTGACGTCACCTGCAGAACCTCTGTAAGAGTATTTATAAATGCTTATTAATGAATCTTAATCATTAACATTATCTTAAACCTGATCCTAACCCCATGATTATTAAACCGTTGATGATTGAATATTTATCTTCTTTAGAATGCTTATTATACAGACACTTACTGGGCATGAGAGGTTTATTCTATTACTCCACAAGTCGATTTTAAAGACATTTATCGTGGTTTTATTGCATTTCTCTTTTCTCCTGCTGTTCTAAAATGTGTGCAGCAAAACTGGATCTCAGTTTATCTTGTCTTATTGATTGATTGATTGATTGAATGGGGTAACAATAAAGACAATATTTCATAAAAGTGAATTATTAATAGTCTTTTTACCAGGGCTGGGTGTGGCATTTATAGAATATTAACATACCAGTAATACAAACATAATAACATATAATTAATGATGCTTTTTCACAATTATTGTTGTCACTTTTCAAACTGTTATTGTGATCAAATTATCTATTGGAAGAACAATACACTACTACAGGAAAAAAGTGTTTTTTTTTTTTTTTTACTAAAATGTGTTCTTTTTTTGGAAGCTCGCCCTCTTAACACATCGCTGTCGCGTGGAAACAACAATATTGTCGAAAATGCTCCCACATTTTTTAATTATTCAATTGAATCCAATCATGTTGATTCACTGAGACTTTGTAGCTTCAGATCACCACGTAAACTCACACTTAAAACACACCAAACTTTACAATGTTGTACTTAACACGCTTTTGACAGAACGTACACAAGGAGATATCTATTTCCAAACCTGAATTTATTTCAGTTTTAAAGCTGAATAATGAGGCGACATTTTAAATGCTAGATTGACTTTACTCAATCTTTACTCTCAATTTACTCAACAACTAAAAAAGAAATCCCAAAATCCCTTCTGTACATATGTTTGTATTAATATGGTTAATGATATATAAATGCGATCATTATGAATAAAGAACATGACTTTGAACCTGTTCTGTCCATTTTTTTTCATTAAATGTCTCAAATAAGTGCTATTTTGGCCGTTTTTACACATAAAATGTAGTTTTTCTATATGAATTTACATGAACGTGACTAAACTAAATGAGAAGCTTCTAATTGAATTCAAGATTCTTTTCCTATTCTGTAGTATCTCGCCTGAAAGACTACATAACATATAAAAAAAAAAACATTTGGATCTAAAATAAGAAGAAAATGAAGAATTTTAAAAATAGTTCTCTTCCTATTATTCATATTTAGATTCTGGAACTATACCACAGAATTCAAACTTGAAGCGACGCAAAGGGTTAAATTTGTACTTTGTAAACATGAATAACTAACTTTACAAGATGATTTTCCAAACACATGTCCCTCACAACCGTTACCGTTAATGAGGAAAATGAAAGTCAGATCTGTGTGTGAACGAGTGCCCTGTAAAACCATCACAGGAGTTAGAGTCGAATCGTGTGACTTTCCACAGCCCAATAAGTTTATTTCATTCCATCTGCCATTCCATGTCTTCTATGTTTGTCTAATCTGGAGTTTGTGTGGATTTCTTGTTAGCTTTAGGGGATAGAAAACACCACTTGTCCCGTGTCCCCAAGAAGCCCCGGATCACTGGACTTAATGAACTACAGCCTGTGGCGCTGACGCTTAGTCATGAAGTTCATTTGAACGCCTGGTCCTGCCCCACCTCAAGTCCTTCACCTCCTCCCTGCTGACCCCCTGCAGTTCGCCTACAGAGCCAACAGGTCTGTGGACGACACCATCAACCTGGCACTTCCAACTTCATCCTGCAGCATCTGGATCCCGGGAACCTACGCCAGGGATCCTGTTTGTGGACTTCAGCTCTGCTTTCAACACCATCCTCCCTGCTCTGCCTCCAGGACAAAGCTCTCCCCACGCTCAACGTGCCTGACTCCACCTGCAGGTGGATCCACTGACTTCCTGACGGATCGAGGCAGTGCGTTGCGGCTGGGGAAGAATGTCTCAGACACTCGGACTATCAGCACAGGAGCTCCACAGGGCTGTGTGACTTTCTCCTCTGCTCTGTCTCCCTGACCACAAACTGCTGCACCTCCAGCCACGACTCCGTAAAACTCATCAAGTTTGCGGACGACCCACCTATCGGGCTCATCTCGGACGGGGATGAGTCCGTCTACAGGAGGAGGTGACCGGCTGGTTCCTGTGCAGTGGTAACAATCTGGAGTTCAACGCCCAGAGACAGTGGAGATGATCGTGGACTTTCAGGAAGCCACAGCCCCCCAGCCCCCCCCTCATCATGACAGACTCCGCCCATCACCACCGTGGACTCCTTCCGCTTACCTGGGCACCAAACAACCCAAGGACCTCAAGTGGGAGCCCTCCATCAGCTCCCTATCAAGAAGCCCAGCAGAGGATTAACTTTCTGCGGCAGCTGAGGGAAAGCCAAAGCTGCCAGCGCAGATGATGGTGCAGTTCTACACGGCCATCATTGAGTCCATCCTCACCTCCTCCATCACCAGTGTGGTACGCTGGGCACAGCCAGGACAAACAGAGACTACAGCGCATTGTGCGCTCTGCTGAGAAAGTGATCGGCTGCAGACTTCCATCTCTGCAGGACCTGTACGTCTCCAGGGCTCTGGGACGAGCAGGTCGGATCACAGCTGACCCTTCTCACCCTGGACATGTCTGTTTGAACCACTCCCCTCAGGCAGGAGGCTACGGTCCATCCGGACCAGAACCTCCCGCCACAAGAATAGTTCTTTCCCTCTGCTGTCGGACTTCATGAACACTTGAAAACACCTGTCACTTAACTGCAATTTCATCACTCACTGCACTTGTCACTTTCTGCACTAAACTTTAAACATAACTGTAACTGTTGTACATAGAAATGCCTATTTTATTTTTTTATTGTATAGTAATTTTTAAATTGTTTCCTAAGCATGCCCTTTTTTTGATTGAATATATGTTGTTTATTTATTACTCAGTGTTTTATGTTGCACCTTAAGGCGAGACAAGTTCCTACGTTTTTGAATTTTGTTCATTGACAATGGCAATAAACTCTTTCTGATTTCTGATTCTGATTCTGACAAAAAAGAAGGAGAAATAAATGACATGTGGATCTAAAACAAACACATACTTTCTATTTCATATTCTACCATTTTTGTTGCTGATCCTGAGCAAATTATTTCCATTTGAAGATCAAGTATTTAAAGATGCCCGAGGTAAATGTTCAGGTGGAGGTCTGCCAGACTGCTCGTCTCCATGGAGATACAACTGGCTCCTGCTTACGCCGCGAAAACACCCTTAGATTTACAAAACAGGCAGCGCGGCGTGAATGTACAACTCAAATCAGTTGTATTTGATGATAAAAGCGACATCACGACATGCGTTTAGAGCCAGTATTTTGCGCTCAAGATTTCCCCCTAGAAAAGCTGATTCATGGGAGTAGAAAGCCTTTAAGCATTGCTAAAGTCAAAAAATCAATCAGCGTTTCTCCTGTTTGCTTTGCTCTAGGTATTTTTCTTTCCTTTTGTGCCGTTTTTCTGCTTTTAAACGCCAACAGGCTCGTTTCCAGGGGGATTAGACGCATCGATTATTGAATTCTTGGATGCAACGGCGTCTGCCAAAGCCTGAGATTTCTGTTCTATTTTAGTCCGATATGAAGCTGTATCTGAAAGAATCCAGCCAGAAGACGAGATGATACCTCCTGTCGCAGCCTGCCACCTTTGTCTCTCAACGATTACCTCCCTCAGACATTCATATAAACACAGTCCCTCTCCCCTCCCGGGTATATTTCGGGGCGCACTTACAACGAAGCATTTCCGATTGGCCTTCATGACACCTTTGACATTTGGACGTCCGTAAAGAGACGCGCTTCTTTTCTGATGATAAGAGCCATGTCGTTCCTCATCGCCGCAGCAACAAAAAGAACAGCTTCCTCAGCCTTTTCTCCTCCTCTTCGTGACCACAAGTGTTATTCAATAAACTAATCATTGTGTGGCAGAATTCTCCCACATTTGAGGCATTTGGTCCAAAATTGAGCCGTGTTTCGTCCTGATCTCGTCCGGCTTTAGTTATGACTTTAGTCCTTGGTTTAGTCCCAATTTTTATGCGGTTTGACCATGCTCGGACCTTTGGCTTAATACCTTCTTGACATGCACCAACTTTATACCGATAGAAAGATGCCCGAAGCCGAAAAGCAAAATGAGTGCGTTATTTTTCTCACTGAAATAAACCAAATATATATCTCCATTATGGACTAGTCGGCTTTCATAACGATGTTCCATAAGTGCCCATAAAAATGCAAAATACTTAATTATTCTACAGAGCAGTGTTTTACCACTTTACTGCCGAACTATAAAACACAAATAAACATCAATAAAAAGTCATTAAATCTGACTTTTTCGTACACTCTTGCATAGTTAGCAGCACTATATTATTATTCCTCCGTGCAGTGTCACGTATGCACTCTCAGCACGAACCTTCTGACCGCTGTAATAATTAAGAGTTTGCGCCAACTTAGTTAGGCCACACAAGGCTGTCGGTGCCAGTCAGTTCTGTTACGGAGCTCAGAAAGTTGTATGGCAACCAATCACAAATTCAAAATGAGCAGAATGTTAACGATCTCAGCTCCAAAATCACTCAAAATCTTCAGTTACGAAGGTTGCAGACACTTCAAAAGATATGTTTAGCTTGCTAAAAGATTCAAAGTGCCGTGCCTGATCTTCAAAAACACCAAAAACAGAACTAGCAGCGGTCCAAACTTATTCTCCTCCTCACTTTCCTAATGCATTCCTAGCATGCTAATGACTCACCGTGATGAGTTCATGAGCGCTTTTCACAACTTTCAGGGCAGAGTTTTGCCATCACGATAAAGCTACCACAACTAGCTAGTTCTTGGAGAATAAAACTCTCTATTATTAGATCCTTTGGTCTTATTTTTGCTTTTATAATGTACCTGCAGTGGGGCAAAACAAATTGGCTCAAATACATGGACAAAAATCAGGTACAGCCACTTTTAAGAATGCAAGCTAATCACAAATGCTAATGTAGGCGCGGTCTGGTCTACCAAACATGACCAAAACCCCAACTGTGCAGTGCAACTAAAATAAATGCAAAAAAAGAAAGTGAATCTGTGTCAGCACATCTGCCGTTTGAGCATCCATAAGGAGACTGAGAAGCACTGACTGGAAGTGGTCCAGCTTAAACGACAGATTACGCGCGCCCATCCTGTTGATTAGATGTGTCTTGAGTATCCTTGAGCATGCTTTTTAAAACAGCCCTAAGTCTATAATCGGAGCTGTCAGCAGGACTCAGGGCAGAATTGCTCATTCACGAGTTAATCTGTCCTGTTTTCACTCGGCCACGGTCACCGCTCCTGTAAATTACACTGTGACATTTGGCTCTGACACAGCGTTTAACATTTGGAAAATACTCTCCAAATGCCACCTCCTGCTTGTCTCTGGTTTATGCCCGTTTGGCCCAGGCCCCTCCGAGCTGCGCTGACTCACTAGGCCCCCCGGAGGAGGAATGAAGTTTGCTGGGCAGTTTCCAATGTCCTGAAATGGCCCCGGATCTGGCAAGGCTAAAGCAAAACAGCGCGAAGACAAGATACGACCGACCGGAGAGTTCTGCTGTGAGAGAAACTCTGCCCACAGCCACAGTCCAGCGCCTGGGGGACTAAAGGGGAGAGTCTCAGGGCTCAGGACCCCACACGCTTCCACCCACACTTGATTAAAACCGATGCATTACACTGACGTCCGAGCACGACGAGGGGGTTGCAGGTCTGCCAAAAAGAATATGCACGTCTATTTTTCCCAGCCGCCGCAGCCGTCTGGAAACGACTGACATTAAAGAACGGTGTTAAAACGCCATGTACACAGTTTAGATGCAAAACAAAGGCGATGCAGATAGGCTATAATGTCGAGATCAGAATCAGATTGCTGTGTGCTGTCTGCGTCTGACTGTAGAGTGTTTTATCCAGGAAGTGCGCTGTTCACACGCTTGTTGTTATTAGCAAACGGTAAAAATGAACTAGCTCCGTTTTTCCACTCTTTTAAAGACAGATACAGCGCCTTTCATGCACATATTTAGAGACGAATATGAATGTGGCAATATCAATCGTGTTTATATCTGTAGCCCACTTGTACAACACCTGGTACACGCTGCGGCAAGGCTATCGGGGTGCCTTGCCAAGGGACGCATCAACGGTACAAATGGCCAGTAGCAAAGATCGGTCAACAGTTCTGATGACGTTCATACAGTATATTCGAGGATTAGAACCGATATGGCGGCCCCTTGAATGAGACCCTTCTTCACGCTGGGAAACCGGTCCAAAACGCTCCACGCCTCGTCCCAGATCTTGAGCCAGGTTCGCGGTCAGGAGTATCTGCTGAGGATTAGCCCGTACTGCGCGCGTTGCAGGTTCATTTGAGACCAGAATGAGCAGCATTAACAGAAAGGCTCTTCAACTGTGGCTCCTGAGAAGTAAGAGGAAGTGTCTGGAGCGAGGGAAGGTGTATGCCCCCCCAAGTCTGCAAATGTCACAGTCATTTGTCCAAACATTAACAGAGAACAGTGATCATTTTCTCCTCGACTTGAAGAATTGGATCTCATTCACGACCATTGTCCAAATCTGACAAATGGACATTTTCAGCCCGCCGCACCGAGGGGGAGGGGCCGAGTTCTGCCAAACACAGAGAGAAAAACAACTTGGAAAATTGGCCAAATTACATCTTCCCTTTACAGAAATGCCAAATGTAGCATCCTCTCAGAATCAAGATCAGAGAGGTTTTGGCTCAAATAGTCCAAATAGAGGTCTTGGGGTTTGAGTCGGGGACCGCGAGGGGCCTTTGTGAGAGGGTGTGTCTTTTCTCAGCGCTCCATGGCCCCCCAGCGTTCTAAAACGTTGTAGAAAAAGGTGGGGATGAGGGATTAAATCGTCTGCATTGCTTGTTAACGCGCACTTATTTTAGTTTCTGGTGCAACCTTTTAAAGTTTGGTCTATATTGAGTCCCCTCCGCCCCTCTGCATTTACCTACTTAATCCCCCTCTCCCCTCCACTCCTGTCACACTGCTCCTCCCATCTCTCTCCCTCCAGTTTCCCTGCACCTCCTCTCTTCTTTCGTCTCTTCCCTCTCCCCTCCTGCCTCTACCCCTTCCTCCTTTGTGTCTCCCCCCATATATCCCTCTCTCTCCTCTTCCCCTTCCTCTCTTCCCCTTCTCCTCTCCACTCTGCGGACTGAGCGACCGTCGCCCAAGTAGAGGTACTTGGGCGACGGTCGTTCAGTCCGCAGAGTGCTCGTGCTCCGGTTCGAAGGTCCTGAACAACATCCTCGGTTGGGCGGTCGGGTCCACTGGCGGTTGGGTTGGCGGGTCAATTGCGGCCCCCACTGATCGATTGCTTGTCGTCGTACCTTGGGCAAGACACTTCACCCGCCTTTTCGTTTTTCCTCCCTCCACCATACCTCTCTGCTTTCTACTCTCCCTTTCTTCCTTCTATTCTCCCTTTCCTCTTCCTCTCCTCCTCCCTCTACACTTCCTCCCCTCTTTACTCTTCCTCTCCACTCCCCCCTCCATCTACTCTCTCTCTTCTACCCCTCTCTTCTCCCTTTCTTCCCTCTTTCTCCCTCTCTACTACTTCTCCTCACTCTACTCCTCCCTCTCCTCACCCTCATCCTCTTCCTCCCCCTCTCCCCCTGCCCGTCCTGTGTGAGTGTCCTCAGATGTGTCAGATCATCATTGGTCTGTCCAGCTGTAGCGGTTGCCGTGCAGCAGGTGGGTCGGTTGACTCTGCACTCGCTCTCATGTTCCGGTCCCGGAGAGGGTGGGCATCGTTCACATCTGTCTGGTTTATGTGCGTGTGCGAAATCTTCTCTCCATTCTTCTCTCGCCCGAACGGGAGAAGACAAAAGGGAGACTTCGCAGACTCTTGAGGAATTGTATCTTCTCCAAGTCATGTTTCATTCATGTTCTATTGGCAACACTTTCTCCGCTCTTGTCAGCCAAAAGTAAACATTTCAATTGGACATGCCGCCAAAGCAATTCATAAGGTATTATTCAGCCTGTTCCTGGAAGAGCGGCCAAAAGCTGTGAGTCCTAAAGGGGCGATGTGCAGGAGTGGGGAATAATTAATATCACAGTTTTCTTGGATCCGAAATGATCATGATCCTTGTTCAGTTTGTATCTTTATACAGGCTTGAAGAGGTAAATAACTCGATGCATCTAATGCATTTTGTGCTACATTTTATGTATGAAAAGTGCTGCATAAATACAGTTTGATGATTGGATTTGCTTCTTCTGAAAGTTCACACTTCATGTCAATTGGTTAGATTCACTCACTCACTCACTCACGGCATTGCTGAGGCTGACCAATAGGAGGTGTGGGTGTTGACGTTCATCACCATTGCCCCGCCCTACTGACAATGACCTGTGATTCTCAGAAGTGCATCTTTGGTGAAGGGTTCACCACTTGATTGTCTTCATGGAGATGTACTTTCTTTGCTTTGAATGTTTTGCACATTAGGGTATTCAATCTATTTTACATGTATTAAATTGTAGATGTTTTAAACATGGGAGTTACCATGGAGAAATAAACCAAAGCTAGCTTTTCTCACTATGCTAATGTGAGCGCACAGCTGTAATGAACATGCTTTGATGACAGAAATGTCCAGAACAAGTCTGGTTTTGAAAACATTTAAGGACTTGAAAACAACAGCAGAGCTCTGTGACATCACAAATCTGGGAAAATTGGATCCAAATGTTTTTAGAAGCTCAGAAGGATTAACAGGATAAACAGGATTCATCAAACAAGCGTGAATTGAATATAACCATAATAATCAAACATAAATCCAGGTGTGTTTTTGATGAAGGAACAGTGTTATAACATGGTTAAAAGTTCAACTGTGGTTGAGTGGTTAACACATATGCCAGGCTCTGTGCAGCCGGCTGCAGTGTCGTGAGTTCGAATCCCAGCTCCAATTTGCTGCATGTCCTCCCTTCTCTCATACACCCATTTCATGCTAAACTGCCCTATCTAATAAAACCTATGGGCTAAAAAATCCTTGAAAAGCTCAAAAAAAGTCAGTTTTGTGTCCTTTAAATAAATCTATATAGGCCTGTTGAGATCAACTTTGCCGTCTGTTTTGGGCTGGATGGGACTTACAGACCTGGCATCCCGCTCTCCAGCTGGGGCTCTGGAAGTCCCAAACCGCAGCCCAAAATGAAATGAGAGAATTGTGTCCAAATGGTGCGCGTCCATAGTCATTAGCTGGGCCTTCAGATCGCCGTTTGTCACCAGTCCTCGGTGTCCCGGCCTGTCCTCGGCTCATTATCCTCCAGGCAGACACAAATAAAGACAGGAAAAATAAAACCGCCACACGCCCTCATTAGATTTGTATGTGAGAGCGGGCTGTTCCTTTGCAATGGCTTCAAAACAACTTCAGTCCGTCCAATTTCAAACCACACAGACCGCAGTGTGTCTGTGATCAAAGGTGCGTTTAATACGAATTCTGTGTCGAAAGGGAGAGAAAATCATTTCCGTCGACCAAAATCCTCCCAATTATGAACAAAACGCTGTGACGTGCATTCAAGCCGTGAGCTACCGAGACGGAGGGAGAACGAAACAAAGCTGCAGCAATTATTGGCCGATAATGAAAACCCAACATGGATTTGAACATATATCTCACGTGCGATTGGATCTGTTAGCAAAAGTATAAGTTATTGGGATGCACAGCGTATCGGCCGAACTGGCAACCGATATTCGATCCGGCAAATTTCCCAGGATTGGCCCAGAAAAACGAACGGTTTACATTATAAACAAATGTTACGGATGATATTTTGAAAGGAGATGTAGAATGCCATTTTTGACGCATTTATACTGTTCGTTCATTCAGATCGTTCTGTTCTTTTTGCGTTTCATTCATGTTTAAAGGATTTCGTTTGCTGAGATCATATCCTTCCAAACTGACGTAAAACACTAGGCTTCAACTCGCGACATAAGCAAGGAAGCCAGGAAGTGAAGACAGGAAGTGTTTTTAAATGACATACAGATTGATCATTGGCCGGTTAAAACCCAAATAAAAAACAATTACAAACACTGGAAGGGTCTATTGTTTCTGATCCATGCTCATTTATGTTAATTGCACCTGCCCCTATCAAAAAACAACAAATAAACGTCATAAATATGTGTACATTGAAAAAGACAAAGTGTGTCTTGAGATCGGGGGGTGATGTTGGATTCAAATGCTGGTAGCAGATTGAAATGCTGAATCGCAAACATCTCATCTGTTGCTAAACGCAGAGTCGTGGGCCGGGACACTAATTACTGCCTGTCTGAGCGTCTGTCAGCGCCTCGTTACTCAGGTATGTTATTACAGCTTCAATAGAGCCTGATTGGATGTCATCAAGTGTCATCTGAAGACTTTCAAGGGATTTGAAACAACTTTATTTTGTATTAACTGTAGATTTCTGCCAACGTTTCATAAAGGTTGAACAGACTGATGTATTACTATGAGAAATGTCACTATTATTTTGTGGTCAATTACAAGCCTGAAATATTGCACTTTTTGCCTGGAAATGTTCATAATTTCATAGTTTATGGACACAAACAGAATACATTGACAAAGAATTCGTGTTTGGAATTCAGCCCGGGCCATATGCCCATAGATCCTCTGCATTTGACCCATCCTTCAATGCCGTGCAGCGCGACAGTGAACGCCACAGTGAGCGCCACAGTGAACGCCACAGTGAGCGCCCGGGTGAAACATCTCCAGATCTGGCGCTCATGTTAGGGATTTTATCTATTGTGGATGATCCTTGCGCAGAACGATTTCCTTCAGGTAGACCAGGAGGTGTTCTTGACGCCCTGGTCCTCCCGCCGATATTGGCCTAAATGTGATGTGTGTGTTGTATGTCGACCTAGGTCCTTTTAATGTAATCTCAAAGATGAATTG
Organism: Chaenogobius annularis; assembly: GCA_015082035.1. Classification (NCBI taxonomy): domain Eukaryota; kingdom Metazoa; phylum Chordata; class Actinopteri; order Gobiiformes; family Gobiidae; genus Chaenogobius; species Chaenogobius annularis. Next base: position 232,164 of record BJKM01000898.1, read on the forward strand.
TGGAAAGTAAAAACTATTTAAGGTTGTTTCTTATAGTGACTGAGTGATTGGAAGCCAAACCCAGGTCGTTGTCGCCACTCTACCACTCAGCCACCAGACCATGCATAAACCATGAAAACAGCAGATCCCAACATGGCCCCCCAACTCAGTGTTAAACTATAATCCTGAACTTCATATTCTTATCACAATGGCTCATACTCTTGAGTCGCTAAATGCATATCAACTATAGGCTACATTTGTACATTGAATTGCTCATGGATTCAGAGAAGAGATAATTGGAGAAAGGAGAGGAGATAAAGAGAGAGAAAGAGAATGAAACGGTCCCTCTGCATCGTAA
>BJKM01000898.1:237500-321010 GCA_015082035.1 Chaenogobius annularis
GAGTGAAGTTGAAAGTATTACAGGTGAGACTAAACAGCCACCGCACAAAAGGCTGTATCAGCACAGAAGACACGCAAATTCAGGACCACAGAGAGCCATGCATCTTCATCTTAAAGCCACAAACTACTTCTTTGAGTGAGGTGAAGATTCTCAGCAGGAGAAGAGATGGAGTTAAGGAGGCCCTTATTGTTCAAGAAACTAAATAAATAAATAGCTCTTTAAAACAAAAATGGATGTTTAAGGTTCAGTTTACCCATAATATACAGCAGCAACTTGAAGCCATTGGGGCGGCAATTGCCCTGGTCATTCAGATGCTCAATCAGGTACTCATCATTGATGAGGAAGCTACAGCCAGCTAACAATAGGACCTCTATGGACCATTACAGAGCTCTTAGGGGAACAAAGAATATTAGTTTCACATGAAACTTAAAAAACATTACTAACAAACAGACAAACAGGCCAGGCTATTATCATGAGGCTCCGCCCAGTGGGCAGGGCTTACTCAGAGTAGGATAAATATCTGAGTTCTCAGACTTGATCAGCATGTTGAGGATGACTCTTGGATGAGAGTCGAATTGTCTTGTTTAAAAAACAAAAAAACAAACAGGTCCAGATGACGACAACTAAGGTTTTTCAAGAATGGAACACTCCTGGACGAATGAGGGATTACACAGACTTGAATCTAGACAGAGACTGACGTCTGCCTCATTTGGCAAAGACCAAAACATTATAACAAGGGCAGCACAATATATTGTAAAAGTATCCTGTTTACGAGGTTCCTCTGAATATGAGCTTCAGGAAAAACAGTCACAAATCATTTGTAGAGATTTGGAAGTCTTTTGGCCGTTGTTTTTACGTTCATAAATCATTGTCAGACTCAATTATTTATGCCGCCAAATCATGTTCATTAAAAACTTCTTACGTTACCACCTTTGCTAGAGGCACTAAAGAGCATGTTTAAAAGCCAATAGCAATACAAATAATGCATAATATCTGTTCTTTAAACAGAACAAATATAGCCATCATATACAGCCCTTGTAACCAGCACTTTAATAACAGACGCTCATATATATTTGAAAAGTGACAGATGTTTTCTCTGGAAATAGGCTGCAGATATTTGAGAGGAAGTTTGAAAGAACCATGAGGCATTTAGACTTCTTCACAAACATGAGTGAAGAAGTAAGTTTGGTCCTAACAGAGTCGTTCATTAAAATAAAGCCCAGAGCAACAGTTGAGCCCTTCTAAAAGTCAGCCAAGGTCACTCCAACCTTTATGCTGTTAATATTGTGCTATAGACTGCAGAAGTCTTTTAAAGTGACTGCAGACTTCTGGGATGATGGCTGCCTAGTTCAGATGTGTTTGTCGTACCCGTGGGAATAATCCGTCTTTATTATGACTTCACCTGGAGAGACCCGATATTTCTACGTGCGAGCAGACATATAATGAGACTGGACACTTATTTCAGGAACATGTCTAAGAAAACAAAGAAAAAACACACAGAAACAGGCTGGCAATGCCACAATTAAGATAGCTAGCTCCACAACGCCATTTTTGCCAAGAAGATGTTTTATCCTGCACCGTCTGATCCCTTTTGGGTCAGTCTGTGGGGTATTTGCATGTTTTAGGATGGGCTTTTTTTGGCCTTTTGTCTGTTCTATTGTGTTCTGTTGTTGTGGTTTCTGTGTTTGTGTGTTGTGTTTGACCAGAGAGCTGTGTAACAAGAGCATATTTACAAGAATGATTTCAACATGGTTAATACAAGCAGAATAGCCTTTAAAACAGACTTTTGAACACAAAGATAAAGATGTCAGATGTGTGCTGGTCAAAAGTAACTATTAATGGAAGTGTGTTTACTTTGATTAATGTACATGCTCCACAGGGAAGTGATCTCACTTTCTATACTGAAATTGTAGATCTGATTGCAAACCACTCTGAGGGAACCTTTGCTGTGGCAGAGACAGGTATTTAAAATTAAAAATGGACTAGTGTCCCATACTTAAGTTGAAGTCGAAGGAATGGAACTATAAAAAGTCATATTTTGCCTAGATTTCTCAATCCGACACTCTTGATTCCCATCCCCAACCGGCTGTTTGAGTGGAATAAAACAATCTCAAGATATGTGTGGTAAGGCAAGAAACCTCAAATCTGATTTCGAGCTCTACGATCATCAAAGGGAATGGCAGATTGGGGTTTACTGTACTGATGTCCAGCAGAATATGAAATTCAATGGAAAATACTGAGATTAAGGTTATGTAGGGTTCCTGTACAGGCCCTACTGGCAGATGGTGGACGGTTTAGTCATTTGGATTAATAAATTAGGAATCCCTGGATAAAATCTGTGCGTACAACATGGAAGGAGTTAATCAAAAACATTCAAAACTAAAGATGTTGGTTTATGACAAAAAAGGACTGACAGTAACGGATAACAAATAACATTCAAACTTAATTTCGAAATGGATTTATCTGGATTACCGTATTTTCCAAACTATAAAAAAGTCGCATTTAAAAGCCTTTAATTTTCTCAAAAAACAACAGTGCACCTTTTAATCCAGTGTGCCATGAATATGGATAATTCTGGTTGTGCTTACTAACCTCGAAGCAATTTTGTGTGGTGCATGGCGCGCTGTCAAAATGTAAACTACAACATTATGGCTACCATAGTCAGGTGAGTGCTAGACCATGTGATGTCACATGGCGGAACCATGTAATGTGTTTTTAAAACAGGCGGAGCGAAACAGCGCGCCCCGACAGCGGAGGAAACATGTAAGTACATGCACGAGTGTTGTCATAAAATAAGGGCAAAACGCTCCCAAAACTGTAAGTTTGGTTGTAACTGTAAATTGCAGCAAACTTCAATGTGTTTTGTGTAACACATTAATACAAAAAACAACCACTTAAACCAATGAATCGGGAGTAAAAACGTTTAGTCTTAATTATGGTTCATGTTGACTGCCATAAGTGAGACGTTGTCAAACAAGCTCTATTCTGATCATTAAATATATTTTCTCCAGAAACACAGATCTCTCTCTTTATAAAGTGACTTAAATGCACATTAACTTTCATGTTTTCCCTTGTCAATATAAAATCCAATTCTGTAATTAAGACTGCACATTTCATTAATTTTGTTGAAACTTCTAGATCATTTTGACAGTTCTCACAGGAACACTGGTAATTATTATATTTTTACAAGAGCTGAACATAATATTTAGCTTTAGACGTAAGGCTTGGGTGAGATGAGCAGACACAGAATGTAGACACAGCCAATCTGGCAAATGACGGAGGGGACGCCGCAAACTAAATAGGAGGGGCAATGACACAGGTGTAGCAAATTAGGGGCCGGGCTGTAATCAAAAGCAGGAATAAATCTGAAACGGAAACAAGATAAGTGATTTCAAAGTAAAACTGAGCAAAAAGCCAAGAGACGTGACACATTTTTGTCAATAAGGCCCACCCCTGCTCAAGAGCAAACACAACTGTGAGAGAGCTGATTTCTAATTGGTACGACATTAAACATCAGCATCGTTGGACTCAAATCATTTAAAGAATATTTTCGGCATATCCAAAGCCACAAATCTTTTTTTCAGCCTTGGATTCATTTCAGAGCGACCACACACACACACACACACACACACAAACACTTTGGAACCACGTTTAAACTTGCAGATTGAACTTAATGAACCTTTTGGTAAAACAAGAACTACTCTGCGTCTGTGAAATATCTCACAAATTGCTCATTCCACATTCATGCAGCTGCTTTATGCATGCGGTCTCAAGCAGAAGTTTTATGCTAAATTAACTTTTAACAACTTAGAATGTTTCACTCAACTCAAAACAGTGCCCAGGGTTGTTTTGGATCAGTTTGTAAATGTTGTTTAGGAAATCAAGTTGACTTAATATTTCAATGCAAATCCTTTAGTACGTTAACAACACTTTTGCTGCAAAGCTTTTTATTACGTTTCATTCAAAATTGCCGGCAGACACCCAATCCAAGTCTTCATCAGAACAGTGAAAGTTCTTATACGCATTGACTTAAAAACAAATGAAAGCCACAGTAAAATATGCATTTGAAAAAAATCGCAACGCAGTTATGAAATGGCAAAGGCTGCAGTTATTATGTTTTTTGGTTGTTGTTTTTTTCTCTGCTTGGTTTAGCCCTGTTCATTGCATCAGCGCGGATGATGCTGGTGATGGTGAATGGTGTTGTCAGCCTTAGAGAGATGGAATTAAGCGAAACACTTTGTAGACCAAGCCAGAAAACATGACGGTCTTATGGCTGAGGATACGTTCGTGAGGAACAGGAGGACGTGATGGAGTAAATGAGAATCAGGCTCATCCATACAACTTCTTTGAGGAAAAAATTAATGGGGGGGGGAAGCGAAGCACAGAGGAAACTCACCCAGATACGAGGAGAGACATGCAAACTGCACACAGGAAGAGTTGCTGTGAAGCGAATAATACACCAAGGTTCTTCAAGCTTTGTATTTAAATTGAGGCGAGACACTGCCGGCTTTCACCTGGAAACGACGACACTGTTCAATCGGAACCCGCAATGTTATATTATTTAGTTGAATCCACTTGAATCCTTAGATTAGAAGACAGTTTTCATAAAGCGCATTTTTCTCCCAGAGACATAAAGAGCAGCTTTAAACAACACCTACACACACACACACACACACACCAAACTTTCATCTAATTCTGAACCTGATTGATTAGATAGAGAGGTAGAGAGATAATGTAGCACAAAAAGTTCCAGAAACACTGCACTTGGAACAAAAGGAAGAACCACAAGAACAGAAAAAAAAAAAGTATTTACAGAAGTTAAATTCAATTAGAACTTGGCAGGATTTCTGCTTGAGAAACTTTGTGAATGGAAACTTCAGAGTTGTGCAGCCTCATTGGTTTGAAACGTCTCGGAGGAAACGCTTTAAGATTAGTTTTGTGGCATTTGTGCTTTATTGGTTTGTAGACAGAAGAAGAGAGAGAGGCAGGCACCGAGGAGATAAAGAAAGGAAAGAGTGGGAGCAAGAGAGATGAGAAGAACATTGAGATGAGAAGAACATTGAGATGAGAAGAACATTGAGATGAGAAGAACATTGTCAGGGTGTTCAGTCCAATATAAAGATCCATCATTGTCAAACCAAATTAAAGAGTAAATTCAGCCACAAATAAGGTACGTTTCTTCCTTGTTGCTTCTTCCTGTCACCTGTCCATCACTGTCAGCCAATCACAGCCTGCACAGCTCAGCCAATCACCTCTGACAACATCTCTATTGTTACCTTTTCAAGCGCATATGGCAGGTTTTTCATCATTTTCTAATTTAGACTGTATTTGGTGTATTGTTATACATGTTGTAAACAGAATTGATACTTTTACAACAACTGAGTAAGTATTTGTGCAGAAAAAAAGGGGAAAAATCTGTAGAAAATACACAGGAAGTGACATCACACCACGGCCACTCGTTCCATGCAAAGTTCAAGCATGATTTACACAAAAGAAACATATTTTTTGACCCCTAAACAATAATTCAACAAAATAAAGGTGCTCTCATATATTTTTAATTGTCGAATATAAATAGGTTTTGCCCAGTGGTTGCGAGCTAATTTCCTAGTGTGATGTCATCAATTACAAACAGGAAGTACAATTAAATAACCTAAAAAACAGCTACAGGGATAAAATGCGTATAATTTTTTAGCAAGATTTTAAATATATTTATCTGAACTAATTCTAGTTTATTGAGTAGTCCAGCCTGCTGGAGGCCCTTTAAGTGACCTCTGTGTGATCGCCACAAAGGCATTGGTGGAAGAAGTATTACACTTTGTCACTTAAGGAGCATAAAATGATCTACTTAAGTAAAAGTATTGAAGTACACGATTAAAAATGTACATTCAGTGTAAAAAGTCAAACTATTTCACACACATTTTGAAACTTATTAAAGAGGCAAACGTAGTGATCTTGATAAAGTAGTGTGCTCTATTTTCAGTCAACAGGCGACTGAATCAATAACTTCATTTTCCAGTTTTTCTTTTCTTTTTTTTTTTTTTTTTAAATAAATATATAGATTTTTTTTTGCTCAAAAGCCAGGACATGAATTCAAAACCTGCAGGCAACACTGTTGACATAAATGTGCTTTAAAACATAAGAAAAATACTTCCTACTTTTCGTTAAAAAATGCAGTGGAGTAGAAAGTACAGATACTCGCTCGCAAATGTAGTGACGTGAAAGTCAAAAGCATCCAATGCAAATACCACTTAAGTAAAGTACAGACACCTAAAGCATTTGCCTAAAGTACAGTACTTTTAAGTTTTGTACTTAGTTACTTTCCTTTCCACTACAGGTAATTGCAAATGGCAAAAAAGGGCCTTTGTGCTGCCGACATAAAAGTGTCACATCTCCGCCTGAACAACAATCGCCCAATTAGAACACGGTTTGTTTCAAAAGTTACAGCTCTACAACGCGATGTGATGGGAGCCGTCACAGTCAGAACCGGTCCTAGCACCAACATGGCACCTCCAGCACCCCAACATGGCACCTCCTGCACCAACATGGCACCTCCTGCACCAACATGGCACCTCCAGCACCAACATGCACCTCCTGCCACCAAACATGGCACCTCCTGCACCAACATTGGCAACTCCGCCACCAACATGGCACCTTCTCTTACCAACATGGCACCTCCTACCAACAGGCACTCTCAAGCACCAACATGGCACCTCCTGCACCAACATGGCACCTCCAGCACTATGCACCTCCTGCACCAACATGCACCCTCCAGCACCAACATGGCAACTCGATGCACCAACATGCACCTCCTGCACCAACATGGCACCTCCTGCATCCTAAACATGGCACCTCCAGTGCCATGTCCTGCACCAACATGGCACTCCGCACCAACATGGCACCTCCTGCACCAACATGGCACCTCCAGCACCAACATGGCACCTCCTGCACCAACATCGGCACACTCCTGCACCAACATGGCACCTCCTGCACCTAACACATGGCACCTCCGCACCAACATGGCACACCTCCGCACCAACATGGCACCATCTCTGCACCCAACCATGGCACCCTACACTCCTGCACCTCTGCACAACATGCACCTCCTGCACGCAAACATAGGCACCTCCTGCACCTTGCAGCTCATTCATCAAAAGGGTGCGTTTGTGATGGTCTTATCCTAATGCAGAACCTGGTTTGGTCCCTGGTCTAGTCCGGATGTTAGTCTTGGCCAGTTCAGTTCTAGATTTAGTCCCCATTTAGTTGTTGTGTGTTGTGACGTGAACACTAATAATGCAGCGTCACAGCAAGGAAACGATTTGTTTTTGGAAAAGATTTAAGCAAACTTTCGAATTAAAAAGAAAAGTTTTGGTATGACCGAATTTAGTGTGAACATTTTAATTGAATTCTTTTTATAAACCTGCCCTTCAGCTATAATAAATCCACGGGTTCAACACACCAGCAGAAACCAGAGAAAGTGTGTGTCAGTGCAGCAAGCAGGTGTGTGTCGTGCGTGGTTCGGTCTTGAGGTCTCAGAGCTGTTTGCGGTGGTCTGCTCTGCTCCGCGACGTAATCAATCAACTAATCAATACTCAAACTAGTATGGAAGTAGTAGATACTCATTTGGAGCAGGTAATTATGAAAGAAAATACGATTATGCAGTGTTGACAATGAAATGACCTGAAAATGAATTTGAAAAATCTGTTGTCTAGGGAAAAAAAAAAAGAAAAGTAAGTAGAGTATTATTTATTATCAGAGTGGTGTTGAATCAAACTCTTGTGATGAATAACTGAACACTCAGACAGTTTCATCATGGCAAAAAATAGAGTCTTTATTGGTGAGCCACAACGAGATGACAAATACAACCAGCAAGACCCTGGCGCTTTGTGCGGAAAAAGGACGCCGCTTTCTGATCCTATACACGCCATCTATATCTCCCTTGATTCATGAATACTGGGACCAAATCCAGGTCTAACATTAGGATAAAACCCATCACACTCTTACGCCACAAAATGCATGATATGGAAACAGAAATGCAAGTTTAAAAATGTCGTGCTGCTGCTGCTCCTTTTGCGCAACAGCCACATTTAAAGAAAGTCCTGGCGATTAATGGTGATGAAGAACGTTCACTGGCCTCATTAGCATAAATTACAGTATATCAGATTATTCTTAAAATTAATAAAGCACAGCCTCAATGTTTTTTCCACGAGATCTAAACTGCGCTAATTGGGAACGCAAAGGCAGAAACATTTTGCCCTGTTCGTTTATCCAGAAAACAGGTACTATTTGGATAAATAGTAGCAAAAATATCATACGTACATATATGTTGAAGTTATTCCCAAAGACAAAGAAAAACCAAGGGCAACACTTTTTTGCACCCTGAGGAAGGCCACCTGAGGCTGAAAGCGTTGGTGTGTTTACTTCAAGCTAAAAGCCATGCTACAGAAAAAGGCTTTTTAATTATTTTTTGTAAATTAAACAGTGTCTTGGTTTTTCTCGTCTTTGGTGAAGTCTTTATACCTGCTTTAGGGACGTGCTATCATTTTCACAGTTTTGTTCCTCGGAGTCTCCCTAAATCAGACACGCGCCGGCAAAACATGATCACCACCTCAAACTTTGCAGTATACCTTAGACCCATATGGGCCAACTTTAGCACTGCGGCGCAAGGGAGAACGCAATTTCAACGGGCACACGCTTTTTTGCAACCTATTTTGCGCTTCGTACATCGGTGAACCTTGGCGGTCAAACTTTTCCAATTTTCTTGAATAAACACTTGGCAATCGCCTCAATAAGTATTTTCAAAAAACAATTTCTCCTTCAGCTCCTCCGGTCATCAGTTTGTGGTTGACTACCTGAGTTCAGAAAGTGGTATCTTGAGAGAGAAACGGCCCTAGCGGGGTCAGAATGCATAAAGCCTCCTCTCAGATGCAGTTTATCAGGCTCCACAGGCCGCGACGTTCAGATAACACCAGGCCCTGTGCGAGAGTCCTGCGGCTTCAAGCAACGCCGGCCGACCCCTGTTCACCAACCAACACGCCACTAAAAGCGTCCAGAAGAGATATAATGACCACCCCGAGCCGCCACTACAGCGTCTTGAGAGTCACAATGACCACCACTCCGCCACTACAAGCGTCCAGAGAGTCACAATCACCACCACCACCGGCCACTAAAGCGTCCAGAGACAATCACCAACATCACACGGACCGCCACACAGCGCCCAGTCACTCCCACAGCCACTGGCGTCCAGAGAGTCACAATCACACACACCACCAACACGGTCCACTCACACGCTACAGGTCCAGAGAGTCACAATCACCACCATCACCGCCACTACAGCGTCACAATCACCACCACATCGCCACTACAGCGTCCAGAGAGTCACAATCACCACCACGCCGCCACTACAACGTCCTGAGAGACACCATCACCACCACACCGCCACTACAGCGTCCTGAGAGACACCATCACCACCACACCACCACGAACCTGAATGTGCTTCTGGGAAAGTCGGGTCACCGGGAAAGCCACTCAAATTATTGACCTTAACCAGAGGGGCATCCATTCTTTTTTACTTTAAAGGGCTTGTACCTAATTTTGTACATGTAATAAAGTAAAATCTTTTTTGCCCCATATATTGTAAAATTATGTAAAAAATCAGAATCAGAAAAGGTTTATTGTCATTGTCAATGAACAAAATTCACAAACATAGGAACTTGCTTTGGTGATTCGGTTGGTGTTTTAAAGAGTTTTATTCTCCACAAAGTGGAAGCTTTGTAGCATGCTAAAGTTTGTTAGCTTTATCGTGGCGGGAAAGTGCATACAAATGAATATTAAGGATGCTCAGAAGGCATTAGGTAAGTGAGCGATACCCAAAATCAACTAGTTCCATTTTTCTTTTCTTTTTTTTCAGGATTTTTGGCCCATAGACTTTATTATACAGAGCAGACAGGCATGAAATGGGGATGAGAGAGGGGAGGACATGCAGTACATTGTCGGAGCCAGGATTCCAACTCACAACACTGCAGCTGGCTGCACATGGAGCCAGGAATGTGTGCTGCGTCTTAACCAGTAAAATCAGGTACAACGCCTTTAACAATACCATTTAGGCTGTACTTTTCCTTCACAGAGACACCACCAGGAATCAAAAGAGAAAGAGTGGAGACTCTAGGGGCAGGACCAAACTCTGAGAATCTTGTCACGGACGTTGAAGGACAAATGTTTGTACAGAAGTTTTCTGTATTAACATCAAACCTGAGTTTAGCATCAAACATGGTTCCAGACTGTAGGACCATCTGTTCCCCCTCACCATGAATGAGGCTCGGGCTGTGATCACTTTCCTGTTTAATTAGTTCTGGGAACCAGGAGGCGTACAGGGTAGCCAGGACTGCTCCAAGGAGGAGCATCAGTACTGCCAAATACCAAAACAAGGCCCGTATTGAAGACTTATCTAACACTGCCATAAATCCAAACTAAGTCTGGGAGGGCATCAGGGCCATCACGGACTATTCATGGGTCCAAAGAAACGTCACCCACTCGTTGCCACTTCCGTCTTGAGGACAGAAGCTGCATGCTTGCTGTGCCAACAAAAAGTCTCTCTTCTGTAATGTCCCCAAAGACTCTGTCCAGAAATGTATGACTGTGGTCAGGAGGGACCAGTGGACTTACAGAGATCACTCCAGACTGAGGCTGAGCTGTTTGTTTCAGGTCGTTATTGCGTGGCTATGCTAATAAAAGTTAGCCTACTCGCAGACAGTTCTAACAAGGCTCATTTCCAACTGTCCGGATGTTATATTTTAGGATCAGACGCAAAGTCCGTGCTCTTGAAAGCTTTGAGGGCTTGTGGACGAGGAAGAGCAGATGGAAATGTTCCTAGAAGTTGAAGTAGCTGCTTCTACGTGCCAGTGACTCGCCGCTGTAGATCAGGATCAATCCCAGAACTTCTATCTTCTTGAAGGATCGATCCTTTTCCTTTTCAGTTAGGCAACAGCATGTGGTGACGTTCTCAAAATGGTGGCGACAACAAATCGCCACACCTCCCTCAGCTGACTAGGACCTAAACCTCTTTTACTTGAAAACAACACAAGAGACCTCCGGATCTCTACCTAATGGCACAAATCTGGGAAATTTGAACAATATTGTAAAATGATTAAAAGCTCAAGAAAGTGGCTTTTGTATAATGTGTGTCCTTTAAAAGTAAAGCCAGTTTAAATGGCCACTTTTGCCGTTTTAAGGCTCCGTTCCACCACACACATCGTCACCACGGCCTCCTGCCACTCCACAGCTCCAAATCAGAGCAGTGCCGAGGTGTGAAAGTCACCGCAACTCACACGTGATTTTCAAAACTAACCACCGCCGTCATCACCCAACAGAGAAACAAGAGGGAGGGAAGAGATCACAGGAAGGCGGCCCACTCTCAGCACACCTTCAGGTATTTGTATGGAAATTAGTGCAGAGGTGCACTGGTGGTCCATCACAGAGGCAGAGGTGCACTGGTGGTCCTTCACAGAGGCAGCAGAGGTGCACTGGTGGTCCATCACAGAGGCAGCAGAGGTGTACTGGTGGTCCATCACAGAGGCAGAGGTGCACTGGTGGTCCATCACAGAGGCAGCAGAGGTGTACTGGTGGTCCATCACAGAGGCGTACTGGTGGTCCATCACAGAGGCAGAGGTGCACTGGTGGTCATCACAGAGGCAGAGGTGCACTGGTGGTCCTCACAAAGGCAGCAGAGGTGCACTGGTGGTCCATCACAGAGGCAGCAGAGGTGCACTGGTGGTCCATCACAGAGCAAGCAGAGGTGCACTGGTGTCCATCACACAGGCAGAGGTGCACTGGTGGTCCTTCACAGAGGCAGCAGAGGTGCACTGGTGGTCCATCACAGAGGCAGCAGAGGTGCACTGGTGGTCCATCACAAGACGGCAGAGTGCACTGTGGTCCTCACAGAGGCAGCAGAGGTGCACTGGTGGTCCATCACAGAGGCAGCAGAGGTGCACTGGTGGTCCATCACAGAGACAGCAGAGGTGCACTGGTGGTCCATCACAGAGAGCAGAGGTGCACTGTGTCCATCACAGAGGCAGAGTGTACTGGTGGTCCATCACAGAGGCAGAGGTGTACTGGTGGTCCATCACAGAGCACAGTGCACTGGTGGTCATCACAGAGGCAGAGTGCACTGTGGTCCATCACAGAGGACAGCAGAGGGCATTGGTGGTCCATCACAGAGGCAGAGGTGCACTGGTGGTCCATCACAGAGGCGTACTGGTGGTCCATCACAGAGGTAGAGGTGCACTGGTGGTCCATCACAGAGGCGTACTGGTGGTCCATCACAGAGGCAGAGGCGTACTGGTGGTCCATCACAGAGGCAGCAGAGCTGCACTGGTGGTCCCTCACAGCAGGGTTTTGAACTGGTTTGTGTATTTTGGTTTGTCTCTTTCTTCAAAGTAAAAGCTACAAATAATGATTGACAGCTATCAAAAGTAATTTACACTCATTTCCTTCATTTGCACGCCTTGATCTTTGATACTTGGGTACAGAAGTTTTGGATTGCCTGGAATGTTCCACCGTATGGCATTAAACAATTTATCTGCATTTACATGGAGGTTTTGTGACCAAAATAAAGTTTTCCAATGAAATCATTTATGTGACTGATTGGTTGATGGTGTCTTTAGTTGACCAAATTATTTTTTCCCCAGCTAATTATTTAATTTGAATTTAAAAGCATGGAGTGAGTTAATCTGCCTTTACGTAAAATCCTGTTTACCACTTTTAGATTTATGGTTATTTAGTGTTTTTGTGGTTTCAGTTCTCAAAGATACAGTGAAAAAGCATTCTTAATGCATCTCCACAGACTTTTAAGCACTGAAATGATTGATCGATTGTTTGATAATTTGAGCTCTGGAGAAGAATACTATAAATGAGGAGACACTGAGACATTATAAAAGGGCTAAAAGATTGATTTAAAGTTAGTTAAAAAGTCATGTTATGGTAGAACGTGAAGGACTGAACTGAAATGTCTTTTATACCTCCAGCTTCAATTGTTCTATTCTTGTTAATGTTAGTTTGTTTGTATAGGCCTATTTTATATAATGCAAACTTTTCTCCTGCCACGTCCATTTTTAATCAATCTAAATCCAGGCTGAAACTGAGCATACCAAAAAATACACTTGAAACGAAACTAATATTGTTTTTGTTGAAGAATTGAGGCGATCCACCCACAGCCAAAGGTCTGAGGCGTGTGAAAAGCGTGTCTGTGTATTTTGCAAGTTCTTCATCTTCCTTTAAGATGGAAGAGTTTACGGAGAAAAAGTAACAAATTGGCGAAGAGTTACAGATGCAAAAGAAATATGATGAGAATGACGGTCTTCTCGGCCCCACCGTTTGCATCTAAACTGTGTCCATCAAATATTTAACGTTTATTTGGACATGCAGACTCCATCTCCTCTGAGTAAATCCTAGTTCGTCTTGTACATCTTTCGGGATCGTCTTGGCGGCAGTAGCTCAGAGGCAGCGTGCTCGTTTTCTGATCTGAAGGTCGGCGGGTCGAGCTGCTTCATTTGAATGTTGCTGTTGTGTCCTTGAGCAAGACACATAACCTGCCTCGTGTGTGAATGCGTGTGTGAATGCGTGTGTGGTTCCTTGATGTGAAGGGTAGTTTTTATCTGCTGTGCTGTTTTGCATTAGCCAGGCTCCTGTTGCTTTAGCTGCTCTTGGCGGGGCACAGTTCACAAACACACACACACACACAGACACACACACAGCGGGGCTCACACATTTCCAGAGGGCCGCGAACACATCACATACAGCGTCTCCCGAGGACCCCCGAACACACCACGCAGGTTTGATCAGCTTCAGACCAGTGGGGAGTCTGAATGTGCTCTGCTTTTAACCGGCAAAATCAAAGCAAAATCAAAGCCAGGACACGATCAGAGGCGAAGAGCAACGTGTCACCTAAAGGAACGTATTAAGTGTTTTGCCGGTGGCGCAGTGGTTAAGAACGTTGCACGTGTGTGGTTGTTGCCAGTGCAGCGTTGTTGGGTTTCGAGTCCACCCCTCAGCATTTGTCTGCTGTCTACACTCGCTCGCTCCCCCTGTCACGCTACAACTGTCCTGTTGAATAAAGTCTTCGGGCCAGAAAAAAAAAACAAAAAACGTTTGCATATTAAGGCATGTTTGTCAAATGAAAACAGCCACGTACAGAATAAAATAGTAATGTATTGAAAACTTTATATGTGTAAAATAAGGGTAATTTTGTTTTGACAGATGAAGAATGTGAACAGAGCTTTGCCTTTTGACTCAGCTCAATCTCGATTTACTGGTCAATCTACGTTCCTACCGTCACCTATGGTCATGAGCTTTGGGTAACGCAGAGAGGGCGGATGCCTCCTGGACGCCTGCCTAAGGTGGTGTTTCCGGCATGCCTAAGACACGCTGGAAGGACTATGTCTCTCGGCTGGCCTGGGAACACTTCGGGATCCCCCCCGGAGGAGTTGGAGGAAGTGTCTGGGGTGTGGGACTGCTGCCCTGTGACCCAGCCCCGGATAAGCAGAAAAAGATGGATTGAAGAATGTGAACATATAATGGTAAGGAAAGGTAAGGTCAACTTTATTGTCCCTGAGAGGACATTTGTCTCGGGCTACAGTACCACTTCGCTGCATGGCATAAACTCTAGACGCAATCACAATCACTCAGAGCATTACATAAATACATCATTCAAATCACTGTACCAGTATATACTATATCAACTTCGAAATAAAATAAAAATACTGCCCACATCTCCGGATCGTGAGCCTGTCATCACCTAAACGCAGTACAACACACTTTGACGCACATTTGTCAACGGAAGACCACAAATTCACATGCTTGGATAGAATTCTTTTGGAAAAATACATCACCATGTCAAAGTGCCAATTATTCAGAAGGAAATACTAGCTGCTGGAGAAACTGGGGTTGCCAAGGTGACCACTCCATGTGTTTTGGGACGACCCTACTGCTCAGAAATATTGGACTGAGATGAACACAGCACTACAGACTGTTTTTGACATCGCCAACCCACTTGATTTAAAAACTACGTATCTGACACTCAGAACTCAGGCCATGAACTAGAGTATTTAATAGACTTTGGAATAAATGGGACTTTAATATTGGCTAATTTATGTTGTAAGTTTTTCTGTCTTGTACCTTTTTTGTATTGTATCTGTTTTGTTCTCTCTCTGGGTCAAGTTCTATGTTTTATGTTTTGTTTAAATATTCAAAACATTTATTTAAAAAAAAAGAAAATGAGACAACTGCACATGATTTGCATATAATTGTACCGCATATTATCGATCACAAACAACAGCTAGAGATATTGAACATTACAATTCCGGCTTCAATGAACTCATCATGGTTCATTCTAATGCGTATGCTAAAGAAATGCTAATCGAATGTCTCTAACATGTAATAAACTGTAACAAATGTTTACAAGTAAAAGTCTCACTCAACAGTAGCCTCGAACGGACCATAAGTAAAAACAGAGAACAAACCGAACAAAAACACAACCAAATGCTCAGGCAAGTCACGACAAAACATGTCAACAGCGCATTGTGCGTTCTGCTGAGAAGGTGATCGGCTGCAGACTTCCATCTCTGCAGGACCTGTACGTCTCCAGGGCTCTGGGACGAGCAGGTCGGATCACAGCTGACCCTTCTCACCCTGGACATGGTCTATTTGAACCACTCCCCTCAGGCAGGAGGCTACGGTCCATCCGGATCAGAACCTCCCGCCACAAGAACAGTTTCTTTCCCTCTGCTGTTGGACTCATGAACACTTCTAAACACCTGTCACTTTTATTCATCACTCACTGTCACTTTCTGCACTACAACTTTCTAATCTTGTGTACATAATAATGCCTATTTTTATTTGATACTATAGTAATTTCAAATTGTTTAATGCATGCCCTTTTGATTTCATATATGTTTTATTATTGATCAGTGTTTTATGTCGCACCTTCATGCCGAGACAAGTTCCTATGTTTGTGAATTTTGTTCATTGACAATGGCAAGAAACCTGGCAATTGCTTTATGCCTTATTTAAACGGCTTCACTCCAGTCCTTGCGTCTTTGGCAAAAACTATCTTATTACAAGTCAACAGTTTATTTTTATTAGCTTACATACTTCACAATAATTTTACTTTTTTGATGCTTCTTAAAATGCTTACTTTACTGCTTCTTCTGGTAAAATATGCACTAGTTCAATAATAAATACGCAGTACTATTGCTACACATTTTTAAAATAAGCAGCTGTTAGAATCGAGGAGTCCAATTAACAAAACTGTAGGACGCTTCGAAGCTAATTATACTGTGCAAAAGAGCAAACAGGCGCTAGTCGAGTGGTGCTTGTGCTCCAGGGCAACGCATTATACCACGTCTTTTTGAATAAATGATGCTTTCAACAAGTGAATAATGTAATGCAAGGCATCAGTTTTATTATTATTATTATTATTATTATTATTATTATTATTATTATTATTATTATTATTATTATTATTATTTTTTACTACTATTATTATTGTCATTGTTATTATTATTATCTTTAATGTTATTATTATTATTTTGTATTATTATTATTATTAACTACTATTATTATTGTCATTGTTATTATTATTATTATCGTTACTATTATTATTATTTTATATATTATTATTATTATTATTATTATTATTATTATTATTTACTATTATTATTATTATCATTTTGTATTATTATTATTATTTTGTATTATTATTATTGTTATCATCATCATCATTATTATTATTATTATTATTAATTATTATTGTATTATTATTATTATTATTATTATTATTATTATTATTATTATTATTATTATTATTATTATTATTATTATTATTATTATTATTATTATTATTATTATTATTATTATTATTATTATTATTTTCATCATTTTATTATATTATTATTGTGTGTTCTAAATATAGCTCCTCTACGGACACATCACATTCACAGCTCTACGCTACATTTTCCTCCTTTCTCTCTCGCCCTTCCACATCCAAACCAATTCTGTGCAGATAAAGTGTTTCCGAGCAGGTCCTGTACCAAGCAGAACCCATCTCATCCCCCATCACTCAAACAGCAGCCCGCCGAACCCCCCCGTAACACCCCTCGTAACACCCCCCACGACCTCTGCTGCTGCTGCTGCTGCTGCTGCACTGAAAAGCTCACGGAAGAGGACGAGGCTCTGTCCCAAGATGGCAGAGCGATAATGTTCAAAATGCAGTGTAACCTCTGCAGACCAGACTGTGGACGGGGGAAAACTCAAATAGCCTCTTCGCTAAAGGGATGTGACAGCTGGAAGTGAAAATTTAATTCAACTTGACATAGATAAAAATGAAAAATAAATAAATGAAAGGATCGTTCCAGATGCTGAGGCGGTGGAGGGCTTGAGAACCCTCAGGGAGATCAATAGTCAAGTGGGGGTGTTACAGTTTATTCACCTTTAAAGTGAGGAACATGTCTTTTGTTTATGACGTTCGTGTGCAATGGTGATAGTTACAAAACAGCGCCTCATTTCTAAAACACTG
Source organism: Chaenogobius annularis (assembly GCA_015082035.1). Lineage (NCBI taxonomy): Eukaryota > Metazoa > Chordata > Actinopteri > Gobiiformes > Gobiidae > Chaenogobius > Chaenogobius annularis. Next base: position 255,067 of record BJKM01000898.1, read on the forward strand.
CGAAAAGTGGATAACTGGCCCAGTCCAAACCAAACCGATTTTTCAAATAGCATGTAAACACGTCAACTATGATTCGAGGTGTCTTGATTCGAATCTCAGAACGTCCCAGTAACACATTTGGAGACGTGCAGTTGTACTGGGCGCAGACGAGGAGAAGCTTCAAGTGCTCCGGGCTAGAAACAGAATGTGAAATATTGGCCATGGACTCACTTGTTTTAGAGTGTTTTAGAGATGCCCAACGACGCTCCCTCCGTCGCGCACTAGCATGTGCGGTTTTGTTTCGGTCCACTGGGTTTAAGTGAAAGAAAAAACTACCGCAGTGTTTATTTGCGCTGCAGCGAGAGCGAATATCAGTTCCCAGCTTGTCTGAAAATCAAATGCTCAACGTAAATGAGATGCCAAAGTGCCCAAAGTGTGAGTATACGACACAGCCCTTTTTATTAGCAATTCTAGCTACAAAGTTTTAGAGCTCATGACCAAACGCTCCTGAAGGTCTCTGAGCCCCCGCTTGCACTTACAGCTCTGTTGTAGACTGGGTGGTTCAGTCGTTTATCACATCTGGAGTTCTCTAATTCTCTGATTAGTGTCAGATTATGCTAGAAAAACTCTCGTGTACTCAACAATATCCAGATAATTATACATCATAGCACAAAGTTCAAAACAAGACCAGATTTACGGCACAAGCGATTGCAGTCATCACATGCACATAAACACCTGGCTCCATAATAAACATGAGGAGAAAACGAAACACTCTGACACAAGTGGATTGGCTCCAGAATATATCTAGTCCCAAAATAAGTCTGTGTAGCACCCCTTCAGCGTGGTCTTACCTTGAGCCCCCCACACTCTGCGGCTGAGCCCTGGTCCACTCCTGTGATGTAGATCCCCAGAGCATACTCCGCCCCCCCTCGGATCATCAGACCCAGGCTCCGCCCATCGTCCAGGACCAGGTTCACCTGCAGCGCACAGAGAGAGGGGGGTTAGACAGGTTCACACACACACACACACACACACACACACACAGAGGGTCAGACAGGTTCACACACACACAGAGGGTCAGACAGGTTCACACAGACAGAGGGTCAGACAGGTTCACACACACAGAGGGTCAGACAGGTTCACACAGACAGAGGGTCAGACAGGTCAGACAGGGGTCACACACACAGAGGGTCAGACAGGTTCACACACACAGAGGGTCAGACACACAGAGGGTCAGAAGGAACACACAGAGGGGTTTCACCACACAGAGGGTCAGACAGGTTCACACAGACAGAGTTCACACAGGGTAGACAGGTTCACACAGACAGAGGGTTAGACAGGTTCACACACACACACACACAGAGGGTCAGACAGGTTCACACACACACACACACACACAGAGGGTAGACAGGTTACACACACAGAGGGTCAGAACAGGTTCACACACACAGAGGGTCAGACAGGTTCACACACACAGAGGGTTAGACAGGTTCACACACACAGAGGGTCAGACAGGTTCACACACACAGGGTCACACACACAGGGTCAACAGGTCACACACACAGGGGTTCAGACAGGTTCACACACACAGAGGGTCAGACACACACAGGTAGACAGGTCAGACAGGGTCAGACAGGTTCACACACAGAGGGTCAGACAGGTTCACACAGACAGAGGGTTAGACAGGTTCACACACACACATCACACACACACACACACAGGGTCAGACACACACAGGTTCACACACACACACACACACACACACACACAGACAGAGGGTCAGACAGGTTCAACACACAGTCACACACACAGAGGGTCAGACAGGTTCACACACACAGAGGGTCAGACAGGTTCACACACACAGAGGGTCAGCAGGTTCACAGACACAGAGGGTCAGACAGGTTCACACACCACAGGGTCAGCACAGACAGAGGTTAGACAGGTTCACACACACAGAGGGTCAGACAGGTTCACACACACAGAGGTTAGAACAGGTTCACACAGACACAGAGGGTCAGACAGGTTCACACACACAGAGGGTCAGACAGGTTCACACACACAGAGGGTTAGACAGGTTCACACACACAGAGGGTTAGACAGGTTCACACACACAGAGGGTCAGACAGGTTCACACACACACAGAGGGTCACAGGTTCACACACAGGTTCAACACACAGAGGGTCAGACAGTTCACACACACACAGAGGGTCACAGGTCACACAGGTCACAGTCACACACACAGAGGGTCAGACGGTTCAGAGTTCAGACAGGTTCACACACACAGAGGTTCAGACAGGTTCACACACACACACACACAGAGGGTCAGACAGGTTTCACACAGGGGTTTCACACACACAGAGGGTTAACAGGTTCACGCAGACAGAGGTCGACAGGTTCACACACACAGAGGGTTAGACAGACACACACACACACACAGGTCAGACAGGTTCACACAGAGGGCAGACAGGTCAGAGGGAGGGGTCACAGGTCACACACAGAGGTAGACAGGTTCACACAAGTTCAGAGGACACAGCAGAGGGTCAGACAGTCACACACACACACAGAGGGGTCAGACAGGTTCACACACAGACACAGAGGGTCAGACAGGTTCACACAGAGGGTCAGACAGGTTCACACACACAGAGGGTCAGACAGGTTCATACACACAGAGGGTCAGACAGGTTCACACACACAGAGGGTTAGACAGGTTCACACATACAGAGGGTTAGACAGGTTCACACACAGAGGGTCAGACAGGTTCACACACACAGAGGGTTAGACAGGTTCATACACACAGAGGGTCAGACAGGTTCACACACACAGAGGGTTAGACAGGTTGAGATGCAGATTCTTATAATGAAATGTGCAGTCTGGGCTCAGTGTGGGCCGCTTCCTTTGTGTGGCTGTCAGGCTGCTACGTCTGTGCTGGATCCGAATAATACCCCAGCGCTCATGTAACAGAAAAGGGACTGACACGAGGGACTAAAAACACCGCCAAAGTGGTAGGGAATATTTCAGTAATATTTGAGCTTAGTACAAATACGCTTTCTTATGAAACATATGACTCAGTTTTGATAATGAGCGCTTGGTATATTGTTTACCTGGAAATGGAAAAAGCAATCAAGGTAAAAAAAAAATCCCTTTGGACCCACTGAGACCTCTATATTGGTTAATTTTATTTTTATCCCCAGTGCTCTCTCGGTTTTTTGTGTTTGTTAAAAAAGTTAATCAAGATCGACTGTTTCTGTACAAGTATCTCCGTGGTGTAGTCCAGATTGAGTCGGTTTTATCTGCACCTTTTTGATTTTTTTTCATTAATTTAATCTTAACCTTTTCAAATTCAATATGTTCTGTATTTATTCCCTTTTGTTCACCATCAGAACTCTCAAGCTCCAGGGCAGGTGAAACCCTGAAGGGAAAGCTCCAAACCCACAAATGAAAAAATATGCCTACAGTTCACAACAGTTTAATATGCCTTTTATTCCGCCTGGATTTTTGAGTTATTACAAGTGCCTAAGGGTGCGTTCACTTCACACTTATTCATTATTTAGTTAGTTATTTGGTCCTAGATTGAGCCAATGTTCATCCTGATGTGGACCTGGTGTGGTTTCGGGTTCTTCAGTACCGTTTTAGTCCAGGTTTAGTTTAGGGTTTAGTCCTTGTTTAGTCCAAATTTTGACGTGGTGAAAGTGCGAAGTGTGAATATAATTGGAGTGATATCGGTTCAGCGCAAAAATGGGAATAGTCAAAACCCAACAAACGCTCAATTATGTCAGTCCAAAGCTCCCAGCAGCAGCTTTTACTCCTCTTTATATACATCCCATATAATTCCAGGCAGGATTTAAGTTCCTCTGTGCATAACTTGTTTCCACATTCAAACTACAACGTCTCAACTTCATGAAGAGTCCGCTCATTTGTTTGTACTCCAAAGGAACGGCTTCAGTTTGAACGGACAGTTAGGTGTTCAAGAATAAATCAACCATGTGTACTTTTAACGTACATGTGCCACAGATAAACCATCTTTGCCCTTGCATTTGTGTGGTAGAAACTCATTCACTTCGTGCACTCAGATGGACCTAAGGGAAGTCAAAGTAGCGAAAACACGTTCAAACAATCTGCACAATATGCCCTCTTCGTCGTCGTCGTAGTGTGTCGATGATCTCCTGTCCACACTCAACCCGGCAGATGCACGGCTGCCGGCCGCTCTTGAATGCGACGACAACAATGGAAGTAACTCCAAGACTCACAACTACAGTGGGTGGCGGTAATGTATCACTATGGATACCGACTGCCATAAAACACTAAAGAAGAAGAAGAGGATATCCTTGTTTTCAAAGATTTCGTTGGCATTGGAGAACATTGGCTTATAAAAACAACACTCTCTTTTTCCTCTCTCTCTTCCCCCCCCCTTTTTTTTACGGTTTAGCGTAAAACACATACTTTCGGACGTACAACTACAGTCGGTGGCGGTAAATGCGCCAATCAGAATCAGAAAAGGTTTATTGCCTTTCTCGATGAACATGTAACTTGTTTCGGCATTAAGGTGCAACATACAACGATGAACAATAATAATAAAAACAACATATATGAAATCAAAAGGGCATGCATTCAAGAAAGACATTTTTTTTTTTTTTTTACAATAGTATGAAATAGAAATAGGCTTACTATGTACACAGAAAAAAATACAGTTCAATTTAAAGATGTAGTGCAGAAAGTGAACAGCGCAGTGAGTGATTGATTGAATTGTAGTTAAAGTGGCATTAGAAAGCTTAGGCCTTCTAGTTTCAGCAGATGTGCATATGAACACTGTCAGGGCTTCAGAACTTACACTACTGAAGCCCAAAACATAAAAAAAGACATCCTTTTTTTAGTCTCGCCTGAATATTGTCGATTTGTAAAGGTCCTAAGCAAGACATATCTCACTATAAAATTATGCTTCTTCACTATACTTGCTATTTATCTTGTTGACAACAACTGTGTAAAGTTTCAAATCTTTAGGAATTTGCATTTTGGTGCTGTTGACCTTTTTGAATCAAAAAATATATTCGGAAGAAGTTATCCAAATATGCGCCAACTGTCAAGCTGATTGTAGCTCCTTTATGATCAGAAAACATACATTTGGATGTTTTGGAGACTACAAATACCTATTATAACTGCTAAAAACAATGTATGTAAAAATTTGTGAACATGAGTGTAACTATTTCCCAATTGAGGTGAAAAAAATATATATATTTTTGGGGTATAATAATACATATATGTAACGAAATGCACGTGCAAAAGGCTAACAAGATCAGAAAACATGGTGCGTAAAATCTTGTCTGCCCGCGCTGAAAAACTGGGTCTTGACTGCTTTACGTCTGTCTTATTTCTAACACCCACCCATCGTTCGAAAGCTTATCTGATTGGCTACAGTGATATGTCAATCAAAACTTACTACGTCACTTTCTACGCACCCTAAGAGAGTAAAAGTGTCATCAACTGAGCGACGAAAGGGAGGGTGCTTTGTTTATACTAAAGGGGCTGTGCCAGACAAAACCCGTGAACGGAAAAACGTGGACGGTCTCATTTTGTAGCTGAAAGGGTGATGAAAACAAACAAACCCGCCGCCATATTGCACATGGAGCCGGTGTTTTGATACGAGCACAGAGACGTGTCGCACAATCTTTAGCTGTGAGTTTTTTCACAGAAGAAATTGCCGTTTACTGGACTATTTCTTCAGATGGGATTACTTCAGGAAAAATATAAATCGGTATTGTTTTTCTGTGGATTAATACGGACAGAATGAGTACAGCTACTGATGGATTCATCAGAAGGGTAAGAAATGTTACACGAAAAGTAGATTTTTATCACAAACTATTGGTGATTGCTTATTGGGGCATATTATTCAGTGCAAATCAATGACATATTCGTTTTGTTGAGAAAATAATCTTTCACATGATGTATAGCTTGCTGGTATTGACAATGAAAATAAGAGTGATGATCAAATAGAACGTCTAAAGCCCACTACTGCGGGTGGGGGGGTGTAAACAAAGAAGTGTTCACGAGTCCAACGGGAGAGAAAGAAACTGACCTCATGCAGTTTAAAGAGAGAACACAGCTGAACACATCAGAATATCTATGTTTTAACTATGTTCTCTGTTATAATTGTTTTTATTTCTTTTGGTTTCCCAACATACTGGGAGATTATCAATTCATATTCATATTCATAAATGATAGACAAGTGTTCTTTTTAATGAAACAAGCATGTGACAGACCCTCAAGTGAAAAAGTTACACAGTGTACCTTTAACACCAGCTGTATCGACACACATTTTAACTTGGACTATTTGGCAGAACTAAACATGTTTTTAATTTTCTTTCAAGATGAGGATGAGGAAGAAAAGGTTAGCTTTGCTGCGTACTCTTCTCGGCCTTGTCACTGTTTTGATGCTCCAAACCAATGGAAGTGGAAAGTGACTTGAATAATCAAAACAATATCTAAAATATTTTATGTGAAATGATGCCACATGGAAGAATTTTAAGTTTACGTGCATTTAAAGCGGTGTGAAGTTCACATTGTTGTCTCTGTGTCAGGGTGTTTGTTTTTTGAGTTTCCAGTTCAGTGGTACTTCCATATTTAAAGCCCCACTGTGAAAAATGTCAAACAATACATTGACCCATAATCAGAATCAGAAGGGGTTTATTGCCATTGTCAATGAACAAAATTCACAAACAGAGGAACTTGTCTCGGCCTTAAGGTGCAACATAAAACACTGAGCAATAATAAAAACAACATGTATGAAATCAAAAAGGCAAACAATTTAAAATTACTATAATATAAAATAAAAATAAAATAGGCATTGCTATGTACACGAGAAATACAGTTAAAGTTACAGTTGTAGTGCAGAAAGTGACAGTGCAGGGAGTAATGAAGAGTTGCAGTTAAAGTGGCAGGTGTTTAAGAAGTGTTCATGAGTCCAACAGCAGAGGGAAAGAAACTATTCTTGTGGCGGGAGGTTCTGGTCCGGATGGACCGTAGCCTCCTGCTGAGGGGAGTGGTTCAAATAGACCATGTCCAGGGTGAGAAGGGTCAGCTGTGATCCGACCTGCTCGTCCCAGAGCCCTGGAGACGTACAGGTCCTGCAGAGATGGAAGTGCAGCCGATCACCTTCTCAGCAGAACGCACAATGCGCTGTAGTCTCTGTTTGTCCCTGGCTGTGGCTCCAGTGTAACACACGGTGATGGAGGAGGTGAGGATGGACTCAATGATGGCCGTGTAGAACTGCACCATCATCTGCACTGGCAGCTTGGCTTTCCTCAGCTGCCGCAGGAAGTACATCCTCTGCTGAGCCTTCTTGATGAGGGAGCTGATGGAGGGCTCCCACTTGAGGTCCTGGGTGATGGTGGTGCAGAGGAAGCGGAAGGAGTCCACGGTGGTGATGGGGAGTCTGTCATGATGAGGGGGGTTGGGGTTGTGGCTTTCCTGAAGTCCACGATCATCTCCACTGTCTTCTGGGCGTAGAAGGTTTCAGGTTGTTACCGCTGCACCAGGACACCAGCCGGTCCACCTCCCTCCTGTAGACAGACTCATCCCCGTCCGAGATGAGCCCGATGAGGGTGGTGTCGTCCGCAAACTTGATCAATTTTACGGAGTTGTGGCTGGAGGTGCAGCAGTTTGTGTACAGGAGAAGAGCAGAGGGGAAAGTACACAGCCCTGTGGAGCTTCTGTGCTGATAGTCCGAGTGTCTGAGACATTCTTCCCCAGCCGCACGCACTGCCTCCGATCCGTCAGGAAGTCAGTGATCCACCTGCAGGTGGAGTCGGGCACGTTGAGCTGGGAGAGCTTGTCCTGGAGCAGGGCAGGGAGGATGGTGTTGAATGCAGAGCTGAAGTCCACAAACAGGATCATGGCGTAGGTTCCCGGGAGTCCAGATGCTGCAGGATGAAGTGGACTGCCAGGTTGATGGAGTCTTCTACAGACCTGTTGGCTCTGTTGGCGAACTGCAGGGGGTCCAGCAGGGAGGAGGTGAAGGACATGAGGTGGGGCAAGACCAGGCTCTCAAATGACTTCATGACTACGTACATCAGCGCCACAGGCCTGTAGTCATTAAATCCAGTAATCCGGGGCTTCTTGGGGACAGGGACAATGATGGCAGACTTGAAGCAGGCTGGGATGTGGCATGACACCAGGGAGGTATGAAAATGTCAGTGAAGACGGGGCCAGCTCTCCTGCGCAGTGTCTTAAAGTGGCAGGAGAAAACACGGTCTAGTCCAGCAGCTTTTCGGGGTTGGATGTCCGAAATAGCCTGTGAACATCCTGTTCCTGAACTGAGAGAGTGGTGGGGGGGACCAGGGTTGGGTTGGCAGAGGTGGCCACCATGGAGGGGGTGGTCAGTTGCTCAGCCAGTTTTCGATTGTCTGCGGCAGGGGGGCTCGGGCTTATGATTGGTGAGAAGCCGGAGCCCACGCCACACGGAGGCGGTGTTATTGGCAGAGAACTGCTGCTTCAGACGCGTATTGTACTGTGATTTAGCTCTGCACACCTCTTTGCTAAATCCATACTTCGCATCTTTGTAGCGCCCCCTGTCTCCAGCCCTGTGCACTGCTTCCTTCTGCTGCCTTAACCGCCTCAGTTTAGGAGTGAACCAGGGTTTGTCATTGTTGAAAGTGACTTTGGTTTGTGTTTGGTATGATGCTGTCCTCACAGAATCGAATGTATGACGTCACAGTGTCCGTGTACTCATCCAAACTCTCTGTGGCAGCTCTGAAGACCTCCCAGTCTGTAATGTCCAAGCACGCACGTAGCTCCTCCGCTGCCTCATTGGTCCACTTCATAGAGGTCCTCACTGCAGGTTTTGAGAGCTTCTGCCTCTGCCTGTACGTGGGGATCAGGTGAACCATGGCGTGATCGGAAAAGCCGAGAGCAGCGCAAGCCACGGCGCGGAAGGCGTTACTGACCGCTGTGTAACAGTGATCCAGCGTGTTCTGCTCTCCGGTCGGAACTTTAATGAACTGTCTGTACTTTGGTAGTTTGTGGCTGAGATTCCCCTTGTTAAAATCACCCAGGATAATACACAAGAGTTCGGGAAGGTCCGCTCCACACTCAGAATCTGGTCCGCAAGTGCGCGCTGTGCCACGTGCACGTTTGCTCAGACGGGCTTCTGGAACAAGGTGGATAACATTTGTGGGATTGCCTCTGTCACATCTGCTGCTCATGTCCAACCAGGAAGAACAATTATAAAATTCAACACTGTCGAACTGGAAAACATTTTTGAACAATCCTCAATATAATCATGTTCACTATGTTAAGGAGAAATATATGCACTAGTTTTGAAGTTTGGTTAGCTGCATATGAACAGTAATGCGACTGCTGAAAAGGCCAGAATGAGTTTGGTGCCATTGTTCCAAATGTGTGGACTTTTCAGATATGGAAGAACAGTTCCTGGATTACCTGATGACATCACGCACTGGGGCAAAGCATCTGAAGCTCTTGAGAATTATAAATATACTCAAATGTGCGCGAATGAAACAAATCACAACACGAGCTGTTTTTGAAGAGGAAACATAACATTGTTAGTCTCTTATATAAAAGACGACATATAAAAACTTTTGTTTGCTACGGTTATAATCAGTGAAACAGGTGGATGATTACGTTATAACTCTTTTAAATTGTAATATTCATCCAAAACTCCAGAGCTGATTGGGTTGTACATTTAATCTACAAGTCAAACTCACAATGTAATAATACTTAAAGAGGCTGTACCCAATTTGTATGTAAAATGTGTCTTGGACCTGTTAGATGACCGCTTGTAGCATTAATGTGATGACAACCTCCACTCTGGCTTCTGAAAGAGGTGGAAAGCGCGTAAACATTTTAATTCAACGGGAATGTGATGAATAAGTTTGCAAAGCGTTTAAACTGAGCTTGTTCCGTTTTTTCACATTTCTAATACTGTAAAAAGCCGGTCCGGCACCTTTAATACGTGGTATATAACTGCATATCACCATCAAGCACAGAGGAATCGCCAGCCCTCGACTTGTGTGCAGACTGATCGTTAAATTATTCATCCATTTAAAACGTAATGAAGGCATTGCCGGGGGGAATGCAGATACAATAATAAGCGGAGTTGACCTCTCGATGTTCAGAACACCCTGTATTGAACATTAGAATGCACCGTTCTCGTATCGACAGTGTGCGTGTGGTGTTAAAGAAAGCTGCAGGAGGGTAATCGCACCAGCAGGGGGCTAACGAGGCGCGCTGTGTGTGTTTTCACAACATCTGGGGCCTAAACACTGCTGTCAATCCCAAAACATGTATATATTAAATGAAGCTGAAGTGAAATGTCAACGAACATGTTAAAGCTTGAGCATTTCGAGGTTTTAATTTCACCCCTAAATGTCTTGTTTGACATAATAGATTAGCCACATTAAACAGTGCGATACAATAACTGACTTGATGAATATGAACGAAGGAAGTTATGAAAATCAATTATTGTTTTTTTCATGGGTCTATTTTATCCTAATTGCCCAATTGTCAGGACAATGGCACCGATTGCCAAAAAAGCTATTGTCACTGATAGTCCTGGTTTGGATTTCCTGTAATCTTGTTTTAATCTTGGTTTAGTCTTGTTTTATCTTGGTTTAGTCCTGGTTTAGTCTTGGTTTAACCCTAATAGTCTTCGTTTAATCTTGGGTTAGTCTTTGTTTAGTCCTGGTTTAGTTCTGGTTTAGTCTCGGGTTAGTCCTGGTTTAGTCTTGGTTTAGTCCTGGTTTAGTCCTGTTTCAATCTTGTTTTAATCTTGGTTTGCCTTGGTTTTATCTTGGTTTATTCTTGGTTTTGTCCTGGTTTAGTCTTGGTTTAACCCTAATAGTCTTCATTTAGTCTTGGTTTAGTCTTTGTTTAGTCCTGGTTTAGTCTTGGTTTAGTCCTGCTTTAGTCTTGGTTTAGTCCTGGTTTAGTCTTGTTTAAATCTTGTTTTAATCTTGGTTTGCCTTGGTTTTATCTTGTTTTAGTCTTGGTTTAGTCCTGGTTTAGTCTTGGTTTAACCCTAATAGTCTTCATTTAATCTTGGTTTAGTCTTTGTTTAGTCCTGTTTAGTCCTGGTTTCAATCTTGTTTTAATCTTGGTTCGTCTTGGTTTAAACCTGGTTTAGTCTTGATTTGATCTTGTTTGCTTAGTACGGGTTTAGTCCTGGTTGTCCTGTTTTAGTATTGTTTTAATCTTGGTTTAGTCTTGGTTTTATCTTGGTTTAATGTTATCTTAATCTGGGTTTAGTCTTGGTTTTTTCTTGGTTTAATTTAGTCCTGGTTTAGTCTTGTTTTAATCTTGTTTTAATCTTGGTTTTAATCTTGGTTTAATCTCAGATTAGTCTTGGTTCGTCTTGGTTTAAATCTTGTTTAGTCCTGGTTTAGTCATGACTTAGTACTGTTTACTCTATAACTATTGGGATTTGCTGCGGTTAGAAAGTCACTAAAACATCGATATCACTTAAAATGTAATCCACGGCACTTTATTTCATCCCCGGAATACAAAAATACAGTTTGATGGTCAAATTCATTAGTTGTCGGACATCTCGACGGTAACATCTCACGTACGGTCACCTCCGCTCCATGCTAATGCCTCTTTTATCAGCTCAGGATCAGACAGGTCTGTGAGTGTCCGTCTCAGTGGGACATGCATTATAGATGTACACAGAGGGACCCCAAAACAACATCCATCAAACTCAACCACTAACACCACTGCAGGCAGAAACCGAACTTTTCTTCAGTCTTCAGTGGGACGGTGGGGAGCGCTGATTTGTTGGAAAATGTCCTGAATTATTTATAATTGCGGCTTTATGAACTACTTTGGGTGGTCTTAACCTTGTTTTTTCACATTGTATAATCAAATAAAATGTATGTGTATATGTACGGACAACTAAGAATGAACCATGGTGAGCAGTGCGTTCAATGACTGCTGATGCACTGAGGAGTTTAAATGAGGTAACAAACACTAGCTGCATAGTAGCATTGAAGTTTGAAGTACATGTTATTGTCCTGTGTTTTTGACCCATCCTTCAGTATGGGCTTGGCTCGGATTGGCTATGGCTGCGTCCGAATGCCCACAATCGTCCCCTCACCCCTCATTCACTACATAGTCCGGCAATATTTAGCAGACTTTATAGTGTACTCGTGTCACAGAGCGATTCGGACACTCGGCTCACCATTCTCTCGCCGGTCACGTGACTCTGACGTTTTAGTGACAAAAAAGTCAACACTCAGATGAAAATAGATTTATGTATTAAATATTGGTCAAATCCGTCACACACGCACATATTTATGGACAAATAATCACCACACAAGTCATGGATCTCACATGGACTGGATTATTACCCTTTTAGCCTGCGATGGTGATTCGAGCTAAGGTAAGCGGCTAACGCTAGCAACTTTGCGGCGTAACCGTTGATTTAAGAGTGTTTTTGTTCATATTCTCGAGTCACAGTGCGTTTTAACCGCTCTTCTGCCTCATTCAGTCTGTTGTGTCCAGTTAAAGAGGTCTAGTGACCATCGCTGTACACTACTTTTCAAGGTGCATCGTGGGAAATTTTGATGCACACACATTTTTCACAAGCGGGACATTCGGACACCACTACAAAATAGCGCCCTCTGTAGGGAATTGTATCAACCTATGTGCACTGCAGCGCCAGGCAAGCTCACTCTCAATGTCACTACTTCCTGTCATTCAATTAGTAGTAGTAGTAGTAGTAGTAGTAGTAGTAGTAGTAGTAGTAGTAGTAGTAGTTGTAGTAATAGTAATGTAATAGTTGAATCACATTTATTTTTCCAGAGCCCCAAAACACAGCAGTTCTTTACAAAATTGTTGATTAAACCTAGGGATTCCTAACGACCAGACCAGGTCCCAAAAACAGACTGCAGGCCCGTTGGTACCAGGCCCCCCAAAAAATTATTTTACTTATTCTTTTATATTCTACCGCTATGTCATTGTGTTATACTCGGAAAATATGGTGGGAAGTAAATTTAGTATTAAGATAATGTTTTAAAACTAGGGCTATGAGTTGTTACTTGTTCTCAGAAACTCCTTCTCGTCAAGAAAAAACTGGCGAAAAGGGGAAAACTCAAGGAGAGATCCAATCCCACGGGTGGGGCGTGGATGTAACCACTCAGCCTCTTCAGCCTCCTCAAAACCAACAGTATCCATCATTCATATAATACCTGCAGAGGTCTAAGTACCAACATTTATTCATTCAAAAACTATCATTTGGACCTGAATCATTTGTCTGTGCTGGTGGGGATATATTTTTATTGTATCATTAGAATCACTCACCAGAGTAAACTCGACTCTTCTGGGATTTTTTTCTTTCTTCTTCTGGAATATTCATTTTGCCTGCATAAATATTCACAGAAAGTCTCCGTCCTGCCCAAACCAAACGCCCTGTTCTACATTCTGCCTGACGCCTTGTATTCTGACAGCCCAGTATTTCACAGCACACGGACCTGTCATCTCTCCTGCTTTTCTGTAGATCTGAAGACCGCTGTTGCTCAAGGCTGGCGCTATCTTTTGGGAGGCCCAGTGCAGGATTCGATTAAGGGGCCCTCGTTTGCCAGATCTACTGAGATTGCTTGGTGACGGCGTACTTCTTTAGTTCACTGGTGAGTGTTTAAAGTATTTGTGTACATCTTCAATTGACTACTTCTAATTCTTTCTTGACCGTAACAACAATTCTTAGAAGAGGCTGTATATTTTGAGGGCCCCTAGTTGCCAGTGGGGTCCCTTTTCATCAGCTGGATCCGCTTTAAGCTCCACACGGCCCTGCACAAGGCCCATATCCACTCATCTTGTCCTCTATATCCCTCCAGCTGTCTGAAGTCAGCCACAGTGCCCATGCAAGTGCTACTGCGGCTCTTAAAGCTCAATGCACCGTGAAGAATGAGGTACTTATCCTTCTACGGACTAAGGCCCCTGACACCGGAGTCAGGCGCGCACAGGTCCTAACCATTGTTCCTGTTACAAATGTGACTCTGCATCACTTAGAACCTGAGGGATCAAAACATTGATAGCTGCCAGCCAAGATAAGAGCGAGAAGTCAATGTAGTTTCATCGCATAGTTTCTCTACAACAGTTTGGCCGGGCATATGCACTGATGTAGGGGCCCCATTCAATCCTCACATCTGCACAAGGAGACATTCGATTATAGAAGTGACTAGCTCTGCATGGTGTGGACAGCAAGTGTCAGCAGAGAGGACACTATTTGAATTATAGGAAAATGTGAAAAGACACAGCAATTCAAAGCAGCTGAAACTCTCTGCACTGGCACCAAAGCACCAAAGTACATCTCGGACATGTTAGTGCCATATGAACCATCTCGGACTCTGAGACCTCAGGGACTGGCCTCCTGCTGGTGCCGGAGTCAGGACTATACATGGACCGGCCTCCTGCTGGTGCCCAGAGTCAGGACTAAACGTGGACCGGCCTCCTGCTGGTGTCCAGAGTCAGGACTAAACGTGGACCGGCCTCCTGCTGGTGTCCGGAGTCAGGACTAAGTGTCCTCCTGCTGGTGCCAGAGTCAGGACTAAACGTGGACTGGCCTCCTGCTGGTGCCAGAGTCAGGACTAAACGTGGACTGGCCTCCTGCTGGTGCCCAGAGTCAGGACTAAACATGCAGCATTTTAAAACTCTAGGTGAATTAGTTGCTACATTATCCAAGTCATTTTTCTTTATATTTTAATGACAGACACATGTCTTCAAAACAACTTTGTGCTGATCATCAGTCTCAACATGTGTCATGCTTTACGTTTGTGTGTGGCAGGGTTTTCATCATCCTTTTGGTCACATTGGCATTTGTGTGCACATGTTAATCTTCTTAAAATAGTGCTTATTCTTGGAAATTACACTTTAAAACCTACCTATTTAGCAGTATAACGTGTATTCAGCCAATCAGCAACCATTTTAAACCCAAAAACCGGTTTCTGCTTCTCAACAGTGTGCTAACTAACATACGATGAGCAGTACATCTCTTTTATTTCTCCCAGAGCCCTTGAACACAACATTAGCTCTTCAGTGGCTCTATTACCGCTGTATATTCCGACACACTTCTGTTAAACTTTATGAATATTGCATGCCATTTAAAACTGGTTATTTACAGAGCATTTTACAGCCCCCAAACCCAAGTATGTGCTAATATGGCAGTTTTATACACTGCTCATTTCCAGTGGGTGTTTCCGCAGATGAAAATAAATGCCTCGCCATTGCTTACCCACTTTATTACACCCATTCTCTGTCTGTAACACGCCGCTATAAATCTCACCTCGAAATAACAACCTGCCTGGCTCCTTCCTTATTATGAATGTATGCTCAACGCGCCGTTACACTATCAGCGCTAATCTCTTCACTTTCCGCAGTTTTCTTTGCACTCCGGGAGGTATTCAGGGGCTTGCTTTGCCAACTCTTTCAATTGTTTTTCGCTCCCTCCACTACACGGACGACTTAATGACTCGGCCTGTCCTTGCCAGAATTGAAATGCCTTGATTACTTTGGTTTGCGAGATGTCAGAATATGCTAATTTCTCTGTTGAGCAATGTTGGCGTGCTCGGTTCGCCTGCAGAGCTCTGGCGTTCGGCCCATCGCGGCTGGGTGTTGTCATTTTTACACTTGAATAACAGAAGTGCAGGTGAGTGTGGGTTGGAGCAGAGCTGGCAGTTCTGCTCAGCCTGATGGCACCTGTATGAGTTCTAAAGGTCATATCATGAATTATTCAGGCTTTCAGCGAGACTTTGGTATTGCATATACTGTAGATTAATTTAGCATAATGTATGTATGTAGAACAAGTCGTATCCCATCGCTTCTGAAATTGCCTGTCCATACGCAACAGTGGAGTGATAAGGAAAGGTAAGGTAAACTTTATTGTCCCCGAGAGGACATTTGTCTTGGGCTACAGTACCACTTAGCTGCATGGCAAAAACTCCAGACACAGTCATTCAGAGCATTACATAAATACATCATTCAAATCACCGTACCAGTATATACAATATCAACTTCCAAATAAGATAAAAAAAATGCTGCACACATCTCTGGATCATGAGCCTGTCATCACCTAAACGCAGTACAACACACGTATAATAAACAGACAATGATGATATCAAGAAGTTACAAATTCTTCATCCACTTGTAGTAGAATGTAATTGAAATCCTATAAATCCCCATCATCATTGCAACAGCAGTAAAAGTATTCACTAAATAAGAGTATATACAGGACGGACCAAGGAGAACCTGTAGCGGTTTGTTTTATATTTAATAGATCTAAAACGTCTACCCAAAGGCAAGAGTTCAAACTCCGAAAACATGAAGTGATTTGGGTCGCCATAGACTTTGCTTGAGTGCATTCATATGTACGGCTTGGAGAAAAATCTGCTCCTCCAAATCTGAGGTGGCTTTTCCGCTCCAGGTGGTGTAGATTCTCCAGCCCTTTCGGGGTCTTGATGAGCCACCGTATCAGGCTGTTGTGAAGGATCTGAGTCGAAAGGCAAAGCTCTTGATTTACCGCTCAATCTACTATCCTAATCTCACCTATGCCAATGAGTGGTAATGAGTTTCCTTTGCGGTGAGGCCGGGGGCTCCCTTAAGGCCAACACAAACCGGAACACGTGCCATTTGACCGCCCTAAAAAAGGCTTTGACATACTGTTGGGGGGTTTAAATGGGCAGTTTTACATGTACAGTATCTGCAGATTTACAATCAGAATGAGACACAAGGTTGCTTGAGGAGAGGGAAGGTTATTAGTTAAGTGATGGACAAGAGTTTTCCGAGCGTGGAGAAAAGCAGGAGAGGAGGCGGGGCTTTCCCTGCTGCAGCTCTTGTCTCTCACTTCAAACTTAAAGCAGTGTTTCTGTTCGTCACAGAGACCGAGCTGTACATAAAAACAGACGTGCCAAAAATAAAATAATGGTGGCAGCTTTTTTGGCGTCGTCAAAGTGTCTCGGTGTGCGTTTGCCTTTACAGATGGTGAGGGTGCGGAGCGCCAATCTCACAACAGGAGCTCGGAGTAGAGCCGCTGCTCCTCCATGTCATGTCATGTCATGAGGAGCCAGCTGATGCGGTTTGGGCCCCTCCTCGTTTTTCCTCTTGTATCTTAGATTGAGAGCGTGTACTGAGCCTACATAAGTATGTCTGCTCTGTATTGTATTGTCCACTCAAATCTACTCATGTACTTACTACAATAAAGCCATTTTCTTTGAGTAATTGAATACTGTTTCAGCTGTATTTTAACTTTACCTATTCATACTAAAAGGAGGCTTTTCCTAATCAAAACTAAGGCTTAAATCAGCTCCCTTCATTTTCCCTCTGGCCCACTGTGTCTCATTATAAGCGTATAATTGCGAATAGGCAGAGATAGAGAGTCAAGGCAAAGCCAGTCTCCGCTCCACGTCTGCGTGTGTTATGTGTGACATTTAGTCCAGAGTGGAGCAGCTTTAATTAGTGAGCTCATCTCGACTCGATCCGCTTTTATTGGCAGCTCATGGAGGATTAAAGAGAGGGAACACCTGCTGACGCTCATCCAGCCCCTGTTTCCAACACAATGCCTCAGATCTCAGGAGGAACATTCAAGGTTAAAGAACAGGTATGGAACCTTACCACAGAGGGCTGGAGAAGGGGAATATATCGACAAATACAATATTACTTAGCTTAAGCCTTAAAGCATTTAGAAAACCCCACTGCATATGTTCAGACTTTTCTATGCATTTGGAAGACCACAGCAAGTCAGAATCCACTCCACCCTTTCAGGCTTACAAGTAATGACCATCGGTGCACCGCAGGGGGCGGTTCGCTCACCCATCCTATTTACACGAGCGGTTCTCAAACTCCACGTCCCAATTCAGTTCCTCGTTCGACTAATTTCTCCGTGAATATGAGACTGATTGTAATTAAACACACACAGAGAATGAGTGAGAGAGAGAGAGAAAGAGAATGAGTGAGTGAGAGAGAGAAAGAGAATGAGTGAGTGAGAGAGAGAGGCTGTGAAGGAAAGATGCAAACCCCCAGTTCATGTCATATGATTAGTCTCTGGCTGATCCATACGCATCAGTGCATATCTTACATGCTGTCACTAGTTTAGAGCTTTCCTATACTTTTTCCAAACTGAATAAAACCATTGTTCAAATTACGGGGGGGCGGGGGGAATAGAGAATGCAAAACTGAACTGTAGGCAGCAGAAGCAGCGGGAACCGTTCCAAAAGGTGTCAGGCGCGATCATCTGCACAAATCTCTCCCCCGCACAGTCATTTATTCTCTTGAAAAACTTATCTTTAATTAATGCACAACCTCAACCCTCACGACAATGTTTTGGAAATTTGGTTGTGTTTAATTTTTATGCAGCCAAGATTGATTAATAAATCCTCAAACTCAAAACATTTTCTCAATGCCTGAATTGTATTAGTGATTTATGCACGTACATCTCGTTTGCATATATCTGAAAACAAAACATTATTTTCTGTTTATGAATCTTCTTTTGCATGCAAGAATTTGAATGTGAAGTAGTGGCTCAGGAGTTAAACTTGTGATATTGTGAGACAGAACATTCTAAAAAAATGTACAGCTTTGGATCAACTCTAAAGACGGATTACATTTTAAATTTTTTTTATTCATATATGGTTCATTTATAAACATTACGTTTCAAATGAACTTGACATGAGTCACATTTGATTGAATCTGGATTTTGGACGTGAGCGTTTGAATTTTGCATTAGGGATCTGCAGAGAATCTTTTTGACACTAACTTCCTGTTCTACTACAACAATAGAATCGATGGATACTAGATTTTCTTTTCCCATTTGCTCTGTGGCAAAACCATTTGAAGAACAGCAATGACCCAAAGTCCCCATAGTCCTGGATTCCAATATACACAGCGACCGTTCTGCATCGTTCAAATGTCAGCAGCAGCCGAAGGGTTCAATCTCCTGGAGGTGGTCCTGGCTGAGCGACACGCAGGCAGAAGGCAGAGGAGGTGCAGATGAGAGAGCAGGAGCAGAGCCAGAAGGAGGGTCCACAGGAGCACACTGACTCGCTCTTGTAGTGGTTTACGATTTAGAAAATGTGTACAGAAAGACTGCAAACAAATGATGCATGGGAGAATCTGTTCCCCGAAGGTTAAACGATACAACATTCATTACACCGATGTAGAGCGGGAGGCATCTGCATTTGTAAATCAAGCTTTGGCTTCTGCTACTTTTGATTTAGGGGATTTAAAGGCGACAGAATGACATCGACCCGTGACCAAGAGCAGAAAACCCTGAAGTGGCTCGTTTGCCAGTGAGTGCAAACGATCCGTGTCAGTCGCAGGGCGAGCCGTGTTTGCACAGCTCTAAGGTGGCAAAGCACGGCAGGGTTGTCTTGTACTTCGCACATTAGTACACATTACTGGCACAGTACGGCACAGTACTGCACCAATACCATACAGCATGAGTGCGGCACAGTGCGCATGAGCAGCGCATGAGTACAGCACAGTACGCACGCGTGCGCATGAGTATATGCACAGTACGCACATTACGGCACAAGTACGCACTAGTACGACACGGTACGACACGAGTACGACACGGTACGCACGAGTACGCACCGAGTACGCCACAGGGCGGGCATTAAAGCACGACGCAGGTGATGGCACAACAAGTACGCACTAGTACGGCACAGTGCGGCATGAGTATGGCACAGTACGGCACAGTACGACACGAGTACGGCACAGAGCGGCATGAGCACGGCACGAGCATGGCACAGTGCGGCACAGTACGGCATAAGTCCGGCACAAGTCCGGCACGAGTACGGCACAGTGCGGTACGAGTACGGTATGAGTACGGTACGAGTACGGCATGAGCATGGCACAGTGCGGCATGAGCACGGCACAGTGCGGCCACAGGACCCCCACAGTCAGGACACATTTCACTTGAATATATGTATGTTTAATGTATAATGACAAATACAGCGCATGACTGAACTTAAACAAAGAACGTGCGGTACCGTCTGGGTGTAGGTTCTGAGCTTCGACAGGGTCAGGCTCAAACAGTTCTTCATCCATCCAGCCTAAAGTTAAATGAGGAGCTTAATCCATAAAATATCATTAAATCAATAATGTGATGATGAGGGGAGACTGTCTCTGTAAAGCCCTTCTATGTGCTCATGAGCTGGAGCCGCCACATTCAGATCTAAGAATCACCGATCTTTACAAACATGACAAGCCTATGCACAAAGCCTCCTGGTATTTTAAGCCTGATTGAACTGGCTTCATTCTCCAGAGCAGCAGCAGCCGCCCTTGTGCCCTCTGCTGGTTATTTGTCAACATAAACAATCAACTTATAACAAGTGAACGTGTTTTATCTTTTTTATTTGAATTAGGCAACACGCTAAGCTACACGTAGCACACTGTGGTCGCTGATGTAAATACGGTTATTTATGCAAAAGTCGATCATAATGTAAATCAGAAATCATGTAATTAACTCTGCTGCTTTTCTCTTCTTGAAGATGGTTCACTCTCCACTGTTGCCAGCAGAGGGCATCAAACACACAAGTATTCTGCGTACCGGTATATCACATATAAATTAAAAACAACGCTTTAAAAGTCTCCTTTAGGCGCCAATCATTAAATTATACTTTAAAGTCTTTGTGGGAGCAGTTTTAATCCGGAGTTAAATTGTGCACATTTGCTCTGTCTGTTTGGGCTCAGACAGTGACAGATGCTGCGCTGCTTTTAATTAAACGTGTTTTGGTTGGAGGCGAGCTGCAGCTGTGGAGGACTCGCACTCAAATTATTCAAAACATTATTGGATCTGCTCAAAGTGCCCGAGTCTAATACCGCGCGACGTACGTATCTCTGCTCAGGACCTTTTGCTTCGTCACTTCAGGTCGCCGAACAGAACACCAGGGCTGACTCCGAGTTGTATTTTTATTTTTGCTGTTTACGTGCAATTATTTGAGCAATTCCGTTTTGAATAGAAAGTTTAAGGATCTGTTTCTATTATTAAGTTGTATTGAAGAAATGTTGTGGTTTACGATGTTTAACATGTAAAATAATGGTTTAAGCCGGTCAAACTTCTGTGGTTCTTTTGAGGCGAGACACTGCAAGTGAATAGTACATTTGAACCCTCTTAGTTTAAAGTGTTTCCTCATGTAATGTTGTTGTTGTTGTTGTTGTTGATGCTTTTAATGGCGGTTGGCAGCCGAAAAGGTGCATTTACCACCACCTACTATAGTTGTACCTCCTCAAAGAATGTGTTTTACGCTATACCGTTAAAAAAAGGGGGGAAAGGGAGAGAGAGAGAGGGAAAAAAGAGAGAAAAAGAGAGGAAGAGCGAGAGAAAGAGAGCGAAAGCGACAGGGAAAGAGAGAGAGACAAGAGAGCCTTCATATAAGGTTAAGGCATTTAAAGTATAGTAACCTTGCCAGAAAGATGAAATCCCTCAGGTGTTTTTTTTTTTCATAAAATCCATCTTGTTAAACTCCTGCTGATTCGTTTGCACTCCGCACCAGTGGTTTAACGGGCCAATCACATGGCATTTAGGGCCGGGAGGCGGGAACAATCACAGAGCAGCATTGTGGTTTGGGCAGAAGTCAAAACAACCCAAAACAAACATGGCGGCGCTGACAGCCGTATTTTTTGTGAGGAGAAATACAAACTATTTTGTTTTTCACAAACGTGCACACAACGACACTTTGTGCTTTTCTGAACACTGGATTTAACAACAATTCAGACGTTCCTGCTTCTCCCACTGTCGTGACGGTTCGACCAATCAGAGTTCCCAGATCGATTCATGCGAAGAACTAGATTCAGAGGCACAGATTAGTCTGGAGTGAGCCAGGTTCAGTATATAAGAGTATAAACTGCCAAAATTGCACATTATTGGGACATACAATTTTGAAAAATGTATAGAGCCAGGTTTAAATGTCTTGCTTAATTTTGTTCACATATTAGATTCCTAAATAATTATAATCATAATCATTATCGAGAGGATTTACGTTACATTACATTATTACATTATTTACAGTATATTTACACAAATCCCCGAGAGGCTGATGAAGACTGACGGTCTAAACGAGGCGACAGCGGCAGGAGCGAACTCGGCTCTTTAGTTCAGCGTGGGGCTGTCATGACAACGCATTGTGAAGACGCGACAGAACAAATCATGATATACTGTATTATTAAAACTACTTCATGCCACTGACACAGTAAACCCAAAATTCTGTCACGGATCCTGTTTTGCTTCCTTGTTTTCTCTGTGTTTTTTTACCCTTTTCACATCCTCAGTGTTTTATTTTGACATTGACTTGTTTTCCAGTTTGACTTCCTGTCTGTTAATTAATGTGTATCGCCTGTCGCGTCCCCCCCCCAGTGTATTTAAGCCCCCCTCTTCTGACTCCTCAGCTGCATCCAACTGGAATCGGATTCTCTTATCGGTTCTTTGTGGTACGGGCCTGTCCCGGGGGGGGTTTTCGGGTGAAGCACAGGTGGTTCTTGGAATGAAAGGAACTCGTCTACTTCCCCCTCTGTCTGCTCCAACGGGCGTGGACGTGGTGGGGGTGCTCATCAAATTGACTGTCCGTTTTGAGCCTTGCCCTTTGTTGGTCCGTTGTCTGGTCCACGTCTGTTGTGTCCAATTACCTGTATATTTTTATCCCTGGATTAGTGTGACATTTTGTTCAGTAAATTATATTTCTAGTAGTTTTGCATTTTGGGTTCTCTTCATTTCTGCCACGTGCCATTCTCTGCCCATAATCAAGCAGTGATAACCTTGACAACTCGGTCTCCAAAAAGGGGTTTTACAAACTCGTGATGAAGTCGACTAAAGACAAAAGCTGCCGCACCGTGTGTCTGTCCCCAAAGTGCACTGACAAAAGCACAAGGTTGAGCGAGTCCAAAGAATTACAGATATGAATGCAGAAAACGAGTAAACTGGATTTGTTTTGTTTTGTTTGATTAAAAAATTTAATAAATAAATAAAAAATAAAAATAAAAAATAAATAATAATAAAAAAGATAACATTTATAATAATAATAATAATAATAATAATAATAATAATAATAATAATAATAATAATAATAATAATAATAATAATAATAAAACTGCTCTGATCCATCAATCCTATTAAACTAAGAAAAAAGAAATGAGTCCATAAAAAAATACTTTCTGTGTCGCTCCAACATCGCCTCATATTAAACTCAACCCTCAGTGAATTTAAAATGATAAAAGTATCCTATATGTGTCATTTTGTGGTTCCTTGTGAATAAAACCTTTTGTGGATTTCTTCCCTCTATAATTGTGTGCGTAATCCTGTTTGTTTGCTTGAAAAATCCAGAATGATATCTCCGTGTGTTTTTATAGAGATCGATATCAGTCTGGTCATTCCGCAATCTCCACGAGTTCAGATGGGTTTGACTGACAGGTGGATTAGCCAATCAGGGACACGCATGGTCTGTTCGTATCAAAACAAACATGGCTGCTTAAGAAAAAAAAGGTTAAAAAATGGCACAGGGGGCTGAAAAACAGAATCATTGAGCGAAACACAAAACACTGTTTGTCTTGCTCTAAACGACAAATGAACTCATGGACACAAACACTTCTGGTTGTTCGATGCTGAGTGTGCGCTGACCCCGGTGCCGGTGCGGTTCAGGGCCCCCGTGGGTCACTTGTAGATTGCCTGTTACACCAACACTGGTCCACTGCCGTCCGTTTTTGGCAAACGCTCCGTGGATTCATGTGAGTACGGGAAGCCGCACTAGACCTCTGCGCTCTAGGACTTCTTGCGGATCCTTTCCCGAACCGCGCCCGGACCGGAGTCAGTGTACACCCGGCAAGACTCAGGGCGTAACGGAGGGCGGCGGCAGTGTCGCGGGGCCAGACACACTCTCACGCACTCTTCCCAAGTGTCACGTGTGGGCCGGATGAGGAAAAGAAACTAGAATTATCATTAAGAAGTTTAGAAGTTAGTGTAGAATTAAGTAAACATTTCTCTGTTTTCTACTTAAATTTTGAGAATGGGAACAAGTTGTGTTACAATATTGAGTTTTCCATTTCAAATGGAGGGACTAAGTGGGAGAGAGCTAAGACTAGGTTTTGAGAGAAAAAAAAAATCGGACTAAAATCTTTTCTGTACCAGTAGCATTGCGATTTAATTTTAGATTAATTTGCGTTTGTTTAAACTACAGTTACAACAAGACTTTGCCATTAAAGACAGGCATTATTATCTAAATAATTCTACTCTTTGCAATTTGATAACTGTACCAACTCAAATGTTCCTCCTGCTTGATAAATACATCTTTCTGGGTCCTTTTGATGAACGGCATTGACAGTACTCCTCACGCCATAGCAACAGTGTCATTTCATCACATCTTTACATCCTCCGTGGAGTTTAATCATTTATTCCGCGTTGAAATCGGTGTTTTTCTTTGCCAACCGAACCGTCAACTCTGAACGCGGCTTGATTCACTTTCAAATCGAGGTTAAGGCCTCTCGTTACGTACAGCGCTGCTTTGTGCACAGCTCTGTCAGAACATTACCTCAGCGGTGTGTTTTTCCCATGCCTAAAGTGATGAAAAGTGAGACAACTGGAGCTGGAAAACCAAGCGAGACGCGTGTGCCATTTGTAAAGACGGTTTTTTGGAGAGCGCGGTTTTAATTTCCAACTGCTGTCAAAATAAGAATACGAAGCGAAGCATATGTGGCGCTGTAGATTTCAATTTTAGATTATGTTTCCGTGGCATAATCGGGAATGCAGTAAAAAAAATAAAAATGGTGCGTTTCAACAGGCGCGGGTCCTTTTTCAGTTATTTTCAAGATACAATGGCAAATGATTTGTGGGCAATATTTTAAAATCTAAAATGTGTCTCGGCTTTAGGGGAAAATGTAACAGAATCCACACTTTTCAGACATTCTTCTAACAGGAATATGAACATAAAGTACTTACAAATGAGGATGATGACAAGCCTCACATTATTGTATTTCAATGATGTAGTTTTAATTAAAAAAACTGACCATGTAATCTAGCTTTGGCAAGAAAAATGTGACAGAAGCTAATTATTATACGGACAGTTTATTGATTAAAAAAGGCTCAATCAAGTTCCAAACATTTGATCAAATTAATTTCAATAAATTGGATGAACTTGAATCAGGAAATGCATGTTTTTCTAATTATTACTTTCATTTTATTACTATTAATTTGTTGAGAAAGTGCCTGTGGTAAACATTTATTATCGTGTTACATCGGTCATGTGGCAGTTTGTGCAGTAAACAATAACAAAATAAAGGTGTTATCAGCAGAGCCTGGCCACTGCTTAGGGCCCCGGATGTGAAGGGGCCCCCGGAGCTGAAGGGGCCCCCGAGGTCTCCATGACCCGTTAAACAGCGCCATTTATACAAGTAGATCTGACATAGAAAAAGATTTAAGTGTAGTAAATTTCTATGTACTACCAAAAGTCACCCAAAGTCATGTTTTGTGTTGTTGTTGTTGTTTATGTTGTTTATGTGGTTGTTTTTATGTTTTACTGAGCTTTTTGCACATGTTTTCCAGTGTGGTTTTCAAACTACAAATGACTACAAATTAACTAAACAAATAAATAGCCAAAGGAGAGCCAGCCCAGCTCCCTTCAGTGTCGTACCTTCTTCTCGTCTCCGTCCTGCAGCAGTTGCATGTGGCTGCGGCGCTGGCTGTCGCTCCTCCTCAGGGTGGCGCTCTGGTGCTGGGGCAGGTCCGGAGGGGGGGACACGCTGCGCCCTTGGGGGTCCACCCAGGTGTACACGTGGTTGGTGACGTATCCCCCGGGAATACGGCCCACGGAGCGCACCGTCAGGTTCAGCTTCTTACTGCCCTTCAGCACCTGCCGGACGAGGAAGAGGTCAAGGTTGAGAGTTCAAAATGAAACGGTATCTCCATAACAACGTTCATAAAATGTAACAATGCGTCAGGGTTATCATCATAGACAATACACTTAATATACTGCTTTTCATTTCTCCAAAACAACTGCAATATGATCTACTTTTTGCGAGTCGCAGTATTTGCCACGTCTAAATGTTTTGTCCTTCTAATTACATTAACCTAAAACTACAAACCAGATGTTGCGTCCAGACAGTTACTCTTACTTGAGTTGTAGTTTCTCCAAATACATTTAATTTATATTTGAGTAATTTCTCATACCACTTGGTACTTCCACTTGTGTAATGTTATTTTGAAGTAGCAGTAGTACTTCACAGCAATTCACATTTCAAACCCAAGAATAACAAATAATAACAAATAATATCATTACATTGTTTGTTTCATTTTTATATTAAAGGCTCACTATGTAACCTTTCTGGTGATGGGTCCGATGCCTGCTCGTCTCCAAGGAGATGCTTTAGTTTTGCCTGGAATGTTCCACAGTATGTATTATCTATCATTTTTTCAAGTGCAGATGTTAAAAATACCTTGAAACATCAGATCTTACAGTGAGCTTTCCTCGCCTCTCCACAGATCTGACCAGTAACTTTGCCTATAGTGGCATCACCTACTTGGCAAATTTAAGAAGACAACAACAATAAAATGACAGAAATTATGTTCTGTATTGTTAAAGGAGACAAATGCAAAAAACAACTTTCAACAAGTGACTTAAAAACGATCTTTTAGAGACAAGTCTTTGTTTGTGGCTGATTAGACGTTAGTTAGAAATACAAGCAGTGTTTTAATAACAGAGCGCTTGTGTGTGTAATCAATGATCAGTGAAGTGAGACTATTCAATCCATCCAGCGTTTAAGACCGGTAAGACATGCAAATTTATCCACAGATATTGATGAAGTCTGTCCGCCGAGCCATAAAAGTCACCGCACACTGAAGTATAACACATTTAAAGTAACAACTCTTCAACAATAATACACAAATCTGTAACGCATAACACAGTATTATATTTATTTGAATTCAATAATACATTTACATATATATATCTATATATGTATGCATATAGATATATATACATACAACGGATGAAAATTAGCCCACGGCTAATCTGGCATGTTTATCAACATGCACTGTCCCGACCAAATAAATAAATATAGAAATTATTATTTTGAATGAATAATTCCACATGACTCTCATCGGCCTATCAGCTCAGACTGTAGCAGCTCCTCAGGCCCAGTACTTCACATTGAGGCTCTTCTTCCTGCTGTTGGACACATAGTTCAACTGTTTGCCCCCCCTGTGGACGCCCTTCACATTGGTTCTGGCCTTTTGCAGACCCACATCTTCACAGTCATTAACACTAGGACTACCCGGATTTTAGAACTACTAGAACTACCACGCCGGCAATTTGACGGTTGCGCTCTGGCGATGACGTAATCAAAACAATGATTCTTCTAACACGTTACAAATTGGTCTATTTGCCTCTTTAATGAATATTATCATTATTCAGAGCGTTGAAGTTGACCATCATCAGTGGAGGAGGAGCAGGAGCAGGAGGGGGTTGGGTTGTTTGCGATAGCGAAGCCATTGTTACAGAGAATATTCGCATATAAATTCATTGATCTGGACCCATCTTATTAAAAGAAAGCCAGCCAAATACTATTATAACACAGGATTTGTAAATACCTGGAATATTGTCGCCATTGCCAAGAATATGCTGTGATGATACCGGGGCATCTGAAGCAACAGGCGCTTAGTTTATTGATCTCGACAGCCTCAAATGCCATAACTATATAAGTTTGTCGTAAATACCTTGAACATTTACAATAGACCTACTGCCAGTGAGCAGTCGTCCACAGTCGTCCTCCGACTCGCTGTCTGGTTCGGCGGCCGTGGGAGTTAGAGGAAGAATTACTCAGAATTCGTCTTATCGTTTTTATTTCAGTTGAATTGCAATATCGGGATGATATACACAAAGGTGAAGAAGAAGTCAAAAGAGCCCATGAATCTGAAAGAGCAGCGTAATCAAGAGTAATTAGACGTACAATTCTAAAAACCATCTAAATGACGGCCTTGGGAGTTCTAGTGTTAAAGTAGTCGTCGTCCTCCTCTGATTGGTGTTCCGTTGTTGTGATACCAATATTCCTGCTTTACATTGGAGGGTTTCTTCTACACCATTGAGGGTCTTTTTGTCTTCATCTTTGATCATTTACAGTTCATTACCCAAATCTTCAGCACCGCTCTCTAGTGTTAGTGTCTTGGGTGTCAGGTTGTGCCAGTGTAGACTTGTGCACATCAGTATCCTGAATTTGGGACGTTTGGGCCATGCAATCCAGGGTAACTTCTTTAACTCTGGCCACTCAAAGATCATTTGCTGAATTGTCAGCTCCATCTTCTGGGGTTACAACTCAACTTCTTTATCCGCTTTCTTCTGTTTCTTCCCATTCTTGTTTCTTCTCTTCTTTTTGGTGTTTGTAAAGTTAAATTGGAGGACCTTTGAATCTTCTGCTTGTACCTCAGACTGTGATGTTACAGACTGTGATGCCTCTGACACACTGACAGGAGTCAGTTTAGAATTGATGGAGCAATCTTGTAGTTCTGAATTGGCCTCCTCAGTCTCGGTCTGTTTTGCTGGTTCCTCAGGCTCTGGAGAAATGACCTCTGCAGTCTCCTCTGAGGCATGAGGATTTTGGACCTTGTTTATCTCCATTGTTTCCAGGATATCTTCAGACTTGGCAGTTTGAAGTTGGGATGTTTGGGCCATACAATCCAGGGTAACTTCTTTAACTCTGGCCACTCCAAGGTCTTTTGCTGAATCCTCAGCGCCCTCTTTTGGTGTTACCTCCTTGGGCACTTCTGGACACTCCTCGACTTCTTTATACTCTTTCTTCTGTTTCTTCCCATTCTTGTTTTTTCCCTTCTTTTTGGTGTTTGTGGTTGTAGAGTTAAAGTGGAGGACATTTGGATCTTCTACCTGCATCTCAGACTGTGATGCCTCAAACACACTGACAGGAGTCAGTTTAGAGCTGGTGGAGCCATCTTGTAGTTCTGAATTGGCCTCCTCAGTCTCGGTCTGTTTTGCCGGTTCCTCAGGCTCTGGAAAACTGACCTCTGCAGTCTCCTCTGAGGAATGATGTTTTTGGACCTCGTTTACCTCCACAGTTTCCAGAATATCTTCAGACTTGGCAATTTGAAGTTGGGATGTTTGGGCCATACAATCCAGGGTAACTCTGGCCATTGCAAGGTCTTTTGCTGAATCCTCAGCGCCCTCTTCTGGTGTTACCTCCTTGGGCACTTCTGGACACTCGTCGACCACTTTATACTCTTTCTTCTGTTTCTTCCCATTCTTGTTTTTTCTCTTCTTTTTGGTGTTTGTGGTTGTAGAGTTAAAGTGGAGGACATTTGGATCTTCTACCTGCATCTCAGACTGTGATGCCTCAGACACACTGACAGGGGTCAGTTTAGAGCTGGTGGAGCCGTCTTGTAGTTCTGAATTGGCCTCCTCAGTCTCGGTCTGTTTTGCTGGTTCCTCAGGCTCTTGTGAAATGACCTCTGCAGTCTCCTCTGAGGCATGAGGTTTTTGGACCTCGTTTACCTTCAGTGTTTCCAGGATATCTTCAGACTTGGCAATTTGAAGTTGGGATGTTTGGGCCATACAATCCAGGGTAACTTCTTTAACTCTGGCCACTCCAAGGTCTTTTGCTGAATCCTCAGCGCCCTCTTCTGGTGTTACATCCTTAGACACTTCTGAAGACTCCTTGACTTCTTTATCCTCTTTCTTCTTTTTCTTCCTCTTCCTGTTTTTTATCTTTTTGGCATTTGTGGTTGTAGAGTTAAAGTGGAGGGCATTTGCATCTTCTGCCTGATTCTCGGACTGTGATGCCTCAGACACACTGACAGGGGTCAGTTTAGAGCTGGTGGAGCCATCATGTAGTTCTGCCACTTCAGTCTCACTTGCTGGTTCTTCAGGCTCAGGTGAAATGACCTCTGTAGCTTCAGAAGCCTCCCGAGGTTCCTGGACGCCATGTTCCTCCACTGCTGGTGTCTCCTCCACAATCTGAGAAGAGTTATCTAATGTCGGGGACTTCTCCACTGTGAACGTAAAAATACAGTGGTAGTAGTCGTCTCCAGATTTGGCACAGTCGGCTGGTGTGCCCAGCTCGACCTGGATCATCTGGTTGTTCAGGTGAGTGAGTTTTGGCTCTGGGCCTGAGCCATTGTAGCTTTCCTCTAAGTTAATACAAATGTGAGGTGTTTGTCCCTCATTGACCAATTTCAACAGGAGCTGCTCCCTGGACCTCCACTCCTGAGTGGCTTTTGCAAACTCCTGCTGCTGTTGCTCATATTTCAGTTTCCAGGGGTTTTCCCGCCCCTGGAAGCTGCTCTTCTTCTCGGCCCTCGGCCTCTCCTCCTCCTGCTGCTGAACTTTGTTCATTGAACTTATTGTCTGCAATTTGTTTAAGGCGAATTTGACAACTTTCACTGCAAACGTATCCGAGCTTTAAGTAGAGAGTCTCGTCTGACGAAGGGCTGAATGTGAAATGTGGATTTGAGCTCCTGTGTTGTTTTTGTTGTGTTACTTTTTGTGGAGGTTGGCAGCCAAATGAAAAGGTGAATTTACTGCTGCCTACTGTAGTTGTACGTCTTAGACTATATTCTTTAGACTATATTCTTTAGACTTTATTCTTTAGACTATATTCTTTAGACTTTATTCTTTAGACTTTCTTCTTTGGATTTTCTTCTTTGGACTTTCTTCTTTGGACTTTCTTTTTTGGACTTTATTCTTTAGACTTTATTCTTTAGACTTCATTCTTTAGACTTCATTCTTTAGACTTCATTCTTTAGACTTCATTCTTTAGACTTCATTCTTCAGAGTTCATTCTTTAGATTTTATTCTTTACGCCTGTGCCAGAGAGTTGCCCACTCATTCTTTAGACTTCATCCTTTAGACTTTATTCTTTTCGACTGTCTCGCGAGTCAAAAGGAGAGAGAGAAAGAGGGTAAAGATGAGTGTGCTATGATATGCTTTTTCATTTAACTGATAACACACTTGGTCTAATCTTAAATCTATTCAATCTCATCTTGGATACAGGATGTGTTCCGTTAGCATGGAAACAATCTATTGTAGTACCGATCCTGAAGCCAGGGAAACCACCGTCTGACCCATTAAGCTATATTCCGATTGCCTTGACATCGCAACTAGGGAAAACCATGGAGCGCATGGTTACCGAGCGGTTTGATTACTTCTTGGAAAGTCAGATTTTGCTTTCCACTCACCAGAATCCATGGCCATGAAATGCCATGGATTCTGTGTTTTTGCTTGGAATCTGAAGTCCAAGTAGCCAAGACTGACAGAGAAAATGTTATTGCAGTAATCTTTGATGTGGAGAAAGCATACGATATGGTTTGGAAGGAAAGGCTCCTTCAAGTTGCGTAAGTGTGGTGTGAAGGGAAAGTTGTTTAACTGGGTAAGGAGTTTCTTGTTTGGCCGACGAATTCAAACCAGAGTAGGCACAGTTTACTCTAAGGTTTATGAGGTAGAAAATGGAATCCCAAAAGGAAGTGTGTGCAGCCCTATTCTGTTCAATGTCATGATAAATGACATCTATTGGAAGAAGCCTTTATGCTGACGATGGCGCATTGGGTGAGAGGCAGAAATCTCCGAAAATGCAAAGAGCAATACAGCAGGTGGAGCAGTGGACTCTGAATTAGGGGTTTAAGTTGTCCGTACAGAAATCCCAAGTGATTTGTTTCTCTAATCGGCATGAGAACGCTGAACATAGCTCCTTGGAAGATTACTCTGGCTCCTGTTGATACTAGTTTGCATCGCAAGCTTAAAGGAAAAACTGAAAAGGCCCCACAGCTTATTGTTCAAGAGCTCATCGATAAGCATTCAGATGGTGTGATTATTTACACAGATGGATCTAAAGATCCAGAGTGGGCAAACAGGCGCTGCCTTTTTCATACCTGACCTTGAGGTGGCGGTCAAGAAGAGGTTAACAGACCATCTCTCTGTCTTCTCCACGGAACTCATAGCAATACGGTTAGCAATGGAATGGGCTGAGTCTACCTTACAGTCTCACAACGTTGTGATAGCTTGTGATAGCTGGAAAATCTGATTGCAGACAGGATGTTCTATATAGCATCTTCTATCTGATGCTCTCCCTGTCCAAGAAGGATGTGAGGGTCTCCTTCATTTGGGTTCCCGCACATGTTGCGGGGGATGGTAATGAAATAGCTGATTTGCTGGCTAAGAATTCCCTTAGGCAGCCTTCAATTGATGTACTGTTTGAAATAGGCAAACTTGAAATCAAGCCTATTAATAAGTGTCATGTGTATGAACTCTGGCAGGACTATTGGAATCGTGATACTGGACAACATCTGTATCAGATACAGAGTAGTGTTGGCCCATGCAGATCCATGGGCAGGAACGTGGGGGAAGAGAGAGCCTTTGCTCGCATGAGAATGGGCCACACTGGACTCAATTGGTCGTCGAGTAGGATAGGCAAACATCCTACCGGTTTGTGTGGTCCAGAAGAACCAGAAACTGCGGAATCTTCTTACGATCCAGTCACAGGGAGTAAGAATATAGTTACTTATGTAGCACAGGGTTAATTGGAAGATTGTATAATTGGGTGCGTCGTTGAAGTGTCGCAAGCTTAATTACCGACTGCCATGGAGGGCGGTGACAACAGCGAAAGTGAGGCGTAACTATAGTGGGGGGGCGGTGATGTGGCACTGTGGAAGCCAGCCACCGTGGAAAGCCAAAGAAGAAGAGGAAGGATGTGCCTTTGCGGTTGGTTGGTTGGTTGGCTGCCGGCCGCCGTTGGAAGCACCAACAACAACAACAACTAAAGAATGGGTCTAATGAATAAAGTCTAAAGAATGGCGGTAATGTAATATTATGGATACCAACCGCCATAAAACACCACCAAAGAAGAAGAAAGCGGCTGGTGGAGAGCACAGCTCTCTGGCACAGTCGAAAAAAATAAAGTCTGAAGTCTAAATAAAAGCCACAGATAAGAGGAGGAAAATTGGGGCTCGATAGCGCCCCCTCCTTTTGCGTTGCGGGGCGGCGTGGCTGCAGCGTGGCGAGGGCCAATCATTGCCGCTTGCGCAATATTTAATTTCATAATTTTATCATGACCTTTTTGTGAAATATTTTACCATAATAATCTAATAATCTTGGCGTCATTAGACCTAACCCAAGGAAGCAGCATTAGGAATGGCCACCAACTTTTTAAAGGGTCAGTGTGGACAAATGTTTCAAGTAAATTTACAGGTTTAGTGGGGTCCAGGGCCCTTCATTGCCGCTTGCAGGTGTAACTGGCTCTTATAGTGACTGCTTAGTGATGTAAGTGGCAATGAAGGGCATTGGACCTTTGTTTGTTTTTTCAAGATTCGTCCTCAAAGTTTGCAGTTTTTTTTCTATCTTTTAGAGTGGCGGAACGTCAGTTACACTGTAATCTTCCGGAAGTTGTAATACTATGCTGTACTTTTTTTTGGTTCTCTTCACTTTGTTAAGAGCCCAAGTCGAGTGTAGAACACTACAGTAGTAGTGTAGTGTAGTGTAGTGTAGAACACACAAGAGGTGCCAACCAGCTCAGAAGGCAAGAGGAAACAGGAAAAACATGTCCGGAATGCTCTCTCAGCCTGTTAATACCCTGCTTGGGCTCTTCACAAAGAGAAAAGGAGTAAGATATAAAACCTGAGTTCCCAGACTTGATTCACAGATTGAGAATGGCTCTTGGATGAGAGTTGAAATGTCCAGATGATACAACTGAATCTTTTTCTTCAGTGGAACACTCCTGGACGAATGAAGGATTACACCGACATGTGCCACAGTAAAAGCACTGTACTTGTGAACTTGTGGTTTGTTTTGCCTCTTTGAGTTTAACAGTATTTCTTATAAATATGTTAGTAATTTTATAAGTTATAAGTATTTTTTTTTATTCTCAGGTCATTTTTAAGTTTCTTCGATAGTTTCTGGTAAATATTGATTAGAAAATGTGGACGTTCCATTGCACAGCATCTAGTTTTATCATGAACTTTTATCAAATATTTTCCTCACGACTAATAATTTTGACATCATTAGACCCAACCCAAGGAAGAAGCATTCCATTTGGAATTGCTGCCATTTCTTTAGATAGGATTTAATTTTTAATGAATCTGTGGACAAATGTTGCAAGTAAATATACAGGACCAAACAGGTTTAGTGGGGTCCAGGGCCCTTCATTGCCGCTTGCAGGTGTAACTGGCTCTTATAGTGACATGCCTGGCGTTTACCATTGTCCTGTTTGTGCTTTGGTGTAACACACATCGGTTTATTTTCATCACGCAGTGTTCAACACAAGATCTCTGCAGCAGCCTTGGTTTGTTCCGTTTCATTCTTCTCCATGATATCAACACAAATGCAATATTTCCTGGAGTAGTCCATGGTCGCAGCTGAATGCAGAATGGGGCTAATAACATCGGCTGGACTGTATTTTGTTGATTTCCGATGAGCGCGGACACGGCACAACACTCCAATCTGCCACAATCAATTCCACCAACACAATCTGCTCCAGCTGATAATAACTACTGCAGTCCAGAGTCCACACACACAGCGCTGGGATTTACACTCGCACTCCAACTCCTCATCACCGGTCACTGTTTATCTGACTCTTCGCAAATGTCTGCTTAAAGGGTTGGGAGCCAAGTTTGGGATTTCGGAGAGTAGACGGCGCAAGGACGAGTCTGTTTGGAGGTTTCTGATGAACTGCCAAAATTGTTCATTCCAAATCACAGCGCAATGTTTGGAGCAGCGTGAGAAAACAGCAGTTTATAGATTTGTGGCCACCTCCACACACCGGAGTCTTCTCGCAAAATGCCTGCTACGTTTGGCTGCAAAAGTGTTTGTTCAAAAAAGAAAC
This sequence comes from Chaenogobius annularis, assembly GCA_015082035.1. NCBI lineage: Eukaryota > Metazoa > Chordata > Actinopteri > Gobiiformes > Gobiidae > Chaenogobius > Chaenogobius annularis. The sequence goes on from BJKM01000898.1 coordinate 289,837, forward strand.
GGCTTAGCTTCAAAATAACTTCAGAGACGTTTGAGTAGATGATGTATCAAATGGAATCTTCCACTGTTAAACAATTACACATCCACAAACCAATTTAGAATTTCTTAACGTTCCATTTTTTCCGTTTCATTTCTCGTCGGAACATGAAACAGGTCAGACGACTCATTGACCTAAACTGCAGTTGAGATAAATATATTTGGAATTTGCTAAATGATAAAACATTTGACCAAAGAATAGCAAATTTTTTAGGTTCATAATTTCACTTCCTGTTTGTAATTGATGACATCACAGAAGTAAATTAACAAGCAAACACTGGGAAAAAACTCATCTAATGGCACAATTAAAAAAAATAAAAATAAATTAAGAATAAAAAATACATAAGAGCAACTTTATTTTGTGGAATTAATGTTAAGAGAGTCAATAAATGGATTTCTTTGTATAAATTATGTATAAACAGATTTTTCAATATTTTCAGGTACAAATACTCCAAATAAAGTCCAAATTAGAAAATCGTAAAAACTTGTCATAGAATTAAGGTTACAACCTGGATAATGGTGTGGGGGCTCAATCAAACCTCTGAACCTGGACCGTCGTTACTTTTACCGGCTCACACTGTACGAGGGACACGAACCGGGGGGACGCCAGTGTGCCGTGGATGCGTTTGTGGAAACACAGGAAATCGAGCCGAGTTCTAAAAACAGAACCCCTCTTCTGTCTTTTGTCTTTGTGAGACAAACCATTCAAAACGCAGGGGACATTTGCACACAACAGACTCGATTTTCTGCCATCTTAAATAGTCACTTGACAAGATAAATGTGTCATCAGTGGGTTGTCATGCCTTTGTCAAATCATAAATACTGTGCAATTTATATGGATTTTGGCCCTTGTTTACAATATGGTTGCTATGGTAACAGTTGTGGGATTACCTCTACGAACTATGTCACATCTGCTGCTCATGTCCAACCAGGAAGTGCAATTATAAACGTCACCAAAATTTTCAAACTGTGGAAAAATGTGCGTCGTGATTTGTTCAGGAGACGTATCACAGAGGCGCTTCTAGCCACAGTTCACCCCGGTGCCTCCAGCCCCTCAGAGCGGTGTGTACTGCCCCCCTGCAGCTGTATTTTACCCTCACTCATGACAAATGTGAAACATGTCCGTGACAGTACGATCAGCGGTTATGAAAGGTATCACTTTAGTTGAAGGCTCTGGACAGTATGAAAAGAAACCGTTCTGAACAGAAGCAATACTGACGGATAAACGTTGCCATTTGAAATAAACAAAACAAAACACCTGCTTGCCAAGCCCTTGTCAGCCTGGTTAGTACTTGGCTGGGATGCAAAACTGTTGTTGTGTCCTTAGGCAAGACACTCCACCCACATCATCTCGTATGAATGAGGTGTGTGCCAGAATGATTGGTGGTGACAGCTGTGACTATAATACCAACACCAGGTGAGACGTGAAAGAATAATGCGGTGTAAAGTGCTCCGAGTGTCGTGAAAGGCGCGATATAAATCCTATCTGGCACTAGAACGTCTCATTTCAAATGCGATTCATTGCATATGAAAGCCCTACATAAAAAGGGAAATACTTTTCTGAAACGTCCTCATTGTGGGACAAATAAAGGTTATCTCAAGGTTCTCTTGTCTGCATCCTCAAAGAAAAGTGAAAAGTGAGAGCAGATGAAACGGTGGGATTATAGGTCCGGAAGTAAAGGTCACGCACGCACAGACCTGTTGTCTCCTCCCGATCGAGCTAAATGTTACAGAGCCGAAATGAGCCTTCAGTTTATCAAGAGGTATGAGTCCTGGAAAGACAAAGGAGAGGAGAAAAGAGGAGGAGGCATGAGGAAAGAAGGGGAAAGCGACGAGGGCAAGAAAAGGGAAGGGGAAAAAAAGGGGAGCAGAGAGAGTTAAGACTAAATCGACGTAATCACATTTTGATATTTGGAATTGTTATCTGGACTATACAAACTCTAAAGCACGTACCAAAAGAGCTTTTTTATATATATAACAAAGGCGGCAACATTATTAAATCAAAATGGTCAAAAAATAAAATGAATAATTTCCTTAATATCACACTTTATTTGTAAATATTCTCTGTCTAGAAATGTCCATATTTATTTGGTCGATCATGCATTTAAAAAGTCTCAATTTGCTATAGAAATCATTGTTTGACTAGTCGACTACTAAAATAATCATTATTTGCATCCTTTTTGAAGAGGTAAAGAAGAATGAGAGGAACTACAGAGAGGAGAGAAGGGGAGAGGGAAAAGGAGGAGGCAGAGGAGGAAAGCAAGCAGAGAAGAGAAAGCGAAGAGGAGTGAGAGAAAGATCGAGGGGAAGAGGAGAGCCAGGGGGGAAAGAGGAAAAGGAGGGCAAAAGTGGGAGAGCGGGAGAAAATTCAAGAGTGAAAAAGAGCTGCGGGGTAGAGGGAACGAAGAGGGGTAGAGGGACGAAGAGGGGAGCAGAGGAGCGAGAGAGAGAAGAGGTTGAAGAGAACAAATTGCCTTTGCAATTTCAACACTTAAAATATGGAGGATATAAACCGTGATCAACCAGACCTTCATTAAAGCCGGACCTGATTTATAAACCGCAAAACTCTCGGTATTAAAATCGGTCTAACTCGTTCCTGGCGGCAAATAATGCAGAAAATAAAGTCATAAAGGGCAAACTACAAATAAGACTAAAGAGGACAAACTGTTAGCCCCTCGTTAGCTCACGAGGTTTGTGTACTATTACGTTGTGTTATTTATGTCGTTGTTGATTGATTTAAAGGGCTAAGTGTGTGTCAAAGTGTGTTTTAATATTTTTTGTCTACAGCATTTCTTTTTGGGACCAGTCTCGACCTCGTGCTCATGCCAAATCCTTGAGGGTTCTACATATAGTTTTCTCACTTATTATTACGGAAGGAAAAGAATTCAAACTTACCCTGGGACATTTTATCACTGTGACTTTGAACGTTCATCATCGTCATGGTAAATACTGTCGTGTAAATGTTCCTTGTTGTGCAACGAATGAATGAAAACTATTCAAAAGTGAAAGCGAGAGGAGGAACAACGGAGAGCAGAGTGGAGGGGAGCAGAGGAGAGAGAAGGGGCGGTGTGCAGGTGTGTCGGGCCAATTGGATGCAGGCGTCGGTAAATTACCCATGAGCCTCTGGGGCTGGGACAGTGACGAGCCTCACAGAGAGAGAGCGAGAGCAGCAGACAGGTTTGAAATGAGAGGATATGAAGAACAGAAGGATGGTTACACACAGAAGAAGAAATGTGTGGCGCAGAGAGGTCACAACAGGCCATTTCCCACCATGTCTGCCAGAACTAAGCCTGAATGAGTTTTGCTGCTCATCCAATTAGCTTCTTCACGTCCTCTGAGAGAGTTCTGGTGAGTCACTGCCGTATATCTGTCTGGAGGAAGGAGCTGCGCTGATACGAACGCACAGTCAGGAGTATCTGGAGTTAGTTTAGTCGATTGAACGCCTTACTCAGACTGTTGGAGTGGTGTTCTTTAAAGGGCATCCCAGAATGCTTGCAGAGAGCTGTGGTGTCCGACGAAACTGATTCGGAAAGAACCCCTGTCGGCACGGCAACACTGCTTGGCGTGTGGTCTGACCTACTCTTGTTGCTTTTAATTATTTGGAATTCCTGCAGCCACTGCCCCAGAGCTGCACCGCGTGCAGTCTGAGCACCAAGTGGGCAGAACACACTGGTGGCTGAAGGTGTGAGTAGGTCCTTGATGTAAAGCACGTTGAGGTCCACGAAGGTAGAAAAGCCCCACATAAAAGTGACCAGTTTTTCTTCTTATTATTATTTTTATAAGATTTTGTAGCCCGTAGGCTTTATTAGACAGTAAAGGACAGTGTGAAATGGGGGATGAGAGAGGGGAGGACATACAGTAAACCGTCGGAGTGAGGATTTGAACTCACGACACCGCGGCTGGCTGACATGTGGTGCGCCCCAACCACTAAACCACCGGGCAGCACGTGACCAGTTATTAATCGAATGTCTTGAACACAACCTTGACCTTTCAGGTTGTTTGGAATAGCTGGGCACACAGCCAGGAATATAATGTACTCCGATTATTCATCAGCAAAATAAACAGCATGGATTTGTCAGACACAGCATGGTTGTTGTCTACACGTTCAATAAAACTACGCTAAACACATAGTGTCTAACAAGTTTCTTGTAGTGTCACGTGTGGTCGAGTGTTGTCAGGGGCCAAAAGAGCCCTGGTTTTTGGTAAGTGATGTTTGGAGGCAACGCTGCTTCTACCACTGAAAATGCATAACAGCCAACATACTGAGCAGTACCAGCCTTCAGAATGTAGGCGTTCTGATTACAGACTGCAAGGGTCTGTTGGCACAAATATCACCATCTTCTTGTGTGAGTGTTCTTGTGGGAGGATAAGAAGGCCACACACACACGCATACATATACACACACGCACACATTAGATGAATTGTGAATGAAAACGTGTAGCAGAGGTGGATACTGTCACCCATCTCCCCGTGGAATCTGCTGATCGTGACATTGCACTGATGAATGCTGACTCCAGAACAGCGGAGCAAACACATCCTATAATACTATAATAGGACTAGTGCGGAGGTACAAAAACAATGTGCTCTCGGGAGTTTCCTTCTGCACACTCGGGAACAGAGAGGCATGTGGCCTGGTGAGATACACACCGCCAACCAGCCTGGAGATCCCATGCATGACAGAACCACCAACGGCCTTCAAACTGGTTCAGGTTTCTCTGCGGCTGGAGTACAATTTGTTTAGGCAAATGAAAGTGGCTGAAATAAAGGAAATACAATTATAGAAAACTTTTTATACAATACTTGAACCTCAACCAAGACATTTACAGACACATTTCACCATTTTCTGATGGATTACAACAATATTTATACTGTCATTCAATATTTACAGTCAATATTGCTCAATATTGGAAGTGCACTGTCATCCCCTTGTCACAACATTCTACGCTTTTAACCATGTTGTAACACTGTTCCCTTATCAAAAACATGGCTGGAGTTGTATTTGGCTTCATTCACACTTGTTGGATGAATCCTGTTAAGTCCGTCCTCTTCTGGTCTGGTTCTGAGTCACAGAAAACACTATTACAGCTCCAGAGATCTTCTGTGCCTTTTTTAAGTCCATAAATCATCACCAGACACCAGTTCTGAATATATCTGACGTCAAATCATGTTTATTACAACTGGGTGCTGAAGTAGCATGTCAGGGCAAGCTAGCTTTTGTTTATTTCTCAATGTAAATTCCCTCGGCTGCCAGTAGATTGAGTGCTAACACAAATCCAGACAAGGAAACGCCTCACAGGTATAAACTAATGTGTGTTTTCAGCAGATGCATTATTTATAAGTGTAAAAGGTGCTCATGAATATGTTTAAATGCCAAAAAATGGCAGAAAAAGATAGACCACTCCTGGACGAATGAGGGATTGTACCAACGCAACACAAATCATGCATAATGTGTGTCCTTTAAGGTGAATTAATCAAAGCAACCTAAAGAAAGATGGACTGAATTGAATTGCGTACAGTCGGATGTTGATTATATTCCTTTCTGTACAGAGCATAGTTACAGCCTATGTGGACCATTGTAACCTTCTCTGTGTGTTTGTGTGTAAAAAAGAGGCTCAAATTACATCATCAGTGACCTTTCCTCAAACAGACAGAGCGAAACACATCAGCCCTGGAGGGCAGGAGCGCAGACTTTCTTCCTTTCAGCGCACTCCGTTTTATGGTAATGGTTATGATTGGTGCGTTTGAGTGGAGATACCTTATTTCACCTTATTTGTTCCGTTTCCACAGCCACAAACTCAAAACGTGTGTGGATTTATTCACTGTGGAGGCAATTTGCAGTGTGGAAAAGTGCGGTTATTAGGCCAGATGCTATCCCTGGGGCAATTATCATTCTGAACAGTTGGTATAAGTCCTCATTCGAGTGATCCACGATAGACTAAGAATGGGCTTTCAATTCCTTATGTGTCTGGTCTGTCTAAAACAAACAACAATGGGTTTTTAGACAGCATGACTTTCCTGCACAGTTTAAATCGGTCTAACTTTGAGACAGAAAGGTGTCCGACCCAAGGACAAGATGCCGACACAGACTTACGTAGTGTACTCTTTACCCATTGCAGCGAGGAAGGCATTACATTAGCAAAACAAAAACAACCTCTGCACAAACGACAGAAGGCACTTGCATTCAGGTTTACAATCAGCCGTCCACCTTTGTCTAAAAGCCACAAATCACATGTTTCAAAACAGTGAGGTAAAGATTTTAATCAGAGAGAAAGGATTGTTTGAAAGAGGAGTGAATGTTTTTGTTAGGATATAAAACCCTTCTTTAAAAAGCCTCGTAAAACCTTGGTAGAAATCAAACCGGTCAAATGCTAATGAGGTTCTTCAGCTCTGAGGTGGAGAGGGCCAGACCTCAATACTTAACTTATTGACCCAAACTGTAAACGTGAAACTGTCACGTGTAAACAAAGACCGGGCAAGTTTAAATTATAAGTCCTGCTTTTGGGCAGGGCTAATTGGAGATCAGGAGAGAATGAATGCTGCTGCTCAAAACATTTCCATCAGATCGAAAATGTATTTAAACTATACGGATTATAAAATTTAAACTATAGGGATCATAAGATTTAAACTATAGGGATCATGAGATTTACACTATAGGGATCATGAGATTTACACTATAGGGATCATGAGATTTACACTATAATGGATCATGACTTACACTATAGGGATCATGAGATTTAAACTATAGGATCATAAGATTTAAACTATAGGGATCATGAGATTTAAACACTTATCATAGGGATTCATAAGGATTTAAACTATAGGGATCATGAGATTTACACCTATAGGGATCATGAGATTTACACTATAGGGATCATGAGATTTACACTATAGGGATCATGAGATTTAAACTTTAGGGATCATAAGATTTAAACCATAGGGATCATGAGATTTACACTATAGGGATCATGAGATTTAAACTATAGGGATCATGAGATTTAAACTATAGGGATCATAAGATTTAAACTATAGGGATCATGAGATTTACACTATAGGGATCATGAGATTTACACTATAGGGATCATGCGATTTACACTATAGGGATCATGAGATTTACACTATAGGGATCATGAGATTTACACTATAGGGATCATGAGATTTAAACTATAGAAGATCATTTGATCTAATTGCTCTTGTATTAACTAAAGTGATCCTTTACTTATAATTATGATAATAAAGTGCCTGTCTCAAACACTGGAATTATCTTTCCAGCATAATTCCAACTCATATGGCATTTGAACATAACGGTGGCACATTCCGATAGCTCAAAGTAAAAATGATAAACTGTTTGGTTTGCACCTTTTGTATCCCATGAAAGCCGTTTGAGCTTTCGTCCCACCGAGAGGCTGAAACAGGAGCCGAGCGTGAGGAGGTCGAGTGAACGCAGGAGATCAGGAGAGATAAAGCATTAGCTACAGGAAGACTCGCTCCCCGGGGCTATTCTCCTGGGATCTTCTCATGGTAAACACTCTAATGAGACAGGGCGCTCGCTGTGAAGTTCATTAAGAAAAGCAGACGAGGACACAACACAACATTTCACTGGCACTGGTGAGCCGCTTACATTTTCCGAAAGTACATTTTGCATAATTGAACTAATACTTTTAAATATGGTCTTATCTTAGTATTTGATCCATGTGCAGCCGCCATCATTTGCCAGATTTGATCAATCAAGAAATGCAGATATTGTAGATATTTTTAGAATTGCAGGATTAAAAAATATATTATGCTTTTTGCAGGTATTTGATAAAAGGAAGATAAAATTACATTACATTTTATTAATTGTAAACTGCTATAATGACATAAATCGACTTAATGATAGAAATGGGTCCATAAACGGCAGAACTGCTTCTTCATACTGCAATTCCAACCGCAATTAAGCATCCCATTTTTCACATCAGTTTTCATCATTTTCAGTGTTTTTATTGTTAAAAAATGGCTGTGACATGTGTTTTTAACCCTGCACATACGACCTGGAATCTGCATTCTTCAAATAATTACAAGAAAGGTTAATCAGAGTGAGTGAATGATGAGGGAACGGCGTTAAGGCGGGGTTAACAGCTAAGAAAAGCTCATTTTACAGACTCCGTCCCTTTTGAGCGTCCCACCTTCCGTCCTCGTTGGTTTCGGCTCAAAACGTGATCATTTAGCGCTCATTTGTGGGTGACTATTGAGCCAAACTAAAACAACCACTTCACAGGACAAGCCCCCGAGTTGGCCCCTGAGCTGGCCCCTGAGCCGGCCCCTGATGGACAAGCGCATAAACTCATCAGCGCTAATAGCAGAGCGGGGCTGGAGAGGCTCTTGTGTTTGAGCGTGGCGGTTCAATCAGGCAAATGTTGAAGGGTTTACAGCAGCACCGGAATGAATGCTACATTGATTGGCTGCGTTTAAAATTATACATGCGCCGTAATATTAATAATAGTAAAATCAGCCTATAAACGAAATGAATAAAAATACATTAAATTAATAAAGGCTGGAGCTGTACAACTTGAGTCCACAGGTGTTTCATGACTCTGGATGGAACATTAACCTCATAAATATATAAACACAATCCATGTTACAGCTTTAGGACAATGCTAACCGAATGTATGTTCATTTATTGTAATAATAATAATAACAGATTTATTAATAATGTGTTATAATATTAAAAAAAAATAAAACAATATATGTGTAAATGTCATTATAATCCATATTAAAATATACTGTAATGAACCTACAGAATTGTAATTTTTATTTTTTATTTACATTTACATATTTTGCACTACTTATATTTATACCAGATTTAAGTATTATTTTTAAGTACATTTTATTATTCCACTTCTGTTCCTAATCTGTGTTTCTGTTCCTAATCTGTGTAGCAACAGTGGAATTTCCCCATTGTGGGACAAATAAAGGTTCTCTTATCTTATCTTAAAAGGTTTGGAAGACGTAAAGCAAATGCAGCTAACGGAGAAACTCAACAATATTAGCCTGTGTCTCCCTGAAGCTGATTTTGTAACCAACCAAAAGTAACATTTGCTGAACTGTTCTCAGAATGTTTGTGGAGCCAAAGGTCAAAACATTCCCTTGAGGTTTTCAACCAAACACTGATTTGAACAATCCTGGTTTCTGAACCCGGGGTACGCCTGTTACTAACCAAAAAACACTTTTCATCAGCATTTACGTACAAAGTTGAGGTGCCGTTCTGAAGTTAATCTCTTGTTGTTCCATTTTGGTATCCATCATACTAAATGTTGAATATTTAAAGAGTTTCCTTTGGCTGGATTAGCTTCTCAGTCATTCTTAAGTATGACTTGTTTTATGCACCTATATGCCATTATAAGGTGCAACAATACTACAAAATCAGGTACGTTCATGTCTGTGTAGGGCAACGGCATTTAAAAAAAAAAAAGTAAAATAGATAAATGTATTTGGACTGTTTTCTGTCATCGTGGGTGTGTTGCGTTTAAGTGACCCGAGTCGAAGCCGAACTAAATGCTCGCGTTGCTCTGTATGTGACGTGTTCGTTCAGATACAATCACTGCAGTGAAGCGTTCAAGTGGAAACTCCAGAGTGGACACATGTAAATATCGACCCGAGGAGAGAGACGATGTGGACCAGTGAATGTCTGACAGGAGGGATTGTAAGGCATTAGTCCTATACGGCTCAAGACACTCGCTCGTGTTCAGGAAAGGCAGGTAACACCCCAAGGACAAACAATACTCCCGGCAGTATTGTGATGTTTTGAGTCGATTCAATGTCTAAACTGGACCAGACTCTCACTGTGAGTTATCAAGTTACAACACTTTTCACGGAGAATCATTCGGTATCAATACGTTCACTGAAACTCTTCTCAACGCAACAAAAAAAACCACCGTTGTCATCAGGTATACGTCACGGTTATAGCGCGACAGTATATCGTATCGGCGCATCGTATCGCGACACATCGTATCGCGACACATCGTATCGCGAACTCGTATCGCGGACACATCGATCGCGATACCCCAGAACGCAGCGACTGCAAAGATGGAGTAAACAAGAAACTATGTCCGGCGTTCAAATGTCGACTCGCGATCATAATTAAACGCTAACATAAACCAGTATGGTTGTAAAGTCGCTAACGTTAGGGGCTTTAGGGCAAAAACGTGAACCAATGGCGTCCGTTTGGATATTTAACGCGACATCCACCGAGACTCAAGCTCGTATGATTAATATTTTTTAGAATGAGGCACTGTAGGGTCTGCTCGAAGGACGGGCTGGTGGGTTGAAACGACCATTGCTAACGTACGCTAGCTTTGTTTTGCTAATTGTGTCGGCTCAATCTTCATCTTTGGAGATACGGCTGTTTATCACAAGATCAAGACAGCATCTGTTGTAGATTATTATGTCACGATTATTGGGATTAATTGTGATTATTTAGGTCAAAATATAGACAAAGACTAAAAAAAGGATAATCGTGACATTTTTAGAAGAAAAAAATTTTTTTATAAAATTTGAACTAAATTAGGCATTGTTTTTTGTTAAATTAAAAGAAATGTGACAATTTTGAAAGCAAAATGAAGCCTTTCTGCTTATTTGTTAAAAAAGAAAACCTAAATGTAAACCTTGCTTTTTATGTCTTTATAAATTAGTCAAACAGTTTGAATTCCTAAAGCAAGTCACATGTTGAGGAGCAGTGACGTGTTAAGAAAACAAGAAGGAAAAACATTTAGGATTTTATTGTCGTTTTGGTCGTGACATTAATAATCGTTAAAATCGCTCACATTTGAAGTCGTGACACCCCTAATCTGTCGAGAAATGATCATTTTCAGTATTTAATCCTTTCTCAGTTTTGGTTTTGCCCTGATTTTATGGTTGTACCTTTTAAACAAGCATACGACTTCCCTTAAAGTTAAATTGCGGATAAATTGCACACAACGTTGCCATTTCCAAATTGTAAAAAAAAAACCTCCTGTCCCAATGGTAGGTCAAAAGCAGAGAACAAATTCGGCCCGAAACGAAATGAAAAATATCAGCAGCTAATTTGACATTCTCCATAATGTAATGTCTGTCTTTGGATCCGACGACAGAACTGAATTACTGCCCCCTGTCTGTCATATCCCGCAGTGTCTTGACAGCCGCTCGTCCATCACACAAACCCTCTCCTCCGCGGAGTCCTGGCTCCAATCTGCAATATCGAGCGTGCCCCCGTGGAACAGTCCATATTTACTGCGCCTCCCCCGGGCAGAGACGCAGTATGCCGTCTTTCTCCAGCGCTGACCACCGGGGGAGCAGGGCCAGGGACAGCTATACACTCTGATCCGTCATAAAGAAAGTAGACTGAAGCATACCTCTTTACTACTTTAAAGAAGACACAGCAAGCAGAACAGACGGTTTTGAGCCTGTATATTTACTCATCTGCACCAAATGGCGGTGGAAATGCTTTTTTGTTTGGGGTGTTTTTTCGGATGTAAATAAGGTCGTGTGCTTCTTCTGAAAGTTCCCGATTCGATTGTTTATCACCCGGCCCGACGCGAAGGTGAACAACTAACGTCGCGTGCTCCAGATCTTTCCAAATGTTTCGGAATGAGATGAGCGCTATGGTTTTCATGGCATCTCGCACTTAAGGTCGCCAGTACCTACGGCAAAAAACCTAAAATGTCTCTCTCTGGTCTGAATCCTCATTAAAACAACATAAAACAATGGATAGTAATAGTAGAACATATTAAACATATAAAAGAACACAGTAAACATATAAAATTACGTTGCAAACATATGAAGGAAGATCAAATAGAAGGCAAGGCATGAGAAATAAAGAAAACTTTGAACAAAAACAAAATATATACAGTATGGACAGAACAACAGTGCAAAATATATAGTTTTTCTTTGTGATGGAGTATCATGTTAAGTTGTGTATCATACAGTTTAAGCATTAGTGTTTCTTTTTTTTGTTGACATTTTCTCCCCCCATCCCCGTGTAGCAGTGGGTCATTGACAGCATTAGAGCAATATCCAAAAGATATAGAAGTATAACAAAATAATTATATATATATATATATATATATATATATATATATATATATATATATATATATATATATATATACACACATACATACAACAATATGGACAGTAGGATACATACAAAAATATATAAAATAATGATAGCAATAATAATGATAAACATTAAAAAAAGAAAGAAGTGATAGAAGAAAATAAAAAAACTATAGATATATAAATAAACATACACATATACACACAAATACATATTAAATAATTATAATTTACAAAAAAAGATAGTCCAGGCAAAGGAGCGTTGCCATACTACACCACTGTACATAAGTAAATGGCAGATAATAAAATAAAATGCTAACGCTAATGCTACATAAACAATTGTTAGTTGTTTATAAGTGCAAACTTATTGTGTTATTGTTGGCAAAAACAGATTGTTTGAAGTGAGTTATAAAGCGGTTCATGAGTCCAAAACAGCATGAGAAGGGAAACTGTCTGTCGTTGGAGATGGTTTTCCAGGCCGATGTGGTTTGAACATGTGACCCAGAGGAGGAATAGAAGAGAGAAAGCTTGAGAAAAGCCTTGAGCGGCGGCGCCCGTAACGTCAATTCACAATCTGGCGGTCGATTTCAGCGGCAGCGGGAGGTTGATCCCCAAAGCCCCCTCTGTGTATATTTGAAGTTTCATCCCCTGGTGGTGTACGAGTGGACAGTGGATAAACGCGCTGAAGACCACATGGAGATCCGCACTAACGCTGCACGGACTGAACCGCGAGCTACGCGAGTGCGAGCACAGTTGTTATTTTGGAATGCGTTTCTGTGGGATTTCACGACCGCCTCCAGGGACGGTTCTGAGAAGAAGACAGGGTCGGCCATAATCCCACCTGTTCATGCTGTTTTTTGTCCTCCGCAAAGCCGTTTATTGTAGACGTGAGCCAAAGGAAAAGTTCTCAAGCCCCTCGATTGTTACCATGGAGCTCGTCCCACTATTAAACTGATAGAATAGGAAGGGAGCTACCAGTGAGATGATGAGAAGCTTAAATTAAAACAAAATAAAAAATTGGCTGTATTAAATGGTCTGCAAGTTATTTCTTAGTTTTCCTCTGTCATTTTTTAAAAACTGGTTTATTTAAAATAGCTAAATGTGTCAAGTCAAGTCAAGTTTATTTGTAGAGCAACGCAATTCGTACACAAGGTAATTCAAAGTGCTTCACACAACAGGAAAAAATGCATTAAAATCCCACAAAGACATGGCAGAAATCACAAAACATCTTAGTTTAAAAGTGCCATTTTCAGTGTTTCATGATTAAGCTATTAAAGTGGTCCTATAACTGTGTTTCGATAGACTAATTATATGTTTCAGCAATAAAAACACTAAAAAATGATAATAATATAGGTAGATCTTCAGCCTTTGTTTAATGTAAAAAGTGGGGGACCCCCTGGGGCAAGAGGATGGCTGAAAAGGCTTATTTACAGATGTAATTAAAAGGACAGGCATGGAGCAAAAGAAGCGGCGTAAGGACTGGAAAGACCTGGAGGTAAACTGGAAGACTGGGAAGACTGAAGACTGGAAGACTGGAAGACTGGAGACGAAGACTGGAAGACTGGAAGGACGGGCGAAGACGACGGAATATGGACCGGAAGACGACGAAGACGGAATACTGAATGGGACTGGAAGAGGGCTGGAATCTGGACAGGAGTGGAAGAGTGGAAGCAGACTGAAAAGACTGCGAAGACTTGGAGGACTGGAGGATTGTAAGACGGACGACCGGAATACTGGAGAACTGGAGGATGGAAAGGGAAAACTGGAAAGAACTGGAAGACTAAAGACGAAAGGATGAAAGCTGCTAACGCTAACTTGGCAAACTTTAAAACCATGACTCTTTATTTAAGGGGACAAATATTATGCATTATTTGTATTTTCATTAGCCTTTAAAATTGCTCTCTGAAACCTTTAGTTTGGCATCTCATGCTTGAGAACAAAATTACATTTGGATCTCTTGCTGTTTCCCATGGCGCGAGCTGAGTATGCGCCATCTACTGGCTGCAGGGGGAATTAAGACACAGTTTTTTAAAAAACCACTTGCAGACTTCCCTCCGACATTATGCCAGATAGCCATGCATTTGCAGTAATTATGATTTTTAACGGCAGAAATGCTCAGAACAAAGTCTGGCGATGATTATGGACTTAAACGAGAAAAACGTCAAACATCAAGAAACACATCAGACATCGTGAAAACGTCAAACATCTTGAAAAAAGTCAGGAACAATCGTGAAAAACGTCAGACACCGAGAAAAACGTCACACATCGTGAAACGCAGACATCCGAGGAAAACGTCCACACATCATGAAAACATCAGACATCGTTGATCAAACGTAGACATCGTATGAAAAAACGTCAGACAGCAGAAAACGTCACACGAGAATCGTGGCAAAACGTCGCACGAGAAACATCAACATGAAGCGTTCACACCTGAAGTCGTGAACAACGTCACACACGTGAAAAACGCATCACCAAAGCATCGGTAGCTCTAAAACGTCACAATAGATCGTGACACATCGAAACGTCCACACATCAGAAAAGCGTCACACATCGTAGAAAGCTTCACAACATCGAGAAGCGTCACACATCGAGAAAAGCGTCACACACGAGGTCACATGCGGAAGCGTCACACCATCGAGAAAAGCGTCACACATCGAGGAAGCATCATGCAGGTCCACACGAAAGTCGGAAAAGCACACATCGACACGTCACAATCAAACATCGACAACGAAGCGTCACATGTCAGAAGCGTCCAACACTTCGAGGAAGCGTCACACATCGAGAAAAAATGTTTTCGAACACTTGCACGATTCATCAAACTCACATGAATGAAACTAACTTACAACTTCCAGGTATGTTTTTGATGAGGGAATAATGTTAAAACGTGACTAAAAGCCGAAACATTCCATTTTGTATTAAATATGTGTCTTTTATTGTTAGTTTTACTCATGATCACGACTAAACAGTGCGTTCTGAACTGAAAATAGGCTTTCATTTTAGCCGTGTTGTGTCTGCTGTTCTGTGTTTACTCTGCGTTTACTCTCGTGACTACACTTTGGTCCATAATGACCTGTAGAGAAAAACAAACAACAACAACAAACTGCATTAACATAAATATGGTGGGGGTAAAGAATACTGCCCTTGAAAAGCCTTGTAGTCCGTAACAAATCAAGGGATGCTGAACGCTACTACGACAAGCTGGCTTTCCCACTGTTAATAACCAAATACACTTGGGTTGTAATTAAATAAAACTACCAAACATCTGATTCTGTTTGTACAAAAGTGTTGATGGTGGTCTCTGCTTTTATTAATATACCACCAACACAGTGTTCCTGGGCCCTGAATTCTGCTGCTACAGCTTTCTGGACACAAACCCTCTGTACTTGGAACAAGACACCATTTTCAACACCAATAAAAAAGGAACAGATTTACGATCGATATTAAAATACATGGCTCCGTCCACACAAGTCTAACCTTTACTTTATATTTTAATTTAGTTTTATGACTTTTAATGGTTTGCATGCCTTGAAGTGCCAACATTTGGACTGCATTAAAAACAGAAAAGTTTCCTCTTGTGTGTATTTATGACTTGGCTTTAAAAACCTGAATATTATTTTTTATGGTAGGGCTTTTCAAAAGGTGCACCACGTAACGTTTCTCGGTGAACAGGCGCGAGGAGGTTTTATTGCTCGATGATCCACAGAATGACGTTAAACATATATCTCGTGTTTGTCGTTGTCGCGCAAAACCTGTGGAACATTCCAGGCAAACGCAACAACATCTCAAGGTGGGGGACCGATCTCTTGAATTTTACCAACTGATGATTGTCATGAGGTGAGGCAGCCATTTTAATTACAGACTTTATAACCAGACTTAACAATGTTGATCAAGATTGTAAAAAAAATAATAAATTATAATCGGTCAATAATCGGATATAAAAAACGAAAGAGTATTAGACATGTGAAATTATTGGGCCCGTACTGTACATAAACCTCCAGCACATATCACGGTGCAGTACAGAGCGTGCGCAGAATACTCATTATTTCCCCAGCGTGTACTTGGGGCTTCATAATAACCCTGATATTCAATAACTTCTGTGCCAGACTCTGTTCAGTTTCAGCTAAACCACGCCCAACTGAAAGACAACCAATTGTTTTTCGTTCTGGGAAGATTTCTGCCTCAAATCGTGGGGGGCAAGCTAGATTTTGTTTGTTTCATCGTGGTCTTACGACGTGTTCTCGTGTTTTTCTCAAATTAGGACTTCGTTTTGGTGGGATAGAAACCTGTGGTAAATAGATCATAGGGGTTTGGGCAAA
Organism: Chaenogobius annularis; assembly: GCA_015082035.1. Lineage (NCBI taxonomy): Eukaryota > Metazoa > Chordata > Actinopteri > Gobiiformes > Gobiidae > Chaenogobius > Chaenogobius annularis. The sequence goes on from BJKM01000898.1 coordinate 306,257, forward strand.
ATTATCAAATTGCCAAAAATAATAATAATATAATAGTTTAAAAACTTTCCCGGAATCCCTCTGTGATGTCATCATTACGGCGACATTCCATATAAAAAAAGGAGCAGACCATTTACACGGAAAATTACAGTGTTAAACAGTAATATTAACAAAAATTAAAAAAGGTGCTTATCATGTATTACTTGTTGTTCCAAATGATAACTACTGTGTGAACTGATACTGGATTTTGGAGCTCGTTTAACCAATATGGTTGCCCAGGTAAACAGGAATTACACTATGCATATTTGCCATCCAAAGCAGGAAGTAAAACGATCAGTCAATCAAAGTGGGTGAAAAAATAGGCGACAAAATCAAAGTTAATATAATCAACGGTTTCACTATCGTTTAAGTGAAACGTAGTGAACATGATTATATATATACAGTTAAAGTACTCTCCCGGTACGGTTAAGAATGCCCAAATAAAGCATAAAATTAGATGTTTAATTAAGAGCACGGTGAAGTCAGGGAAAACCTCCACAAGCTGTTAAACAATTCCATTTATATTTTCCTTTATGGTTAAGCAGAAAACCCGTCTGGCCCCGAAAACTCGTCCAGTCAGTTGCTTTCGGCGTCTGAATAATTCAAAAGGAGGCTGTCACGTTTGTGTGGAGTGCTCCGAACACCGGCCGCAGTGGGCTCTGCATGTGTGAGTGGGTGGGCTCTGTATCTGGACCACCTTCAAACATAACACTCAGCCCTGTATGTGACATCATAATAGCTTATTTATCCCATATAGAACGATACTCATGCAACGTTGGTATTACCTCTGGGATAAAGAAGGCGATAGCGTGTAAGGCAAGCTTATTTGTAGAGCACATTTTATACACTAAGTAATTCAATGCGCTAAACAGAACAAGAAAAGATGAACCACAATACAAACAAACAAACAAACAAACAAATAAAACAATGTGCGATACAGAAACATGAATCACCACTGGTAAAATCTGATCTGCTATTTATTCCATTTGCTACAAGAGTACTTTGGCCCTCATCATGGCTCATCTGAGCCACTTATTGTACATAATAGTGTTATAGCCTTTGCTCTTTTTGAAAAGTGTTATATTTTATTATCTGACTTTTTGTATCTCATCTAATTAATATTCCAAATAGTTGGTTATTGATTTTGATTTCTTTTCTCCTGCTGTTTTTAAACAGTGTTGCAACAATGGAATTTCCTCATTGTGGGACAAATAGAGGTTCTCTTATCTTATTCTGACATGACAAATATTTAAAGATGCACTATGTGACTTTTCTGAACGGTTCACCACCTCCACGGAGATGTTTTTGATTTGCCTGGAATGTTCTGCAGTATTGTAAGGATGAATATTAAATGGCTTTGAAGCATTTCTAGATCTGTTGAGGTTAAATTCATTGTTTAGCATGTATTAGCATTAGCACTTGTAGCAATTACTCTCTTGTTTCTACTTTACATTTACTTGATTCACACTATTCTTCTACAAATGTAAATTGACCTGTATTATCCTTGCAAAAATACAATCGTCATACCACATCGATATTAGTATCCCGTAATATTAAAATCACCCCAAAGCATTAAGCAGGTCTGCTCCTGGAGTGAGAACCAGTTTGCCCTGATATAGACTTGGTTTGGTCGCATTCTAGTCCTGGTCTGGTCCTGTCCTAGTCCTGGTCTGGTCCTGTCCTCGCCCTGGTCTGGTCCTGGTCTAGTCATGGTCTGGTCCTGTCCTAGTCCTGGTCTGGTCCTAGTCCTGTCTGGTCCTGTCCTAGTCCTGGTCTGGTCCTGTCCTAGCTTCTGGTCTGGTCCTGGTCCTAGTCCTGGTCTAGTCACTGGCTCTATGTCCTGTGACTCCTGTCCTGATCGTCTACTTCCTGGCCTGGCCTGGTCCTGGTCTGGTCCTGTCTAGTCCTGGTCCTGGTCCCTGCTCCTGTCTCGTTCTGCTCTGGTACTGTCTAGTCCTGATCTGGTCCTGTCTAATCCTGGCCTTGTCCTGGTCTGGTCCTGTCCTAATCCTGGTCTGGTCCGTCCTTTTCCTGGTCTGGTCCGGTCCTAATCCTGGTCTGGTCCTGTCCTTGTTCTGGTCCTGTCCTAATCCTGGTATGGTCCTATCCTTTTCCTGGTCTGGTCCGTCCTAGTCCTGATCTGGTTCCTGTCCTAATCCTGGCCTAGTCCTGGTCTGGTCCTGTCCTAATCCTGGTCCTGGTACTGTCCTAGTTCTGGCATGGGTCCTGTCCTAATCCTCGTTTGGTCCTGTCCTCGTCCTGGTCTGGCCCCGTCCAATTTCCAGACAAACAAGTCGTAATTAGGCGACATCTTTCTGTTAGCACTATGTTGCCAACAGCCATGCCAGTAATTTGTAATTTAAAAAAATCCTTCATCGTTGCCAGCAGTGGGCAACATAAGAAATCCAAATGCCCTCCACGCTCAAGAGCTGAGGTCAAACATAGGGCAAGATTTTGTAAAACTACACCAAAGCAAAACGTCCTCTTTAAATTCTCGATATTAGATTCCTTTTGCTTTTGTGTTCGGCCGTGGTCTGTGGCGTGGGCGGCCGAGTCTGGAGGCGGCGCGGTCTAACGCTGAGGACTGAGCGCCTGAAAGGTCCCTGTGAGTCATGTGTATAATCGCGCCATGTCCAGCAGCAGCAGCAGCAGCACAGGCGCAGGGGGCCACGGCTCTGTCTGCGACTTCCATCCGACTCGGAGGAATAATCCTTTGAGGTGATGAAAAGATAACGAGTTTGCGTGTTTGTGGATGATAATCTAGATACAAAGAACTGATAGATAAACACGGTGGCGCTGAACGACACCGGGGACCTAATTAGGATCTTTCTGACAAGCTTTGCAATTTACTGCATGTATTGAACGTAGGATTGTCGTTCAGAGTTCATATTTTAGACCAGAGTGTTGACATTTGAAAGATTGCTACCCAAATACATGAAAAAAGACATGATGATCAAGTATTTTCTGTGAAGCCCTTTACACAGTATGAAGCATTAAATATGTGGCTCTTTATAGATCCGAAAAAGTCCACTGGAGCTGACACCCTCGAACCTAGGTTACGTTTGTTATCAGCCCCACTAATAGTAAATTGTTTAACTCGTGTTTTCAATCTCACAATTCAAACTGAAAGTATCCCATTACTTTGGAAAACTGCTTTTGTTCTCCCTTTGCACAAAGGAGGCCAGAAAAATGATTTGAATAATTTCTGTCCAATCTCAAAACTATCCTGCCAAGCAAAACTCTTAGAGAAGCTCATGAGTAACCAGGTGCGTGCGGTCTTAACCAAATATTCCATTTTAAATAGATAGCAGTCTGGATTTAGACCAGGACATAGCACTATCACAGCTGCTACCAAAGTTATACATGATATTGCTCTTGCATTGGACAGCCATGAGGCATGTGCTGCTGTTTTTGTCGATTTGTCAAAGGCCTTTGATTCAGTAGATCATTGTATTCTCTTGGAGCGTCTGGACGTTTTGGGTTTGATACAAATTCTAAAAAATGGTTTGCCGATTACCTCACAAATAGAGCTCAAGCTGTTTCTGCTGATGGCTTTCAATCTTTCAATCTGAATTTTCTTACCTTAATAAAGGTGTTCCTCAAGGCTCTGTCCTTGGACCACTGTTATTTACAATTTATATAAACTCAATTGGACATGATCTAAAACACACTTATATGCAGATGATGCAATTCTATCGACCATTTTGTCATTCTTCTTTAGAAATAAAGAATGTTTTTCTCTTAATTGTAGAAAACAGTTAATCCAGGCTACATTTCTTTTAGTTCTAGATTATGGTGACATTATATATATGCATTCTACAGCAACAGTGGTAAAACCTCTCGGTTTTTCATTGAGCTCTAAGGTTCATTACAGGAGGATACAGAACTCACCACTGTGAATTATACTCTGAAGTAGAATGGCAATCATTGGAAGAGAACAGCACTTCTTTTTGTTTGTGTGTAAATCTCTAGTTGGCATTTTGCCTGATTATTTATCAAGTTTATTGCACATCAGATCAGGTATTCACAGTTTGAGGTCTCAAGACAATTTTTTCTTACAATCCCATCGTTTTAACACAGAGACAGGAAAAAAGGCTTCCAACAACTTTGCACCGGTGGAACAAAACCCAGAGACTTTTTAAATTAAATCATTTTATGCCTTTTATTGATTGTAAAGCACTGGTCAGGGACTACCCACAGTGCCGATGCACTTGTTTTATATAATTTGATCTCATATTGTTTGTATAAATGTGTTTTTATTTATTGGTTAATTTTATTGAATGTTTTATTTGCGTTTTAATATCCTGTGTTTGTTTATTTTGTGTTGTGTTTGAACAGGGTACCCATGAAAAAGAGACATTTTCTATTTTGGGTTTTCCCTGTATAAATAAAATGAAATGAATGAAAACATGTAAACACCAATCCAAGAATCACATGCATTTCTGAACATATGTCTAGGTTATTTTGTTGTTTGCAAAGGAAATTATGTTAGCGAAATAACTGCAGTCTTTGTGATTCGAAGGCGATATATCTTGCAGTCCTAGAACACAGTGGTTAGTCGTCTAGAAAGAAAGCCTGAGGTTTGAGTCTGTTTCTGTGTGGCGTTTGTTCAACGCTTCAAAATCTCATCTGGAAAACTCTTGAGGAACGATGAAAACATGAATGAGTTGATCCGATGTAGCCTAAAATCACCAAACACCTCGCTACAGCTGCTCATCGGACCAGATCTGATCATCCAAACAAGTGTCGGACCTTAAACACGTCCCGGTACAACTCTATACCCGCCCACACTGTCCCAGGATGAAACCAACTACCAACTGAAGTAGTTGCAAGCCCGACTTTGGACATCTTCAAAAGTCTCATGGTGATCACGCAACTTCCGAGCTTCTCTCATCGGCGTCATATCCATTTGGAGTTTGCCGATTAATCAACCAACAGTTTTGAACTAACTGAATATTAATTTGAGACCATTCTTTATCTTTATTTTTATTTTTATTTTTATTTTTATTTTTATTTTTATTTTTATTTTTATTTTTATTTTTATTTTTATTTTTATTTTTATTTTTATTTTTGCTTATCTACTGCAAGAAAAAAAAAAAAAACTGCGATAAAGACCTGACGTGTTTCCTCGTCACGATGCCGCTCATGAGATATAAGTCCTACATGAAGTCCTACGACGACTCCGCTACGCTGCAATAAAAGAGGCCACTGAAGGATGAAATACGAAACGCTCCATCGCTAACGCTAACTCGCGCTAACACGCGCAAACACACACCGGTTAGGCTAACGCAGCAGAGCGTAAGAGAGAGACGCACCATCAAATTATAGAGATTTGTTCTTTAAAATACTTCATGGCTAATTACTCACCATTTCCCCCCGTCGCCTTGGCAATCATCAAAAGTTTAATCGAGAAAATTGTGCTAATTTTTATGCATGCGAAATATGACAATGTTGAAACACAGAGGACAAAAAGCACTGTTTGTTTATTCTTTAGGATCCATGGCACTACTTTATAATAATTACACCTTAATTAGCGTTAATAAATCATGAACAAATTAAATCATAATGAACAACTGGTTTATTAATAATTGTTCAGGGTTAATTAAGGGATTAGCATTAGGAGTTAGGAGTTAGTTGTGCTTGAATGAATTCACTTTTCTCGATTGCATCCTTTTAATTGTTTTGTAAAGCACTACATTTTGATTGATTGATTGATTAATTGATCTAATCTTGGCTAATCTTCCTGGGGTTCAGTGGCGATCATACAAGCGCACCAAAAACGTACAAAAATAAAAAGCGTGAAAATGAAAATCTAAAATGTGCCAAAGGAGGCTGGAAGGGCAGAATGACAGAAGCGTGGCGGCCATTCTGCGCCAACGGGCAACAATCAGGACAACTGAATGATGCAAAGAGGTATTGATCTCAAAGCATAATACAATACTTCTCCTTTGCCAATGTTTAGTTTGGCTCGAAAAAGCGTCATCTGTTTAAAAGTTGCCAGTGAGGCGGACGTTTTCAGTAAAAAGCTATTTTCCGCCTTCCCAAAAATAGAACAATCGATAAAAGAGCGCGACACGAGCGTTATTTCGTCTGAAAATGTCCAAATTGTCCTCTGAGCTGGCAGCCGTGCCCATGTCCCCCCTCACCCGCTTTATCCACCGCCGCTGAGTTATAACAGATCACGTGAGTGTTTATGGTCGGGCTGCGTCCTTGTTCTCTCGTGTGCCTCCTCACTCGTGTCCTAAGTCTCCTCACTCGTGTCCAAGTCTCTCACTCGTGTCCTCTCCTCACTAGTCCTCCTCACTCACTCGGTGTCCAAGTTTCTCACTCGTGTCTCTCGTCTCCTCACTCGTGTGTCCTCTGTCTAAGTCTCCTCACTCGTCTCTTTCACTCTTTCTCGCGTGTCCTTCCTTGCTCATGTCTCTTCCGTTCGTCGTGCCTTGTGTCCTCGTTCATTTCCTCTCCCTGCCGTCGTTTCCTCGTCCCGTCACACGTTCCTCGTCCTCGCACGTTCTCGTCCGTAACTTTCCCCGTCCCGTCGCTGTTTCCTCGCCCTCGCTCGTTTCCTAGTCTCGCTGTTTCCTCGTCCCCTCACACGTTTCCTCGTCCCTCGCTCGTTTCTGTCCCATCGCTCGTTTTCCGTCGTCCTCGAGTTTTCCTCGTCCCTATCGCTCGTTCCTCGTCCCTCGCACGTTTCCTCGTCCCACGCAGTTTCCTCGTCTCGCTCGTTCCTCGCTCGCTCGTTTCTAGTCGCCTCGTCGTTTCCTCTCGTTCCTCACACGTTTCCTGTCCTCACACGTTTCTGTCCCTCGCTGTTTCCTCGTCCCAGTTCGCTGGTTTCCCTCGTCCTCGCACGTTTCTCGTCCTCGCTCGTTTACTCGTCCCTCGCTCGTTTCCTCTCCCTCTCACGTTTCTCGTCCCGGATCACGACGTTTCCTCGTCACGATCGCAGTTTCTCGTCGCCTCGGCTCTGTTTCTCCATCGGAACGATGCTGCTCTCTATTTCCACTCCTCTGCACATTCACGATGGCGACAGGGAAGATAGTGTCAGCAGAGACAAATCTTTGGTATAATCTTCTGTATTGCCTGCATAGGGAGCTGTTGCAGCATCTGTAATAGAAGGTTCCAAAAATCTGAGGATTAAGATAGACTTTTTGTTGGGGAATACACAGCTTTGACAACTGGAGAGAGCTGAATGCACAGACTCAACCACAGAGACAGATATAACATATTAAAACAGACAAGTGTTTTTATAAAAATGCAAGCTGCTGTTCTTCAGTAGAAATCGGGGCGTCTCCATCGCTCACTAAAGGACTTTTAAGTTCATTTCCATGCTCTGAGAAGGTGGTCCATGAGAGAGAATTAGACTTCTTTAGGACCTTTCTCCTAATATGCGCCGAGGAAGAGAGATCTGGAAAAAGCAAAAAAGGACATTTTAAATATATATATATAGTATTGCATTTAAGAGTTGACAGAATGAGAGACCACGCTGAATGGGGGGGGTAACAGAAGACGTGATGTCTGAAGTTGTATCAAGGAAAATATACAGTAAAACGCTTTGCGTTTTGAATATTGGCAAAGTGTTTATTGCTCATGCGAGAGCGCCAAAGCAGCTGGAGGCTCAGTCCGTGCGGCTCTAAACAGGGGGAGAGACAATACCCACACGAGTGCGATCAAAATAGGCATAACTTAAAACGCCCGGATCATATTTTGCTGTAGTCACGAGTGTTGATTTGGCGTTGAGTCTCTTTTATCATTTTAAGCGCTCACAATTAATTGCGTGTAAAAGTCCTCTGCACCGTGAACGTCTGTGGAATTTTACAGCTGAACATCCCGGTCCTGGATCATCGCTGCTCAAAACCTCGGCGAAAATCTTTTTTAACGGTTTGGTCATATTAAAAAGTTCACGTGTGGAATATATAGATCTCGTACTAAAAAATAAACTCTACATGTTTTCTCCTCACTTCACACACATTTTCACAGGGAATCCGAGCTGAAGTGTTGGCTTTATAATATTTGGGAGTCATAAAGAAGGTTCTTTCTGAAGATCTAAACTTTAGAGCCAAATCCCTTTTTTCCCTTTTTTCTTTTATTTTTAAACTACAGCTAAAAAGTAACAATATGTAGTATATAATAATAATAATGATAATGATAATGTAGATGATTAATAATACTAATAATATAATGAAAAATTTTATAATAAGGGGGGACACAGAAAAAAAAAAAAAAAAACGGGCTGGGCAGGCATAGAAAACTCAGGTAATAAAATGTGTAGTAATGAGGTAGCATCCAAAAGGAAAGAGGGGCTAACGCATATTATGGCAAAAGTCCTATTTTGTCCATTGTTTGTTGAATTTTCTATTTTCAAGTTGAGTCGGCAGTTACTTTTGCCATGGTGCGTCGTCAGTTATGGTGTTTTCAATCTTAATCATCGGAGCAGTTTGTGTCATCCATTTGTTTTGATTGCCTTCCCAGGGGCAACATCATGCTCAGAGATATCCATCCATAATGTATGGCGTGAGTTTTGAGGCCCAAATAATTGTTCCAAAATTGAGTGGGTTGTATCAAAAATAGTCTGTATTGCTAAATCCTTTTCTAACAGCGCAGAACGATGAATTCAAAGAAAAGCAAATCGAGGAGCAACAAAGGCAGGAGATCACTTCTGCAGGGGACAAATCAGATGTTAGGATTCATGATATTAACTACCACTGATGATCTAAACCAGGAGCCGGCAACCTGCGGCTCCGGAGCCGCATGCGGCTCTTTAGCACCCTCCTAGTGGCTCCCTGGAGCTTTTTCAAAAATGAATGAGAATAGAAATAAATTGGCAATAAATATAACATTTCAAACTTTCCGTCAACAAAGATTTGCATCATAGACCTGCGACACACGTTTCAGCCGGCGCACATGGGCGGCTGGGCAGGTGGCTGTTGTTAAACAAACAGGAACGAAAGATTGCTGTTTGTTCCTGTTTGGATTGTGTGATTTTAGCACTTCTGAAGAAATTAGAGGAGCGCAAAGATAGATTTAAGAAGTGGATTCAGAATCAGAATAGGTTTATTGCCATAGTCAATGAACAAAATTCGAGGGGGGCTGGGGGGCTGGGGGCTGGGTGGTGGCTGTGAGGGGCTGTACTTTCCTGAAGTCCACGATCATCTCCACTGTCTTCTGGGCCTTGAATCCAGGTTGTTACCGCTGGACCAGGGACACCAGCCGGTCCACCTCCCTCCTTTAGACACCGACGAGACGGGTGTTGTCGTCTTGATCAGTTTTACGGAGTCGTGGCTGGAGGTTCCTCTCCAAACTCCACTACTGCGGGCAAGATTTGTAGCAACCAGAGATAATAAAGTGTGGAAAACCGTTCAGAGATGGTGAGTACATGAAGGATTTCTGATTTCTTAATTGTATTTCTATATTTTCATCAATGCAACAAAACACAACACGTTAACATTGTAATGGAAGTTAAAATTAAAGCATCAAATGTCACGTGGTGCGTCGTCTCTCCAGGGCGCTGCAGGGAAAATAAACATTTAATCAGGAATGCTCATTATGTATTAGTAGCCTTGTCATTTTTATAGCGGGCTAATATAGCTAATATACACTTACAGCCTGTGTTATATAAGGCTTTTATTTTTTTGCGGCTTCAGACAGATTTGTTTTCTGTCTTTTTGGTCCGAAATGGCTTTTCGAACATTTAAGGTTGGCGACCCCTGATCTAAACAAAGATCTTGGCAAACAAAGTAAGCTCTCCTGTACTGTCTTGTACTTCTAAGTGGCTGCTCGGTTTTACAGATTTATAAGATAATGCTGCTTTATTCAAAAAGTGCCTGGAGGCCCATTTGTAGCTGATTTTTTATATTCTGTTGATGAAATCATATTGACCAACATAATTAATACAGAATGCAGATCTCTTTAATATTAACGGAACGTGTGGTTAATAAAACTACTGAACGAAACTGAACTAAACTGAACTTATCTGTATGAAACTTTCCCAGTTAAAAACAGTCTTTTTAGTCCTTCCAGAATATTTTGAGCAGAGGACTGATCAGACAGAGGCAAACACACAGCTTGTTCATGAGCAAATATTAAATAAAAGAGTACCGTATTTTGCGGACTATTAGCCGCTACTTTTGTCAGATGTTTTGAGCCATGCGGCTTATTTAGAGGCTGCGGCTTTTCTGTGGTTTTTTTCTTTCACCGCTAGGGGCGAACTAACCGGAATTAGAATCAAAACTACAGAAAAGTTAAGCAAAGAAGCAGATGTTGCTTTTTTATTCAGCTAGCAAATAGAACACGGACGACAATTACCAACTATATATTATTTTCAAATTCTTGCCGCATCATTATGGAACCCAAACGAAGAAGTTCGTATGAAGCAAGTTTTAAGCTGAAGGCCATCGATCTTGCCAGGAAGCCGCGCGGCTGCACGCAAGCTTAACATCAATGAATGTACGGTGAGACGCTGGAGGGACAGCGAGAAGCACTCATGCGATGCCAAAAGTCAAGGAAAGAGTTCTGCGGCCTATACAAAAGGTGCGGCCTATGTATTGTTTTATTATCGTTTTTTTAAAAATAGAGCAAATGCGGCTTATATAGGGGAGCGGCTAAAAGTCCGGAAAATACAGTAGTAGTAAGAGAGTGATTTGAACTGAACTTTTTTTGGGTAAACAATACAGTATCTCATTTTGTTTTGCTGTTGTGGCCAATAACCGACATTTACCGACAACAGCATCAGTGTTTTAAAGCAGGCCTTCACCATTCATCGCAATCATTAACCACGCTCAAAAGTCAAAATCCCAATACATTCAGGGACCTTGAACAAATTCATTCATCTTGCCAAACAAAAGGGGATTTGAGTCAGATTTAACTAATTCTACTTTCCATCTGAAGTGAACACAACAATAAAAGACACAATGCATTACAAACAACTCATTCAATCTAGTTATTAACGCCGTATACTCTCCGTCCGGATGCATTTCCAGCCTGTGCGGTCCTAAAGGGGTAAAGAGGCGGAGGAGTGTGCTGATGCAGCCTCTCTTGCTCTGCCCTGTCCGTTCACATCAGCACTAAGAAGATGAAGAGCGCACTGATGGGGCTCCTGGCACAGACGGACGCTTGTTTATCATCCCACTCCGAAGCAATGCACTTCGGGACGCGGAGGAAGATAGGCAGGTATAAGGGAATCCAGACCTCAGACAATTATAGCCACACACAGAAAATATAGACCTTTAAATAGACTTTTTCATTTACTTTGCCGAGGAGAGTTGTGCAATGGTGTTTGTAAAATGTCATGGAGGTGATGCAGCGTGTACGAGACGATCCAAGTCATGTTCTGGATCCCCAATAATTCTTTATTTTTAATTCAATGACTCCACACTTGCAATTGGCAGAACAATGTGGCAAAAAAGTAATTAAAAAAAAAAAGAAAAAGAAAATAGTTCGTTATAGATTGATTTGTTATCCCATAAACTTTCCCAATAACGGCGAAGTTTGATTATTTGATTGTAGAATATGTTTTGCATCATGTTTGTGAGCAGATTTTTTCCCCCCTGAATCTATTTATTGGAGCAAGTCTGAACTCTCCACAACTCGTGGACAGTCTCATTTAGACGGCTTCGTTGACTATGCAGTGAGTGTAATATAGACAAGACCTGCAGGGGCGCTGTTTTGGCATACAACACCATGTCACGCTTTTTGGGATCTAATAAAATGATCAAATATAAATTTAGAGAACTAATCGGGAACTCAAAAGAAGAACCCTGCAGGTGTTCACCCTTGGCCTGTGCGTTGACGGTTGAATTCAAAAGAAGAACCCTGCAGGTGTTCACCCTTGGCCTGTGCTTTGACTGTTGAATTTGACAGAAGAACCCTGCAGGTGTTCACCCTTGGCCTGTGCTTTGACTGTTGAATTTGACAGAAGAACCCTGCAGGTGATCCTGTCAGATGGTCTCACAGAAACTTCCAGCACACGTTGCTGTTCTTGTGGTGCTCAGCTGTGCAGAAAATGAACTCCTCTGGCTACGACACATCAGGGTAAACAATCCCGCATCGGTGGGGTCCTCGAATGCACCACCATCAAATCAATGCTTCCCTCGGTGTTACAACATGCGGCAGAAAGAAAGAGGCGGAACTGTGCAAACCGCTCACTGTAATCTAAATAGAGGCATGTTTTTGGATTGGGGAAAAAGCAAATCCTCATGTTACTGTTAATGACATTTTGTGGGCAAGTGTACTTTTTCGAGTGAATTTTGTAACTCTGTACTTGAAAATTGAGTATAATTCTGGCCATGTAATTGTAATTAATCATGTCAAACCCGGGTTGTCTCACCACTGTTCCTCTTTTGTCCACCCAAAACGGCGAAAACAACACTGCAACGTCTGATCTGGACCAGGGCTCAGAGAAGAAGCAAATTGCTGTTAGACTAAATTCTTTAAAGATAGCTGAATTAAGTTTTGTTTAAAATATTGACCATAATTGCACTACAACCATGTTAAAAAGTAACTAGTAATTTGCATACACATTTGTTTTTCATGCATACTTTTATACTGTATAGTCAAACATTTTAACTTTTGAGTTACACATTTCCAGTACTCTTTGTACCTCTGGAACACTGCAACATTCAATGCTTTTAATACTGCAGTCCTGCAAACATATCGGACCTGAGTATAATGTGTTTGTTAGCTTATATATTGAGACAGGGAAAGTACATAATATACATTAACCTTAACAGGAGCGAGGCTTTGTACCACCTGTAGTAATAAATCGTATTTTGTTGGACAGACCAATTGCCTGAAGTAACAGAGTCCTTTTCCATTTCTGCTCTTGGGGTGGAATCAGAACCATGGATAATCAACACAAGCACAAAAGCTGAGAAAGTCTGAGAATACACTTTTGTATTACAAACTGAAACACTACATTTAACCTTATGGTGCCTGTTATTCAGTTACTGTTAGCCTAGAGCATGTGGACTGTTATCGAGAACATGTTGAGTTATGTTATCCATAAATTGTACATTAATGTCCAACATACTGCGGAAAAACGTTTAAAATGCTTGTTTTTAAGTTATTCAAGCACGTTAATGCTAACCAACATTATTAGCTCAATGCTTCGTTTTCCCAGATTATTGAAATCGTTTGAGGAAAATTTACAGATTAATAACTTGTATTGGTAATTTTTCTAAACAACTTTAACAATTAAATTAAATGTTGGCATATTTTCAACATTACCATCCAACTGCCCTTTAAAACTATGTACCAGGGACATACAACTCCTACAATGGAAACAATAGATGGAGACGTACTATTGCCAACAGCAAAAAAAAATATATATATATGAAAAACTGTCGGTGTAGGTGGGTAAAATACTTTTGTCTCGATTATTTTTTGCGACTTTTCTCTCCGTGTCATGTTTTGTTTGTCCTGCGCTGTGTTACAAATACATACGACAGCAAAGGAATGAAAAGCAGAAGACGACGTGACGCGTTCAAACTCTCCTGGTTTCAGTGATGCATTCGAGGACACCTGGGAGAAACGTAGAGCGCGTGGAGAGAGTGCGGTGTTCAAGCGAGCGAGGAGGGTCCGGCGATGCGTTCAGAGATAGCCGGGGTGCGTTCGGGGAGCCCGGTGCGTTCAAAGACCCCTGGGAGGACGGGAGCATGGAGCTGGCAGCAGAGGAGGTCCAGGTGTGACAGTAATGGGCCCACCGAGAGATATGAATCATAAAACATAAAACATGTCGAGTAGTCACCTGCCCGACTGTACTTGGCTATTATTTATGTTAGAAGTACAGTTTCCAGACTAGTTGCTAGGGCTGTTCGTCCTTGGTCGTTTGGTTGATGTCTTCGTCGACCAAAATTTGCAGAAGTCAACAATTTTATTTAAATGGCAAGGATTTATTTGGACCAGTTAGCTGAAGATGTGGGAGTGAATCATGAGTTGAATTATTATGTATTATTATTATACTTGTTTCTTTTGCCGCGCCCCCGTTTGTAGTCGACTAATCAATCGGCAGAACGCGTCTTCAGTGGGCCGAGAAGTTCTTCAGACCTACTAGTGGCAAAACGTTTTAAACAGCCTGTAGCGCTGACCGTTGCGTGCTGATTGGTGTCGTGTCCTTGAGTTTTTGTATGAGCGCTGCGTTACATAAGTGCATTTGGGTCACAGGGAAATTTGGACATTCATTAAAAAACACTTGACTTGCAGAACATATCAATATCATTATCAATATCATTATCAATATCATATCAACATAGTTCATACTGATTAAGATCCGGCAGCCTGCACTTCGCGAGGTTTGTCGGTCACAATATGAGTGTGAAACTATTCATAATGTGTAAAAAAGCACATTAGTAACAGATACAAACTACGATATTGTCATGCACATTATCTGAATTCATCTGTACAATTGCTGCTGTGTGTGAGTGAATGAAGGTGGGGAGTGGATAATAGCAATGGGCAGATCAATGCCAAAGATTGATGTATCGATACTGACAATACCGCGATACTTACCATAGTAGTGTTTGGTATCGGGAAGTGGTAACAGTGTTTTGGTGTTTAGAGTTAAATTATTCTTTGCTGAAATGTATTACTTTGAAATTAGCTTTATATAATGTGTAGGATGTCTGTGTTTTACCACCCAAATGATCCATAATAAAAGAGCCATAAAATTACAACATAATGGTCCATGGTTTGAGACGTGCAAAATATAAAAAGTCATCTGTCTGAACACTGGTGCGG
>BJKM01000899.1:0-168394 GCA_015082035.1 Chaenogobius annularis
TACAAACATGTCTAAGTGCTGCCTTCACTGCATATAGCGCCATAGCAGAGAGTGAGGCTGCATGGGTTATGACAGCATATCTGGGGGCCTGATGGTACCCTTAGACACATATTTTACCCTCAAATCATGACTGTGATATATAAGAAGAATGTGAGAGGAGATGAAGCATGTATTTGTAACCACAGATCTAACAATGCTTGTTTGTTAAAACGTTGATTTAAAATTATATTCTCTGATTACATCTTAACTTCAAGCTACTTGTTATTTCGTGGTGTCAATGGTAGAGGTGGGCAATATCTCAAAACGTAGATAATATTGTGAATTATGGAAAAGTTGAATATCCAGTATATTGTTTATTAGAAATAAAAAGTTATGTTGTAAACCCATACCCAAAGTTTATGTAATTTTACAGGCATTTCACATTTGTCTGATAATCAAAACCCAACTGCATTTATTTTGAATTATGTCAAATATAGTAATTAGAGGTGGGAGACATATCAAAACATGTATAAAATTGCTATTGTAGTTTTGTCTATATTTGTCTAATCCATAATTATAACTATTATAAATTACCTCAAAAAGACATTTTTTTTTCCCCCCAGGGATAGTGATATTTCTGGTCTTTTGTGGTCAATTTTATGGTCCATATATATTTTGTATGATACTTGAACCTCAAAAAACATTTACAGACACATTTTAGCAACTACTGTCTGAATCATCCTTATGAAGATAAAGCAAACACAATTTAGATATCACCCAGCCCTAATATTAATCATATCTAATTATGCACATTTAAATATAAAAATTATTCTTTGTTATTGACAGAAAACATTTTACCCATTCAGCCAAGCTATTGTTTTGAATATTTCATTTGTATACTATTGTAGTAAGCTAAATTACATCAAGATCCCTTCCTTCCTTTTTACCCCCCCTTTCCCCTTTACCTTTTTTTTTTTTTTTACAAGACAATCTATTGTCACATTTGCTGACAGTAGAAGAACAAAGAAAGTCATAGAACAACGCCTGGCAACTGTTTTATTCTGCTGCATTCAACCCCCAAAATACAACACTCAGGACATTTTGTCATATATTATTCATAGTTTTTGCCTTTGCAGGCGGACTACAAGAACACACAGCCATGTACAAAAACAGAAAGGGACTCACACAACAACGCAGCAACACAAAGCCAACTGTAAAGCCCTACACCACAACCACTACACCAGTCTTTCCAGTCATATCTGCCCCTTATCGTTTGGGCCACAGTGGAGTCCATGACGTTTACAGGCAAACATTGTAAGAGTTGAAAGGTCAGTTGGAGGTTACTGTGCTGGCTGGGGAAGTAGTTCAGCCATTAGAGGGGTGTGGTAGGGGCAGAAGTGGGAGTTTTAGCACATAGTCTGTATAATGCGTGCAGGGCTATTAAACTGAATTATTGAATTAGTATAGTTTAAACAGAGTGTCACAGCAAGGTTGTGCCAGAGCAATGCAGATGTTTGAAAAAGCAAAAAAGATAGAACTGACATTATGTCCAGTATTGAGATAATGCAGTGAGGCAACTGATTATTGGCATCACACAGATTATTCCCTGCATGCACTTCTTTAAAAAAATGCATCATTTTTAATATATTTTATAATTGCTACAGAAGAAAATTACAGTAAGTATCCAAAAAATTAAAATGTCAATCTCGACATGAATAGTTTATTTTTAAACTTCATTTGTGATTTCTATGCAAAAACAGTTCTCTTTTAGACAGCAAAGGCTTAAAGCTCTACAAAGACCATGGCTATAGACATGATTCCTCAGCATATATGAAAACGTGCATAAGACTTCAACACGCTACATTGATGAGTTTGTAATAGTATCTGTGAATGTGCCCGTGAGAGTGAAAGTTTGCACACATCCTCGTCGAGCCACGAGAATAAAGGGGGAGTATAATCCATCACTGGTTGATAGTCCTCACAAAAAAGAGGCCTTTTCTGCTCAGAGGACAGCCCTTGTGTGGACAAAGACCACCATACTGAGGACTTCATAGGACCCAGCTGAAAAGGTGTTGCCCAGAGTAACCCCATTCACATTAACAGGCATGCCGGCCAAAGCCAGTCATTACTGCTGACTTGGACCAGCCGGGCCACACATAGACAAGTCTTAAGCCTCACAGGCCTATCACAGATGCTCCTGTGCCTGATGAGCTATCAGGCACAGGAGCATCTGACTGTCCACCAAGAGGATGGATGCTGATAGTATAAGAAACAACTAACAAATATAGTAACTGGTCAAAAATGGCACTGAAAGAGGAATACTGTAAATGCTGCAATGAATTGGCATAATGTGATCAATATTATAACTAATGTTGTCATGATACTACAATTTTGAACTCTATTTCAATACTAAGGAAAATACTTAATTCTTGATACCAATTTTGATACCACAATGATTATTAAAAATAATGTTTCTTTTTAGGTCAATATCATGGCTTTCGGCAATACAGTAGACAAGAGATATTTTCAACACAAATAAAACTATTATTAAACCCTAGTTCTGATAAAGCTCAAGATCATTCTCAAAAAGGAAACATTTTGTCCTGTTAATGTGATTTTTGTTTTAATGATACATGATCAAATGAGTATCTAGTTTCAATATTAGTTTCAGTATCTAATTAGTATCAACACTTTTGACCATCCTAATGATAACATAATGTCAACGTATAAGAAACTAGATGGTTTAGATGTTTCACATTGGCTCTGAGCATACCGAGTGTGCACTGCAGAAAGAGAAATGACATTTTGCGAAACAGAGATTGCATATGGAATTATAAATGCATGTTGCAAAGCAGCAGCACATTTCAGTAACCGATCATCTCTCTCCCCTTTGCCCTCTACACCCCAAAACTAGCTCAGGCTCTCTTGCATGCCCTCGCTGAAGGCAGGTGGTGGTGGTGTAAATTTAGCCACAGCTAGGTGAGGTGCTTCCTGGGCAAGCTGAAGGCAAAGCCACCTTTAGGGTGTCCAACACGTCAGAGGGAATGAGACATCACCTCGAGTGGCCTGTCAAAAAATTCACCACCTTCCATCGCTCTGTGACCCCCAGGTCCTAAACTCACGTGGGTGATGGGGATTTTTGTTTTGTCTGCTTTAATTTTGCCCCAAACATAACAGTCTTTAGCTAACCATCAGCTGAGTGTTAAACTATTAAAACAGTGAGCTCTGGCCTGAGGACAATAAATGCTATTTGAAATCAGTAAGATCAAGCTAAATGCATGTGATATCTCCTTTGCAAATAACCTCTAAAGGTGACTATACAATAAAGAAACATAAGGAACATTTGGTATTTTAATGATTTTTCTTTCAATTCATGGCCTTCATTTGTACTTTAATTGAATCCCAAATGCATGATAAACAATATTGTTACAATGTAACATTATAACAGAGTAAACTAACAAATGTATTTGATGATGATTCAAAACAATATAACTTTAAACTCTATAACAGGGCAGATAGTGAGTGCAAAATAAATCTAAACAAAGCCTCACAATCTACAAAATTGGGTTGAGGATGTTCATCAACAATCTGAATGTGCACACTGAAAACTTTAGAAGACTAGAATAAGTTAAGAATATTAGTTTGATAATTTGTAATAACCATCCAATTATCTTGTTTCAGTGTGAAAGAAAAGTTGGGAACGAGTTTTGAACTAGAATATCTGCTTCTTCGTTCTTCCAATGAGACATTTTGCTGGGAATTGGGCGGCCTGCCAGATTGGGGCCAAGTCAGAGTTGTCAGGGGATTACAGTTCTGCCTTGCTCACCACAGGGGGTGCGGAGTGGGCCTCAATTACCCTGGAGCGGCGTGTTTGATTTGGCCCGGCACTTTTGGGGACAGACCAAAAGCTGAATAATGCACCATTAGCAACTCAAAATCCTGTCCTAAAAATGAGCCCACTTATGCATCACATACAGTAATTGTGTGTCTATCAAAGGCTGGCAGGTCTACACCAATTAGCCTGATAACAACAAAATAATATATGCATATTATAAAGTGCAGAGCACCTGTGGGTGCCAGACTCATCTTTTAAGTTCACATTCAGATGTCGACTATGTGTCAACTTTAAAGAGATCAAATTCAAAGTTGTTACAAAACAAAACAAAAAGAAAAAAAGATGAAGGCATTACAATATTTTAAGTGAGCGAAATTTAGAGACAAGAGAGAGTTTAGAGTGGGAGTTCTGTGCAATTGGATATAACTGGATATGAAGCAGCAAATGGCATGTAAAGGCTGAAGCGTCAGAAGGCTGCAGCCACGTGGGCCACACAGATAAGGGACGTGTAAGTGAAATCATTAGGTAACTCTGCAGGACATCAGGGCCAGTCCGAGGTTGGCAGGGGGCTAGCACAGCCAAAAGGTCCTCCTTGAGCTCCATTGAACAGCCACTCATCCTGATACATGTTCTTACAAATGCACAGGGAAAATCACTTCTACAAACAGCTACAAGACAAACAAGAACCCAAGATTGACACAAGCAAGCAATCAAGCTCTGTTTTTCCCACTTCAACAATACATGCACAGCAACACACAGATGTAGTGATGGTGCACGTGCGCATACTGGAGCACTCAGCACTTCAAACTACAGACGCCTCATTGAAGTATCAGCCGGCGATTGTGTTTGTCCACCTGGGTATGAAAGAGCCTTTCTGGCTTGTGTCGCACAAACTGCAGAAGGGTATACAGCTCAAGCCGGAGCCCAGCTAGGCTGCGTCTGTCTCAGGCTGAGGCAGGGAGCAACCAAGTGTGGATGCACCTCATTACCTCACTCATCCACACACCAATTACCCCTAAATAAATACACCCAGCCCACAGGCAGCAACAATGACATCCTGCCTGAAAGGGAAGAAAGGACGCTGTTCAGAGAGCATTTGCACGCACAAAAAGTGCTGTTGGATAATGCTGAGAAAAGTGCAGAGAAAAGAAGCAAATAGAAGAACATGCAGCAGGATGTAAGTCTTTTGAAGACCTCAAAGACCAGGCACATAAAGAAGAAGAATGAAACAAACACTGTGCAAGTTGAGTGAAGTGATTCAGAAAATGATAATTTCTTGCTAAATTTCACCCAACACAGCCACAAATGATTTTTGTTGCGGGGAGGAGCCAAGTTTATTGTGGATTCCATCTGGCCCAAACCTTGAGCCAGTTCTTGACAGTTTATGAACGTTTATTGGTCTATAGTGTTTTTTTTATAAAAGAAATGTTGAAAAGTGGAAATAAATGGTGCAAACTTCCAAATGTGTTATTTTTTGTCCTTTCACGGTTCTTCTGATCCTTAAACCTCGACTCACTCTAAAACGAACCGTTAAAGACATAATTTGGCACATTTCTCTTGACTTGACATAATATTGAGGTATTATTTCTTGTCGATGTTGCTCCTCCTGAAGCGGAATTGGTTCTCAGGAGACGGAGTGATGCGATACGGAGAGATGGAGGGGGAGAGAGAGGAGGGGGAACTCAAACCGCTGGTCTCTGGGGGTCCACAGCGTCTCCATGGAAACGGCAGTCAGGCGAGGCTGCGCAGACAGCTCTCTCGCTCTCCATCGCACCCCCGGTCACTCGTTCTTTTATCATTCTTCTCGCTCTAATCTCTTTTCCTCTGTATCTATCTGCTGTCCCCCCGTTGTCTCTCTCTCTTCCCTACGTCCCCCCTTCATGTCAGCCTCACTCCTTCACTCCTCTCTCTTGCCCCATTTCCACCAAGGTGCTGGTTCTGTGCTGGTTCTGGTTCTCGGCTGTCCTTCTCCGTTCCAGATTAAACGGACTTTCGGAACCAATTGTAATTCCCGTCCCGGCTGTGACAGAAACCAGGACTTGCATTCAGGAAAGGGCAGAACCTGTTTTGAGCGTCTGTTCCATTCTGACACTCGCTCCCCCAGTTCTCGTGCTCTCGCTGTTTAGATTTCTCGTCTTGTCAAATTAACGTCAGATTGATTTACCTGGTTTATGACTCATATCTCTGTAAGTACTGGGCCGATCCACATGAGACACAAATGTAAAATGTCCCGTCTGTGTTCCGTAGGTGTCCCGTAGGTGTTCCGTAGGTGTCCCGTCTGTGTCCCGTAGGTATCTCGTCGGTGTCCCATAGGTGTCCCATAGGTGTCCCGTAGATACCTCGTAGGTGTCCCGTAGGTGTACCGTAGGTGTCCCGTTGGTGTTCAGTAGGTGTTCCGTCGGTGTCGTCAGTATCGCGTCGTGTCCGTAGGTATCCTATCGGTGTTCCGTTAGGTTGTCCCGTAGGTGTGCCGCTGTGGTCCCAGGTAATCCGTCGGTGTCACGATCGTGTCCCTGTAGGTTGTCCATCTGGTTCCGTCGGTGTCGTCGGGCTGTTCGTCGGTGTTCGGATGTGTCCCGTGGTGTCCTGGTAGGTGTCCGTAGGTATCCGTAGGTGGTCCCGTCGGTGTCCGTCTGTGTCCCGTCCTGGCGCCTAGTAGGTACCGTAGATATCCCGTAGGTGTCCCGTAGGTGCACGTAGGTGTCCTCTGTGTCGCGTAGTTCTGGGTGCCGTAGGTGTCCCGTCAGTGTCCGTAGGTGTTCCGTCGGTGTCCGTAAGTATCCGTCGGTGTCCCGTAGGTATCCATCGGTGTTCCGTAGGTGTCCCGTCTGTGTCCCCTAGGTAGCCCGTCGGTGTCCGTCGGTGTCCCGTACGTGTCCCATCTGTGTTTGTAGGTGTCCGTAGGTGTCCCGTCGGTGTCCGTGTCCGTCCCGTAGGGTCGGCGTAGGTTCCCGTAGGTGTCCCGTCGGTGTCCCGTCGGTGTCCGTCGGTGTCCGCGGTGTCTCTGTAGGTGTACCGTAGATATCCGTAGGTATCCCGTCTGTGTTTACGTGGGTGTCCGTAGGTGGTCCCGTAGGTGTCCGTAAGTATCCGTCGGTGTCCCATAGGTGTCCCTAGGTTCTTCCGTAGTCCCGTAGGTGTCCCGTAGGTGTCCGTAGGATGTCCCGTTGGTGGTTCCGTAGGTGTTACCGTCAGGTGTCCCGTAAGTATCGTCGTGTCCCGTGGTGCCATGGTGTCCGTAGGTGTCCCGTAGGTGTCCCGTCTGTGTCCCAGTATGCGTGTGTCCACGTCGGTGTCCTGTAGTGTCGGCCTCGTGTTACGTGGTGTCCCGTCGTGTTCCCGTCGGTGTCCGGACTGTGTCCCGTCGGTGTCCTGTAGGTGTACCGTAGGTATCGCCCGTCGGTGTGCGTCGGTTGTACCCGTCTGTGTCCGTCGGCTGTAACGCTGTAGGTGTATCCGTAGTATATCCGTAGGTGTCCCGTATGGTGCGCCGTAGGTGTCCCGTCGGTGTCCGTAGGTGTCCCGTATCAGTGTCCCGTAGGTGTTCTTACCGTCCGGTTGGTCCCGTAAGTATCCGTCGGTGTGTCCACTGTAGGTATCAGCATCGTCGGTGTTCCGTTAGGTGTCCGTTCTGTGTCCCCTATGGTAGCGCCAAAGTCGTGTCCCGTCGGATGGTCCGTACGTTCCCATCTGTGTTTTGTATGGTGTCGGCCTGTAGTGTCCAGGTCGGTGTTCCGTGTCCCAGTAGTGTCCTAGTTTGCTCCGTAGTGTTACCGTGCGGTGTTCCTGTAGGTAGATAGCGTAGATATCCGTACGGATATCCCGTCTGTGTTAGCTGGGTGGTCCCGTAGGTGTCCCGTAGGTTTCCTGTGAAGTTATTAACCGTCGGTGTCCATAGGTGTCCGTCTGTGTGCCCGTAGGTATCCGTCGGTGTCCCGTCGGTGGTCGTGTAGGTGTAGTTGACTTCGCTGGTTAGAGGTAGTCCGTCTGTGGTTACGTGGTGTTGGTCCCGTAGTTGTTTCCCGGAGTGCGATGGTATCCTCGGTGTCCGCCGTAAGGTTGTCCGTAGGTTTGGTCCAGTAGGTGTCCCCGACGTGATCCGTACGTGTTCCGTAGGTGTCCCGTCACAGGTGTCGTTGGTGGTCCCGTGGTGTTCCACGGTGTCCGTAGGTATCCGGGATGTTCCCGTCGGTGTGCGTGATATCCGTGTCCCGTCGGTGGGTGGGTACGGTGTGCCCGGTAGGAATAGTCATCTGTAGGTGTCCCGTAGGTGTCCCATAGGTGTCCCGTCGGTGTCCCGTAGGTGTCCCGTAGGTATCCCGTCGGTGCCCCGTAGGTGTCCCGTCGGTGTGCTGTAGGTGTCCCGTAAGTATCCCGTCGGTGCCCCGTAGGTGTCCCGTCGGTGTGCTGTAGGTGTCCCGTAGGTATCCTGTGCCATCCGTGGTATGTACAAAAGTGCCACTTGGCGCAGGACTTTGCTTATCTCTGCTCCATCTGAGAACCTCCTGTAAATTCTGCACAAAGTCTGAGACACGAGGAAAAGTCGACACTTGTGGAGACGAGCAGAAGTGAAGAGAGTTTGAGGAAGTGTTAGATTCACGAACGCTTCAGCAAATACACCTTTTAGCCTAAAATAACTTTATTCAGAGAGAGGATCACATTTAAACAGAAGTTGGTCTAAACATGGAAAAGGCGTTTTAATCCACTCATTATTCTGGACATCACATGACATATGAAGCTGTGCACATTCCTGGTGCTGTCTCAGTCTGTGTCTGTGACAGAGAAGATCCTCTGGATCTGTGAATGAATGAAACAACGATCAGAAAACTCCTCCTTCAGACGAGCTTTGGTTTAATGAAGCTGACCAAGACGATCCAACATGTTCATTTGCTCGTCCCAGAGCCCTGGAGACGTTGAGGTCCTGCAGAGATGGAAGTCTGCAGCCGATCACCTTCTCAGCAGAGGGCGCTGTAGTCTCTGTTTGTCCCTGGCTGTGGCTCCAGCAGAGGGTGCTGTAGTCTCTGTTCGTCCCTGGCTGTGGCTCCAGCAGAGGGCGCTGTAGTCTCTTTTTGTCCCTGGCTGTGGTTCCAGCAGAGGGCGCTGTAGTCTCTGTTTGTTGTCCAGCTGCCGCAGGAAGTGTACAGGGAGAAGAGCAGAGGAGAAAGTACACAGCCCTGTGGAGTTCCGTTGCTGATGTCCATGTACAAAATGAAAGGTTCAGCCATACAATGCAGAGGGCTGAAATGGTTTAACTTCCTTTACCAGGCGCCAGCGACCACTGCTGTCTCCAGGGTGAACCAGAAGTCCCACGTCTGTCACCAAAGAGCAACCACACAGAGAGCAACCACTCAAAGGGAGAAGCGCCAAACTTTACATCAGAAACGTAAGATTTAACCTTCAAACTCACTCGTCAATATTATACAAAAACCACGTATTAAAGACAAAAACATATTTGTTTATTTTCAAAAAAGCCTTCAAAAACATGTTCAAAACCCGCAAACATAATAAACCGCAAACTTAATACAAAGATTGTTGGTTTTAAATATAATGACCCTCAAATGTAATACATTCTAACACAATAAAGTGCTAAGATCATCCAAAATGAACCAAATGTT
This sequence comes from Chaenogobius annularis, assembly GCA_015082035.1. NCBI lineage: Eukaryota > Metazoa > Chordata > Actinopteri > Gobiiformes > Gobiidae > Chaenogobius > Chaenogobius annularis. Next base: position 9,430 of record BJKM01000899.1, read on the forward strand.
TTTGGACTTTACTGCGGCCTGTTACTGCGGCCTGTTACTGCGGCCTGTTACTCGGCCTGTACTGGCGGCACTGTTACTGTTACTGGGCCTGTTACTGCGGCCTTACTGCGGTGTAACTGCGCTTCTGGGCCTGTTACCTGTCTGCTCTGTTACAGCGCTGTTACTGCGGCCTGTTACTGCGGCCTGGTTACTGATGGCTGTTACTGCTATGCCTGTTACCTTGTTACTGCTGCCTGTTACCTGTTACTTGCCTTGTTACTGCTGCCTTTACCTGTTGACTGCGGCCTGTTACTGCTGCCTGTTACCTGTCTTACTGCTGCCTGTTACCTGTTTACTGCGGGCCTTTACAGCTGCCTGTTACTGGCGGCCTGAACTAGCTGCCTGCTACCTGTTACTGGCGGCCTGTTACTAGCGGCCTGTTACTGCTGTCTGTTACCTGTTACTGCGGCCTGTTACAGCTGCGTTACTGGGCCTGTTTACTGTGCCTGTTGCTGCTGCTTGCTTGCTTGCCTTTACCTGTATGCGGCCTGTTACAGCTGCCTGTTACTGCAGCCTGTTACTGCGGCCTGTTATGCGGACTGCGTGTTACTGCGGCCTGTTACTGCGCCGTTACTTGCAGCCTGTTACTGGCTGCCTGTTACCTGTTACGGCGGCTGTTACTACTGCGCTGTTTACTGCGGCCTGTTACTGTGGCCTGTTACGCCAAGCCTGTTACTGCAGCCTGTTACTGCCTGTACTAGCGGCCCTGTTACTGGGGCCTGTTATGCGCCTGTTACTGTGCTGCGGGCTGTTTGCTCCGTGCTTACTGCAGCCTGTTACTGCTGCCTGTTAGCTGCCTTGTTACTGCGGCCTGTTACGCCTGCCAGCGGCTGTTTACCGTCTCTGGCTGTTACTCGCTGCCCTGTTGCTGCTGCCTGTTACCTGTTACTGCGGCTGTTAGCAGCTGCCTGTTACTGAAGCCTGTTACTGCGGCCTGTTACTGGCGGCCTGTTACTGGCCTGTGTTACTGCGGGCCTGTACTGCAGCCTGTTACTGCTGCCTGTTACTGTTACGGCGGCCTGTTACTGCGTGCCTGTTACTGCGGCCTGTTACTGGGCCTGTTACTCGTCCTGTTACTTGCTGCTGTTACGTTGTTACGCGGCTGTTACCTGTTTATGCGGCCTGTTACCCCTGTTTACTGCGGCTGTTACTGTGGCCTGTTACTGGCGGCCTGTTTACGCGGCCCTGTTACTGCTGCCGTTACTGGGTGTCTGCTGGCCTGTTACGTGGCCTTTACTGTGCCTGTTACTGGCTGCCTGTACTGCGGCCTGTTACTGGTGCCTGTTAACTGCTGCTGTTACCTGTTACTGGCCTGTTACGCTGCTTACTAGCGGCCTGTTACTGCTGCCTGTTACTGCGGCCTGTTACTGCGCTTTTACTGGGCCTGTTAAACTTACGCGCCTGTTACTGCCTGTTACTTCTGTTATGTCGGCCTGTTACTGCGCCTTTTACTGCTGCCTGTTACTCAGCCTGTTACTGCTTGCCATTTTACCTGTTACAGCGGCCTTGTTTATGCGCCTGTTACTGCGGCCTGTTACTGCGGCCATGTTACTGCAGCCTGTTACTTGCAGGCCGGTTACTGTGGCCTGTTACTGCTGCCTGTTACCTAGTTTCTGTGGCCTGTTACTGCTGCCTGTTACTGCGGCCTGTTACGGCGGAGTTTACGGCTGCTGCTTTATGCGCTGTTACTTGCCTGTTTACTGCGGCCTGTTACTGCGGCCTGTTACTGTGCGGCCTGTCTGGCTGCCTGTACGCTGCTGTTATGTCTTTCGGCCTTGTTACTGCGGCTGTTACTGCGCCGTTATGCTGCCTGTTACCTGTTACGCGGCCGTGTATCTAGCGTTGCGGCCGTTTACTGCGGCCTGTTACTGGCTGCCTGTTACCTGACAGGCCTGTTACTGCTTGCCTGTTATGCGCCTGTTACTGCGCCTTTACTGCCTTATCGTGCGGCCTGTTACTGCTGCCTGTTACTGTTGCGCCTGTTACTGCGGCTTTACTCGCCTTACTCGCTCGCAGCCTGTTACTGCAGCCTGTTACTGCAGCTGTCTGAGCTTCCCCGTGTTACAGCGGCCTGTTCTGCGGCCTGTTTCTGCAGCCTGTTACCTTTCATAGCGGCCTGTTCCTGCGCCTGATTACTTGCAGCTCTGTTACCTGTTACAGCGGCCGTGTTACTTCGGCCTGTTACTGGGCCGTTACTGCAGCCTGTTACTCGCACCTGTTCCTGTTACAGCGGCCTGTTACTGCGCCTGTTACTGCAGCCTGTTACCTGTTACTTGCTGATGTTACTGCGGGCCTGTTACTGCGGCTGTTACTGGCAAGCCTGTTAAGTGCCTGTTTACACCTTAGATCACGCACCCATAATTATCGAAGACCCGGTGTTCTCAAGATCAGCTTCTAACAACAATAGTGTTAAATATCGACTGAATTCTTGAGTACGGGTATTTGGTTATTATAACATTGCTCCAATGTGAGCGACAAGTGTACGAAGACGTAGAAGTGCAGGACTCTCACTTGTCCTGGTCTGCCCCGTTGCATGCCCCAAGCCCCCGTTGACTAGAGCCAAGTCGCCCTACAATGTGGTCATCGACTCAGTGTTGTGCGGCGTTAATCGTATCTCTGCAAAGCAAAGAGGGCTTAACAACATGACAGGTGACTCTGACCTGCAGAGGGCCGGTTCTTCAGCACTCATGTTGAGACCAGGCCTCTGATATCGTTCCAGCCTCTCTTGGCTCATTCTTATTACCACTGCATTAACAGAGATATCGGACGAGGCAGGCACAAGGTGGCGCTCTTCTTTTATAAATTTCAGCTGTGTTTTATGGAGCCATATTTCATTCAACTGTAAATACTGTAATGTGAAACTCACACATAAGAGTTATCATGCAGATGAGCAAAATGAACATGTAGACAAGTAACACTCAATTCACCTTGAGGCGAACAACCACCCAGTTCTGCACAACGCTGAGGCGAACAAACCCACCCAGTTTTGCACACGCTGAGGCGAACAAAACCCACCAGTTCTGCACACGCTGAGGCGAACGAACCCACCAGTTCTTGCACACGCTGAGTGCGACGAACCCACCCAGTTTGCACACGCTGAGGCGAACGAACCCACCCAGTTCTGCACACGCTGAGGCGAACGAACCCACCCAGTTCTTGCACACGCTGAGGCGACACGAACCCACCCAGTTCTGCACACGCTGAGGCGAACGAACCCACCAGTTCTGCACACGCTGAGTCATCGCGAACAAACCCACCCAGTTCTGCACAACGCTGAGGCGAAACGAAACCCACCCAGTGCTGCCACACGCTGAGGAAACAAACCCAACCAGTTCTGCACACGCTGAGGTGAACAAAACCGCACCCAGTTCTGCACACGCTGAGGCGACAAACCCACCGTGTCTGCACGACGCTGAGCGAACAAAACCCACAGTTCTAGCACACGCTGCAGGCGAACGAACCACCCAGTTCTGCACACGCTGAGGCGAACCAAACCTACCAGTCTGCACCACGCTGAGGCGAAACAACACCCAGTTATTTCTCGCACACAATGCTGAGCGAACGAAACCCACCAGTTCTGCACACGCTGCATGGCGAACAAACCCACCCGTTCCTGCACACGCTGAGGCGAACAAACCCACCCAGTCTGCACGCGCTGAGGCGAACGAACCCACCCCCAGTTCGCACCGCTGAGGGAACGAACCCCACCCAGTTCTGCACCCGCTGAGGCGAACGAACCCACCCAGTTCTGCCACACGCTGAGGCGAACAAACCACCCAGTTCTGCACACGCTGAGGCGAACAAACCCACCCAGTTCTTGCACACGCTGAGGCGAAAAAAACCCACCCAGTTCTGCACCGCTGAGGCGAACAAACCCTACCCAGTTCTGCCACGCTGGGCGAACGAACCCACCCCCAGATCTGCACGCCTGAGGCGAACGCAAACCCACCCAGTTCTGCACACGCTGAGGCGAACAACCCACCCAGTCTGCACACGCTGAGGCGAACAAAACCCACCCAGTTCTGCACACGGCTTGAGGTGAATTCAACCCACCCAGTTCTGACACGCTGAGGCGAACAAACCCACCCAGTTTCTGCACACGCTGAGGCGAACAGAACCCACCCAGTTCTGCACCACGCTGAGGGCGAACAAACCCACCCAGTTCTGCACCACGCTGAGTGCGAACAAAACCCACCAGTTCTGCACACGCTGAGGCGAACGAACCCACCCAGTTCTGCAACGCTGAGGGCGAACGAACACCAGTTCTGCACACGCTGAGGACGAACCGAACCACCCAGTTCTGCACACGCTGAGGCGAACAAACCGCACCCAGTTCTGCACACGCTGAGGCGAACAAAACCCACCCAGTTCTGCACACGCTGAGGCGAACAAACCCACCCAGTTCTGCACACGCTGAGGCGAACAAACCCACCCAGTTCTGCACACGCTGAGGCGAACAAACCCACCCAGTTCTGCACACGCTGAGGTGAACAAACCCACCCAGTTCTGCCGAGGTTTTTGTGACTCTCATCTCCGAACTCCAACTCAAGCAGCGGAAATGAAACCTGCATGTTTTGCTGAACAGCTGTGTCTCCTCCGCACAGAGGAAGACAAAAGCCAAAGTTGACCCATGCTCTATGCCCAACCCTAACCCTAACCCTAGCCCAACCCTAACCCTATGCCCAACCCTAACCCTATGCCTACGCTGGGGGTGAAGAAAGCCAGAAATGCCATTCTTGAACAGCTCTAAACAGTTTGCCAACATTCAAAGACAAACAGTCGCTGACCACCTGAGCAGCTCTATACTGTCGGCTACAGCCGCCTGGTGGCCCACGCCTGGTGGCCCACGCCTGGTGGCCCACGCCTGGTGGCCCACGCCTGGTGGCCCACGCCTGGTGGCCCACGCCTGGTGCCCACGCCTGGTGCCCACGCCTGGTGTCAATTTTTTTCATTTTTGTATAATTTTGGAAATAGGAAATTGCCAAAATGTGGAGCGGCAACATTTTTAGAAGCGGGCTAATTTTTAAAAAAAAAGTGTTTTCAGTGTTCACTGTGGAAAATAGTCCCAATAAGAAAGAAAGAATATAATGTTCCGCTGAGGAAACAATATTTCTTTGGAATATCACAAAAATGAGGGCATGAAAGTGTTAGATGCCCGCTCTGCCCGCTCTGCCCGCTCTGCCCGCTCTGCCCGCTCTGCCCGCTCTGCCCGCTCTGCCCGCTCTGCCCGCTCTGCCCGCTCTGCCCACTGTGTGTAACTGGCCCTCTGTACAATAATATGGTACATTTATTTGCATATTTGTAAAGACACCAGCACAGAGCCGTTCTGTTCTCAGCCTTTAAACCTGCTTTGAGTTACTTTAGTTTGGCATCGCATGTTTTAGAACTAAACATTTATTTTTACAAAATCACTTTGTCACAGCCTTGGGGGACGTCAGAGTAACTGAGGGGCTTTCAAGGATTCGTCAAACTGGTGTGAACGATGCTAAATGCAGCTCCAGCCGTGTGTTTGGTCAAAGCGAGCTGATTGGCTGTTTGAGGTTACTTCACTTGTCTTATTCATGGCTTGAAATTAGGTTTGAAACTGTCTTTTTTTACACTTAAACAATGAAACTGGCACAGACTCCTCTCAGAAAGTCCCCGTCCAGCCCAGGAACTAAACAAGCTGCACATATGCCGCCCATGTCATTGTTTTTGCTTAAAACGTGAACTTCAGAAGCCGGAGTCTCTGAACCCCACCTTCACACACAGTGGGCGAGGCATCTTACCCAAGACACACGAAACCTACTCTCCCATGCCACCTTTGCCCTTTGCCCAACATTGTGCCCCTGGCACAATTTATTCCCATGTTTTATCAGTGAAGCTCACAGAACTGGCCCGACCAGATCGTTTTCCTCATCGTCTGGACTCGGCTCAGCGAGTAAAAGAATGGCTCCTGCTCGAGACGCATTCTGCACCGCTCAGAGCTTAACACAAGGTATGAATTTACTATTTACACTGCCTTTTATTACATATGTTATAAAAGCTGTATTCTTATTATTTCAGAGCAAGATCTTTGTTTTAATGTGTTATTTTTGTATGTATTTACACATCATTATCATCTGCTCTAGTTTATTGTCCCAAACATAAATAAAAGAAAGAAGAATAATGTATCATTGTAATATTAAATCATTATGTTGGCTTTATAGCGCTGTATCGAGTCAGTTTCAGATTGAATATTGTTGATAAATAATACATTAAATAGATAAATCAGAGCCGCATCAGGAAAATAAACTCAGTAAAACCAAGTGAAATGTGAAATGTTTATGTTCTTCCAGCGTGAGCGGCCGAGCAGGTAAAACCCTGGCTCCGGCCCAAACGTGTGGGCGTGGTCTCGCTCGTTTCCTCGTTCTGCATTGGGTGTGGAACAGAAACAAATGCAGAAGTTTATACAGCTTTAAACTTTATTGATTCATTGCTAAAAGCTCTTTATGCTTTTTATCATGTAATTAGTGTTACATTCTTTCATGGCTTTTCATTTTACATTTTGCAAAGTTAAACCTGTGCCTTACGCTCACGGGCCTTTTCTTTGTTCAATAAATGAATGGGTGAAGCTGGTGTCAGGAGGTCTGACTGACGCTACAATGAGCCTTCGGTGGGTTTTGACAATTCTCTTTTAGAAGCTGAAGGTAAATTCACTAAAAATGAGGGGGGTTTGTAATAAAGCAAAAATGTCAAGGCAGAATCCATATAAAAGTCCTATTTTATTCTGTTTTAGGGTCATTCTGTACTTTGGGTTTGGAGAACAAACTGAGCCAGAGTGATTTGACTGGAAATAAGAGGGTCCCAGCTTCATTTGCATGTACTTAAGAGTTCTCTTTCATCAGATGTGGACAAAAGGGAATAAATAAAGAAAAAGTCGGCTGTGGGACGTCCTAAGCATGAGGGGTTAAAGGGACAGTATGTCACTTTTCTGGTGTTCCATGGTAGAACATCTAACATGGAGATGTACATGTTGGAGCGCATTCACACAGTCAGATGCTCATGTAGACTTGAGTTGGTCTTGTTCAAGTCTTGTTTTTTTATAGTCAAGAATACTAAACAATATGAAGTAAAGGTCAGAGAGTGAGATGGACAGAGAATACTTCTTTTTTTGCATCCTCAAAACTATGTAGCTTTGTTTAGATGCTGTACATTTAGGGCACTTTTATACATCAGAATCAGAAGTCGTTTATTGCCGTCAATGAACAAAATTCACAAACAGGAACTCGTCTCGGCGTTAAGAAGCAACACAAAACACTGAGCAATAATAAAACAACATATATGAAATCAAAAAGGCATGTGATCTACAGCCGATCACCTTCCCAGCAGAGGGCGCTGTAGTCTCTGTTTGTCCCTGGCTGTGGCTCCAGCAGAGGGCGCTGTCGTCTCTGTTTGTCCCTGGCTGTGGCTCCAGCAGAGGGCGCTGTCGTCTCTGTTTGTCCCTGGCTGTGGCTCCAGCAGAGGGCGCTGTAGTCTGTTTGTCCCTGGCTGTGGCTCCAGCAGAGGGCGCTGTCGTCTGTTTGTCCCTGGCTGTGGCTCCCAGCAGAGGGCGCTGTCGTCTCTGTTTGTCCCTGGCTGTGGCTCCAGCAGAGGGCGCTGTCGTCTCTGTTTGTCCCTGGCTGTGGCTCCAGCAGAGGGCGCTGTAGTCTCTGTTTGTCCCTGGCTGTGGCTCCAGCAGAGGGCTTGTAGTCTCTGTTTGTCCCTGGCTGTGGCTCCAGCAAGAGGGCGCTGTAGTCTCTGTTTGTCCCTGGCTGTGGCTCCAGCAGAGGGCGCTCTGATGGCCGTGTAGAACTGCACCATCATCTGCACTGGAGCTTGGCTTTCCTCAGCTGCCGCAGGAAGTACATGAGGGAGCTGATGGAGGGCTCCCACTTGAGGTCCTGGGTGATGGTGGTGCAGAGGAAGTGGAAGGAGTCCACGGTGGTGATGGGGGAGTCTGTCATGATGAGGGGGGGCTGGGGGGCTGTGGCTTTCCTGAAGTCCACGATCATCTCCACTGTCTTCTGGGCGTTGAACTCCAGATTGTTTACCGCTGCACCAGGACACCAGCCGGACCACCTCCCTCCTGTAGACGGACTCCTCCCCGTCCGAGATGAGCCCGATGAGGGTGGTGTCGTGGCTGGAGGTGCAGCAGTTTGTGTTCAGGGAGAAGAGCAGAGGAGAAAGTACACAGCCCTGTGGAGCTGCTGTGCTGATGGTCCGAGTGTCTGAGACATTCTTCCCCAGCCGCATGCACTGCCTCCGATCCGTCAGGAAGTCAGTGCTCCCCTGCAGGTGGAGTCAGGCACGTTGAGCTGGGAGAGCTTGTCCTGGAGCAGAGCAGGGAGGATGGTGTTGATGAAGAGCTGAAGTTCACAAACAGGATCCTGGCGTAGGTTCCGCGGGAGTCCAGATGCTGCAGGATGAAGTGGAGTGCCAGGTTGATGGTGTCGTCCACAGACCTGTTGGCTCTGTAGGCGAACTGCAGGAGGTCCAGCAGGGGTCCAGCAGGGAGGAGGTGAAGGACTTGAGGTGGGGCAGGACCAGGCGTTCAAATGACTTCATGACTACAGACGTCAGCGCCACAGGCCTGTAGTCATTAAGTCCAAGTGATCCGGGGCTTCTTGGGGACAGGGACAATGATGGCAGACTTGAAGCAGGCTGGGACATGGCATGACCCCAGGGAGGTGTTAAAAATGTCTGTGAAGACGGGGGTTAACTCTCTTGAGCAGTGTCTTAATGTAGCGGCAGAGACGCCGTCTGGTCCAGCAGCTTTTCGGGGGTTGGATTTCCGAAATAGCCTGTTTACATCCTGTTCCTGAACTGAGAGGGTGGTGGGGGAGGTGGGGGGGACCAGGTTTGGCAGAGGTGGCCACCGTGGGGGAGGGGGTGGTCACATCAAACCTGGAGAAGAAGATGTTAAGTTGCTCAGCCAGTTTTCGGTTGTCTGCAGCAGGGGGCGCTCGAGGCTTATGATTGGTGAGAAATTGGAGCCCACGCCACACGGAGGCGGGGTTGTTGTCAGAGAACTGCTGCTTCAGACGCGTATTGTGCTGTGATCTAGCTCTCAACACCTTTTTGCAAAATCCATACTTTGCATCTTTGTAGCGCCCCCTGTCTCCAGCCCTCTGCACTTCCTCCTTCTGCTGCCTTAATATTTAGTCATGGCTTGGATTGAAGTTTGTTTTATTCCTTTTAATTAAATGTGCAGATCATGGATCAGAGCGAGCGCAGAGAGGACACAGCCCCTCCCACTAACATCGCTGACACGCCCAAAACTCAGAGGTAAAGGAGGAGCTCTAACACTGTTCTCCATTTCACAGCTCAGACTAAAGCCACTCCTCCATCTGTGTCCACAGGCCGTCTTTCAAACATGACGACCTCATGGATTTTAAACATGATCCACAGTATGTGAAACTAACTCATCAAGCAACATTGTATCATTTTATGAATTGTTAATTTTAGTTAATTGGTTAATTGGGTTTAGTTAACAATTTACCAGGAAAAAAATATACACCAGGCGCTATCAAACTGTTGAGCCAAAGGTCGAAATCCAACATCACTGTGAGGTCCAAAGGTCCAAAGAGCCCCCACACCCCTCGCCGTTTAAAAGAAACATTACTTAATTGAGTTTTTAACATCATTTTGTAATTGATTAATAAAATGGTATTTAGGAACTGAAAGCGTATTATTATTATTGTATTTTCTTATTGCTGTTGTATTGCTTTTTTCTTTGGTTGGTTTTATTGTTTGTATTCTTTCAAAAAAAATGATAATAATGAATTAATACAGAAAATAAAACCGACCAAAGAAAAAAAGAATATGATATCTATCAATAAATAAATGCAATAATAATATGCTGTCAGCACCTAAATACTGTATTTCTGTTTGTATTTTGAATTGCCTACAATAATAGCCCGACACTTACAGATTTAGGTACTTCAGTCAGACCCAACACACACACAACCTGCTCGGGGGGTTGTTATTCCTGAAGCAACACTACATGCTGGGGTCAGAGCCACACCCGCCCTGCTCTCTCTGACCGCTGTGTCACCTGCAGCAGCTTTAGCACGTCTGTCTGAGGCGGAGAAAGGACCTCTCTGTGGGTTTGTGGCGGTCCAAACACCTCTGTGCACCTCAGTAAAGTGCTTTATGACAGTGAACCACGGGCGCTGATATAACTCCTCCTACATCTGCCATGTTCATGCTTCCTCCAGCTCCTCTTCGATCTCCTCTGGCCCATTCTGTCCGGGACATTACGCCCTGACGGCTCACACAGGACTCCTGAGCCAGCGCACGCTCCAGTGTGTTGTAGTATAAATACACAGTTCTTAACCATTCATAGTATTCTGGGATGAACCTCCATGTCTCATTCAGCACCCCAAAGTAGACCGCAAGCGTGTTTTCAAGCAGAGCAGCAAAGGGTATGCAGGCAGTCGGGTCCGGGTACCTGCGGGTACACAGAGTTTCATTTTGAAAATCGATTTAGATTTTTCAAACCGAAATCTCATCTTTAAACCGAGACAAAGCCTGGACTAAAGCAGAGTGCGAGGCAGCAGCGTAATAGCAGCCAGTTCAGTCCGAGCGGAGAAGGAAGCGCCGGTCCTCGACTTTGCCTCAGCGCTGCCCCCAGAGGCACAGCCTCTGATCCTGGGGAATGAAGACATTCACTGGGCACTTGCTCCCGAGCTTGATTTAAATGTTTTTGTTAAACTAAATAATTACTTGTTTTCCATTTTACAATGTTTGTTCAAAAAAGAAGACCATTTTTTTCGGGAGAATTTAAAATGGGAAACCCAAAATTGGAAAACCATTTTTGCTTTTTTCTTTGTTCGGGCAGTGCATGTTAATGAACATACATGAAACACGTGATGTGAACACGCGTGATTTTCATCCGTTGTCCCGCATTCACTCTCACAACACACTCTCATTAATACATGTTTTTAGTGGGCGGGGAAACCAGAGTACCCGGAGGAAACCTGAGCAGACACGGGCAGAACATGCAAACTCCACACAGAAAGGCCCTGCACCAGCTGGTTACCGATCCTTCTAACCGCTGAGCCACCGTGTCGCTGCACATACCATTTTCCGACCTCAAGACAAAAAGGCCAGCAGGGACACGGGCGCCAGGCGTGTTCGGACCACATGCCGGGCACAGCCGGGCCCGGGGTCACGACTGAGCCGTTTGTCGACCCGGACTGTGCTCCAAACGCATCTGTTTATTTTTTCATTCGTTTTTCGCGCCTCTGAAGAAGTGGAGTTTATTTTGATTTTCAAGTTACGAATGAGACAATTTTGTCTGGATTTCGGACAAAATTTTCCCCTCATATTTTGAAAATCAAAATACGTCGGGCAAAATTGAGTGAAAATGAAAACATTGTAAGTGGAGGCAAACAAATGATTTGATGTTTGCTATGAAATGTATGATGTGAATTAATTTCAAAACGTTAAACTACCACAGATCACGGTCTTCTGAAGGTCCAATCTGCGAGTCCCCCAGGAGTGACTGGTCCATGGTGCATCCAATAACTTTTGCAGCAGAAGTGTAAGTTTCTATGAGAGATGATTACTAGAAATGATGTTCAGTGGATTTTTTTTCTCTCATTCATAGAATGAAACGGGATGGTCAAAATGTCACCAGACGTCACCAACGTCCGCCACAGCTGGACTCCATATTTAAGGTCTTTTTACATATGTCATTTCCACTTTGTCCGGGGCCATGTTGCGATCTTGTTCTTTCGGTCATCACCCATAAACTCATGAGCGTAGATTAGGGTAGGAACATTGACTGACCGGTAAACAAAGAGTTTTGCAAATTAGTTAATTTGACTATTTGTCGCAGTCTCCTCTCCAGTTCCTGGAGGATGAAGGGTGTGAAAAAACTGTTATTGGAACACACCCTCCAGTCCCACTTCTCAAACAGAGATACCACCACCCCAGTCTGCCAAGCGATATTGCAGAGATATGTCCGCCAAGACAGTCTCAAAACCTACAGAGACTTTAGATACTAGAGCCTTGGCGCAGAGGAGCTTAACAACCACCTCAGTGACTTCATCTTGGGAAATGGATTTGTCCGTCCCAAGATCTTCAGATTCTGCTTTCTCCTGGGAAGATGTAACGGTGGGATTGAGGAGATCTTCAAAGTATTCCACTGTCTGACAACATCCCCAGTTGAGGTCTAAAGCTCTTCACGTGTGCCCCGAGTCATTGGCAAGGCAAGTTTATTTGTAGAGCACAATTCGTACACAAGGCAATTCAAAGTGCTTCACACAACAGGAAAAAATGCATTAAAATCACAAAGACATGGCAGAAATCACAATCTTAGTTCAAGACCATAAAAGAGAAGAGTGCAAAGAAAAGCATTTCAGTCATATGCACAGCCAAACAAAACAGTTTTTAGTTTAGATTTGAACATTGCCAGAGTAGAACCTGTCTCACATCCTCAAGGAAGACTGTTCCAGATTTTAGCTGCATAAAACTGAAACGCAGATTCCCCATGTTTAGTCCTGACTCTGGGCACAGCAGGAGGCCGGTCCCTGAGGTCCTCAGAGTCCGAGATGGTTCATATGCACTAACATGTCCGAGATGTACTTTGGGCTAGGCCATGGAGAGACTTGTATACAAGCAGAGCTTGCTTTGAAGTCTCTTCTCTGAGCCACAGGGGCAGTGCAGAGACCTGAGCACAGGACTAATGTGATCGTACTTCCTGGTTCTAGTCAGGACCCGAGCAGCAGCGTTCTGGATGTACTGCAGCTGTTTTACAGCTCGTTTGGAGAGGCCAGTGAGCAGGCCGTTACAGTAGTCTAATCTACTAGAGACAAACGCATGGATAAGTCTCTCCAGGTCTGGTTTAGACACTAGACTTTTGATTTTGGCAATGTTTTTTAGATGGTAAAAAGCTGCTGATGTGATTGATCTGACGTGCTGTTAAAATTCAAATCTGAGTCCATTATTACCCCCAGATTCTAACTTGATGTGTAGGTTTTTAGAGCGAGACTCTGGAGGTGACAGTTAACAATTTCTCTTTGTTTCTGTGGCCAAAGACGATGATTTCAGTCTTGTCTGAGTTCAGCTGGAGAAAGTTGTTTTGCATCCACACACTGATCTGTTGGATGCAGTGACAGAGTGAATCCACTGGTCCATATTCACCTGCCGTCATGGAAACATGGATCTGAGTGTCGTCTGCGTAATTGTGAGAGGACACATTCTCGCTGCGTATCAACTGACCTAACGGCAGCATGTAGAGGTTGAACAAAAGGGGTCCCAGGATTGACCCTTGGGGTCCCAGAGGTCAGGGCATCTGGTCTGAGACACAGTTCCCAATTTCGACAAAGTACTTCCTGTCTTCCAGATAGGACTTTAACCATTTAGAGCAGTGCCAGTGATGCCCACCAGTCCTCTAGTCTCTGTAAGAGGGTCCCATGACCGACAGTGTCAAAAGCAGCACTTAGATCTAACAGAATTAAGACTGAGGCTTTGCCCGCGTCAGTGTTCAGGTGGATTCATTTGTCACCTTCACAACAGCAGTCTCAGTGCTGTGATGAGGTCTAAAACCTGACTGGAAAACATCAAATGAGTTGTTTATTAAGAGGAAATCAGTGAGCTGTTGGTAAACAACCTTTTCAAGGACTTTGCCCCAAAATGGCAGATTAGAGATGGGCGTGGCATGACTCAGTACTGCAGCATCAAGACTGCTCTTCTTTAGGAGAGGCTTTATGACCGCAGTTTTCAAAGACATTGGAATGTTCCAGATTGAAGCGACATGTTAACTATGTGAGTGAGTGGTGCTAACAAACTGTTCAGCACAGACTTTAGAAATCTGGAGGTCACACATCGAGGCAGCATGTAGATGAACTCAGACTGGTGATGATCTCCTGGACAGTTTTGTCAGTTACAGGTGCAAAGTGAGTCAGCTCTAAGTGTGTAGGTGGTTGAGGGTTATTTTTTGCATTGTAGAATTGATAGCATTTTTAATGCCTGAACTTTGTCATCAAAAGAATAATGCAAACTCATTACACTTGGATGTGGAAATGAGTTCTAACGGCAGCTGAGCTGGAGGGTTTGTTCATCTGTTACCGTGGCAAACAGGACACGCGAGTTGTTACTGCAGCTTCCAATTATTTCAGAAAAATATCCTTCCCTAGTTCTACATAAAATGAGGTTGTACATGTACAACTTCTCTCTGTAAATCTCTTTCTGAACCTGGAGCTTCGACTTGCGCCATTTTCGTTCGGCCCGGCGGCACTCCCTTTTCTGTGCCCTGACCGAATCATCATTTCTCCATGGCGTCTTCTGTTTATTTTTAACAATTTTAGCCTTCATAGGGGCAATGGTGTCGAGAACATCAAAACACTAGATGTAACAGAGTTCAACAAATCATTTACATTAGAACATGAGACATTTTCAAAGTTAATCATTTCCATAAACAGTTTTCCCGTGCTGTCATTTATGTGTCTCCTCCGGACAATTGCAGGACCAGCTGGTGGTTTGGGAAAAAAAGACAGGTCAAAGAAGACACAGAAATGATCAGACAGAGCAACATCGACCACATTGACGTTTGAAATATTACAAATTACAAAATACTTTTGTAATTAGAAGATCTAGAGTGTGCCCTCTGCTGTGGGTGGGGCCACTCACGCGCTGAGTAAGACCGAAAGTTTCAAGGACAGCATGAAGCTCTTTAGCATTTCTGTCACAGATATTATCAACATGAACATTGAGAATCGCCTGTTATGACCAAACCATCAAAGTCTGTGCATACGACTGAAAGCATCTCAGTAAAATCATCAATAAAACTTTTGCAGTGCTGAGGAGGCTTGTATAAAACAAAGAAGAGAATGGATGGAGACTGTTTTAGCTCAATTTTAAAGGCTACGTACTCAAATGTTGAAAACACCCAAAGGACAACCTGTGGGTAACTATTTCATCTCTAACAAAAGCACACACACCTCCTCCCTTTTGTTTGATATGAATCAAATTTCTCAGATTGGGCAGTCTGACTCGCATTTTGTTTTCCCATCTGTTGTGATGTTACTACAGAAATAGCACTCGGGGAGGCTGTTTTTACACAGGGCCCCGGGTTGTTTTGATTTTCATATGACAATAATTCCCGGCAACGCTGAGACCCAGTGCATCCTAGCTATGGGAGATACCAGGTGAAAGGCGAGGGGGATAGGTGGGGACTTTTGTTGGGTAGTGGGAGCGGTGAGCGTTTAGGACCAGGTGAAAGGCGGGGGGTTTAGGTGGGGCAATTTTTGTCTGTGTAGCAACAGTCAGGGGAGAGTCATCATCGTTGATATCAGAACTCTTGCTAAATTAGGCGTGAGTGGAGCCATCTTAATGCCTGATTGATCAGATGTTCAAGATGGCTGGGAAGACCCCTGGGTGAGAGTGGAGATGGAAAGGAGAGTGAAGAATCTGTAGTGGGAGTAGATGTTGCAGGGGGGATCCAGGGCTGCTCTGAGGGCAGGGGCGATGGCGGGGATACTGCCAGGCCCGCCACAGATGGGTCCAAGGCCTTTGATGAGGACCGTGCAGGAAAAACTGAAATGACTCCTGCGCTAGCCGTGGTGAAGATTGTGTGGTGCTGCTGCAGATGAGTCCTTTGCTGGAGGTGGTGGAGGTGATCGTGGAGCAGCTGGAGTTGAATCTTTGCTGCAGGTGGTGGAGCGGCTGCTAATAAATCCTTTGGTGGAGGCTGTGGTTGTGGTGCTGCTGATGTTGAAACATTGGCTCGGTCTCTGGTTGATGGAGCAGGAATTCTTCTCTCATTCTCTCTTTCTCTAACTATAGCAGGAATTTTTCTCCTCATTCCTCTCTTCTCTAACTATAGCAGGAATTTTTCTCTCATTCCTCTCTTCTCTATGTATCTGCTCAGGACCCTGTCCAGGCCCAGTCCAATGCCTCAGAGCGTGGAGCAGGTTCTCTGCTCCACGCATTGGCGGTTTTTCATATCTTTATGTAAGCTCTATCATTCAGGCTTAGGTTTGCACAGATCTGACAATCGCTGCATTTGTGTTGTTTATAATGTGTCTGTTCAGCTTCTGGAGGAGGACATCATCAATTTTGTCCAGAATGAGGTGAAGAAGCTCCACAAGGTTCTGAGTACAGATTACACAGAATGCATAGGAACTTTGAAGGATGAGATGAAGAGCAGAGGAGCAGCAGTGAAGCTGTTCTGAAGATCACACTGAACTTCCTGAGGAGGATGAAGCAGAAGGAGCTGGCTGAGCGTCTGTGGAGCAGTAGGACCATTTAACACATTTAACAAGGTGCTCAGAGTCATTTTATGTTCTGAGACTCAGGCGTGTGTCTGTTGTCTTCATTCAGGGTCTTATTCTGGAGTTTATGGGCGTGAACTGAAGTGTGACCTGCAGAAGAAGTTTGAGTGTGTGTTTGAGGGCATTGCTAAAGCAGGAAACCCCACCCTTCGGAAGCAGATCTACACAGAGCTCTACATCACAGAGGGAGGGTCTTCAGAGGTCAACCAGGAACATGAAGGTCAGACACATGGAAACAGCCTCCAGGAAACCAGGCCCAGCAGAGACAGCCATCACATGTGAAGACATCTTTAAAGGCCCAGCTGACACAGATGGACCAATCAGAACAGTGCTGACAAAGGGCGTGGCTGGCATCGGGAAAACAGTGCTCACTCAGAAGTTCAGTCTGGACTGGGCTGAAGGCAAACCAACCAGGACATACAGCTGCTGTTCCCGTTCACTTTCAGAGCACTCAATGTGCTGAAGGAGAGAAGCTTCAGCTTGGTGACACTTGTTCATCACTTCTTTAGTCAAACACAAGCAGAACTCTGCAGCTTTGAAGACCTCCAGGTGCTCTTCATCTTTGACGGTCTGGACGAGTGCAGACTTCCTCTGGACTTCACCAAAACCAAGGCTCTGACTGACCCCACAGAGTCCGTCTCAGTGGACGTGCTGCTGGTAAACCTCATCAGGGGAACCTGCTTCCCTCCGCTCGCCTCTGGATAACCACACGACCCGCGGCGGCCAATCAGATCCCTGGTGAGTGTGTCTCCATGGTGACAGAGGTCAGAGGGTTCACTGACTCACAAAAGGAGCATTACTTCAGGAAGAGGTTCAGAGACCAGGCCGACACAATCATCTCCCACATCAAGACGTCCAGAAGCCTCCACATCATGTGCCACATGCCAGTCTTCTGCTGGATCACTGCCACAGTCCTGGAGCATGTGTTGAGAAGCAGAGAGAGAGGAGAGCTGCCCAAGACCCTGACTCAGATGTACATCCACTTCCTGGTGGTTCAGGCCAAAGTCAAGAACATCAAGTATGAAGGAGGATCTGAGACGGACCCACCCTGGAGTCCAGAGACCAGGAAGATGGTGGAGTCTCTGGGAAAACTGGCTTTTGAGCAGCTACAGAAAGGAAACCTGATCTTCTACGAGAGTGACCTGAGCGAGTGTGGTCTGGACGCTGCAGCGTCAGCCGGCGGCCTCAGTGTACTCCGGAGTGTTCACACAGGTCTTTAGAGAGGAGCCAGGCCTGTACCAGGACAAGGTCTACTGCTTCATCCATCTGAGTGTGCAGGAGTTTCTGGCTGCTCTTCACATCCATCTGAACTTCATCAACACTGGGATCAACCTGCTCTCAGAGAAAACACAGAAGTGTACCAAATTCGCCATGAAAAGAAAACTAATGCATCTTCACCAGACAGCTGTAGACCAGGCCTTACAAAGTCCAAATGGACACCTGGACTTGTTCCTTCGCTTCCTCTTGGGTCTTTCACTGCCGACCAATCAGAGACTTCTACAAGGTCTGCTGACACAGACAGGAAGCAGCTCCCAGACCAATCAGGAAACAGCTAAGTACATCAAGAAGAAGCTGAGTGAGGACGTGTCTGCAGAGAGGAGCATCAACCTGCTCCACTGTCTGAATGAACTGAATAAGCGTTCTCTGGTTGAGCAGATCCAACAGTACCTGATTTCAGGACGTCTTTCTGAAGGTCAACTGTCTCGTGCTCATTGGTCTGCTCTGGCCTTCATCTTAGTGTCATCAGAAGAAGATCTGGACCAGTTTGAGCTGAGGAAATACTCTGCTTCGGAGGAGGCTCTCCTGAGGCTGCTGCCAGTGGTCAAAGCCTCCAACAAAGCTCTGTGAGTCACCTTTGTTTAACAGGATGGTTTTATTCATCATCTACATTAACATTGTGTTCTCTCTCCAGACTGAGCGGCTGTAACCTGTCAGAGAGAAGCTGTGAAGCTCTGTCCTCAGTCCTCAGCTCCCAGTCCTCTAGTCTGAGAGTCCTGGATCTCAGTCACAACGACTTGAAGGATTCAGGGCTGAAGATGTTGTCTGTTGGACTGAAGAGTCCTCACTGTAAACTGGAACATCTCAGGTCAGAGGGTTTAATACTGTTCCCATGGTGATAGTCACATTGAAAAATAAGAGAATGCTATAAAGGATTATATGATATATGATTCCAACAATATGTGTCCTCAGACTAGCAGGTTGTCTGGTCTCAGAGGAAGGCTGTGCTTCTCTGGCCTCAGCTCTGAGGTCCAACCCCTCCCATCTTAGAGAACTGGATCTGAGCTACAACCATCCAGGAGACACAGGAGTAAAGCTCCTGTCTGCTCTAAAGGAGGACCCCCACTGCACACTGGACACTCTGAGGTATGGATAACATTTCTACGTTGAAATCCATATCAGTCATTTCGATGGGAATACCTGATTTCCAAATCGTAAAAAGAGAAATTAGGTATTTAAGTCTTAACTAATGTTTCCCTCACATACACCTTTTGCACAGTGCTTGTACCCCCACGCGTAAATGTTCAGGCTTATGTACGGCTTCTTTAGATGCATAAGTTAGGAGAGGGTGGGACGCCAAAGCGTAGAAAGGCTTACCGTCAGAAACGAATCATGACTTATCTTGAATCAGATTTGAGTCACTATTTTGTTGACTTGAGACTTCATTTGATAAAATGGACTTGATAAAAAGACTTTGGCCTCGACTTGGACTTATAATTGATAGTTAGATGTACTTTCATTGTTTGCTTTTATGTCCCTCCTCACTTTTCTATTTGTGAGGTCTATTTACAAAAGCACACACAAAATATGTGCCGTCTTCAGTAGTTTTGTACAAAGACTTGAGAAGACTTGAAACAAACCAATGGACTTGACTTGGACTTCATTTATTCGTGTTAAGTTTGGTACCCTATCTTTGAAACAGGTTTCCACTGCACTTGAGGAATTTAAACTGTAATGCGACGACAACTGAAGTTAGTCTGAACAAATATCATGCTCAATCTCTATGTGGTAACATCACCCATTTGTGTGGTTAGCTGAGGTTAGCTGAGGCTAGCGCTACAAGCTACAGCAGTGTTTGCAACTTTAAAAGTGAATAAATAAAAGGGAAATCGGGTGATGAGGTCTCGGTTCACGGGTTTTGAGGGGAGCTTGTGCTAATGGCCGGTCACATGTTTGACAGAGATTGACCAGACGGGACCTGCTCTGCAACCAAGATTCCAAAATATCAGGCACTGCTTGTTATGAGTCACAGCTAGTGTTTGGTCGTAAATCTGTTCTGATTTGAATCTTTGTTTGTGTCTCGCAGTGAGATCTATGACTCATTTGTTGCCACAACATAAGATTTTTAACATGGCCAGTAATCTTTCATTGCAGAAAGCAAACATCATGCAGTAGACACCCAGCTTAAGGATCAATGCACCTTTTTAGAATCACAAATAAACCCCCGATATTCAGAGTGACACAAACTGAAAGGTGAAAATTCTGTTTTTCAGACTGGAACCTGCTGGAGCCTCTTACCTCACCCCAGGACCTAAGAGGTGTAAGTGTCATTCTGTCACTGACTATGGAAAAGAGAAACAAACTAAGTGGGAAATGTTATTAAATATAGAATTTGATGAAACTATTTAATACTAAATGATACACACTCATGGTGGACAGTTGATGAACTGCTTTTCTATTGTTTCCACTTTGTCAGATTTCTGTGATCTCACTCTGGATCCGAACACGGCTCACAGAAGTCTAAAACTGTCTGACAACAACAAGAAGGTGACACGTGTGAGCGAGAAGCAGCCGTATCCAGATCATCAGGACAGATTTGAGTTCATTCCTCAGCTTCTGTGTGACACTGGTCTGACTGGTCGCTGTTACTGGGAGGTCCAGTGGAGTGGACGGGTTTATGTATCGGTGTCTTACAGAGGAATCAGAAGAAAAATGCTCGATAATGAGTGTTTGCTTGGATACAATGATCAGTCCTGGAGTCTGATCTGCTCGGAAGAAGGTTTCTCTGTTTTTAATAATAGCAAACGAACTGTCCTCTGTCGCCCCAAACTCTCCTCTTGTGGGACAGTGGCAGTGTTTGTGGACTGTCCTGCAGGCTCTCTGTCCTTCTACACAGTCTCCTCTGAGCGACTGGGCCACCTCCACACCTTCAACACCACGTTCACTCAGCCCCTGTTCCCTGGGTTTGCACTGATGTCACACAATTCCTCAGTGTCCTTGTGAGATCTTTAGGTCTGTAACTCTCCTTTCACCAACAATCGCCCTCTAACTTGCTACATTCACACCGCCAATTGGACCTATCCTTCAGTGGCACTGCGGGACCTCAGGAGCAGGGGCCCACTGCGGCACAGCGCTCAGGGACCCACCTCCAGATCTTCAGCTCGGCTTGGACTGCCTCGTGGGGGGATTTGAGCTTTTGTGCATGTTGCTTTGGGTTCTCCACCATGTTGGACTCTGGTCAATAATACCTCTTTAACAACAGCCCATGAAAGGTAGAGTGAGGTGAGTGGTTTGAATAGTGAACGCCTCCATTTTGTAATGTCTGGTCTAGAGAAGGACATGAGCTTTTCCATCCCGAAGCCGAGACCGATTTGTTTGAATCCAGCTCTTTGGTCGATGACTGTCGATTTAGAATGACTACTGTTTTTCTTTCACTGAAATGCATAATAAATGTATTAATATTCAGAAAAAAACATCTCTGGAAATCATTTTTAGACATTTTCAAATCTGCTTTACGGCTAACTCGGAGGAGCGGTGTAGTCACGTGCAATACCATGCAATAAGTGCATTGAAGCGTTGAAATAAAACGTTATCTCTTTCCATAGGCAACAGATCCTTTAAAAGCTTGTAATGAGGAACATTCTAAATGCCTGATTGAAGGCAGAAGTGGAGCGGAACATACTGTGATTTCAATGGAATAGGATTAACCTCATAAATATCACGGCTGTTTTGGCAAAAGAAAAGCGCTCGGACACACGTGAGACCCTGGTTTGAACACAGGCACTTGTATTTCACATACTTTTTAATTTAATAGAAGATTATGACTCTTTGCATTTTTGATGGTGAAGCTCAAATACAGTTTTAAAGCTAAAACATGTTGTGATAGTATCGAAGCAAGCCCACCTTCCTACTCTGGAAATTCAAAATGGTTCCATATTTTTGTTCTAAATACTTCAAACCATTAGTATTTAGATCTGATGTCAGTTAATCATTGAAAATATGTTCTATTTGACTTGATTTTGCTTCCAATCACTTCATTCTCGCATTTTGAACTTTCAGATGACACGCTATTTTAAAGGGTCGATTGTTCATCCCAAACCAAGCATCGTGTTTGGCTGCAGATTTAGGGCGGACAGCCGTTCTTCCTTGTTCTTAATCCCCCTCAGTGCCCTCTCCTCCTCCCTCTGCTTTTCGGACACTCCTGCCCTCGTGTTTTCTCCTCCTTCACTGCTTCTTCTGACCCCTCAGCCTGGCAGTGCCCTCCTCCTCCCTGTCCTGGGGCTGCAGTGTGACTCACAGAGGGGCGTCTCTGATCTGGGCTCCTGAAGGGGCTGTGCCAGTCCCAGAGTCACAAACCCTCATCTTTTGATACGAGTTTTTGACGGAAATGAAAACTATACATATGAAGTTCAACATCTACAAGTCACAACATGTTCTACATGAAGATCAACACTTTAGAAACAGTTTGTTGCAAGAATGTTATTTGGCATTTTGGATATTTTCACATCAAAATGTTTCAGTTCTGAACAATGTTTTTCATCAAAAACAGGCCTGACTTTCTTGTTTCCATGACAGTTTTGTTGATGCAAAACACTTTTTATGTCTGTCTGTCATTTATTGGCTGGCGGCAGTTTCATTGTGTGATTGTGTTTACATCACTTCTAATCACTTCTTCAGGTGTGTAAAGCAGAGATGTTCATAGAAGACCCTCACACACTGTCTCAGGGGCATCACAGGACCTGGTGCTTAAGTTAGAAACTGCCCCCAAAGAGTCAACAATTGCATGTAAAGAAATACATACAAAATGCGACGCTCATTTTTTATTTTTTTTAACTTTAAGGCAACGACGTCAAAAATCTAAAAAAACAGAACACCTGTGTTTTCTTGAAAGGATTTAATTTTGTATTTATTTTGTTGGTTCTTTCTGCTGATTAACGCGCCGGGATTGTCCTAAATGACATTTCTGTGTTTGAATCCAGAATCAGGGACAAGTGTGATCCTTCCATAAAACCCAATGCTTCTTGAGCCGGACGTGGAAATGTTCTGAACTTTCCCCCACAAATACAGGACAAAGCAGGATGAAACACAGAAACTCTAACTCCAAACAAGTGTAACTGAGTATTTACTCTAGCTGTTTAAGACTCATGAACTTAGATTTTGCATTACACAACAGGTCTTCACTGTGCACTGGGCCATGGTTTATGGAGAGGGTCCACCACATGCTGGTCTCCATGCCATTGGTTTGTGTAAAATGGAACACATAGAGCATTATATTTCCTATTTTACAAGCGTGAGAAGGGTTTATGTCTCACCCTGAACCTTCCAATAGAAATCTGAATGGAAGAATGTGACTTCAGCGTATTTTGTAAAGCACCCTGGACTTGATCCAAATGTAATATTACGTAAACTTGTGTTGATGTGGTTTGACTTACTGGAAACTCACAGAACAATACAAACCGGTTCATCGACATGAGACGACATGTGACTGCGCGGCATTCCATCACTTCGAGGAAGCGGCTCGTTCTGTCGACAGGTGAGCTTTCTGAATAAAATGCTTTCTGGCGATTGATTTAAAGAAAATCAACATTCTACAGGAATCATATTTAGTGTGGATTGGGGAAGCTCAAAGGAATATGATCAAACGCAGTATCTTGTTGTAATGCATGATGTCAATGTGTTGTTTTCGATTCCTCACATCTGAGAGTGTGACATCCTCTGAAAGTGTGTGTCGTGTTTGTCCTTTTAAATGTGGAGGTCATGGATGAGAGCGAGCACAGAGAGGACACAGCCCCTCCCTCCAAAACCACTGACCCCCCCAAAGCTCAGAGGTAAAGGAGCATCTCTGAACCTGTTCTCCATGTCAGAGCTCAGACTAAAGCCGCTGTTCCATCTGTGTCCACAGACCGGCTCCTGGGACGAGCGGCGTGTCATTGAAGAGTGATCGCTCTCTTCGACGATTGTTCGATTTTAAAAAGGAACTTGATCCACAGTAAGTGTAGGATCGTATGAATACAATGCTTTTCATTAAAAATGTAACAGAAATCAATCATTTCTACAGTAGGTCTCTGAAGAGCTCTAGAACATACTGTACCTTTAAATTTGCCTGAGCCTAAGCCATGCAAAGAACAGTATTTAGAAGCTTCAATATGAATGGTTTGACTGTCAAGTATTTGATAAATAATTCATTCAAAACTGTGTGACCACAGACCGGAGTCTTTTGATGATCCAAGCTGCGAGATCCTCAAGAGTGATGGGTCAATGGGACAACCAATGACTTCTGCAAAAGAAGCGTATGATTCTATGAGTAATGTTTACAAGAAATAATGTTTCGTGTTCATATTTATATTCTCTCTCCCACAGAGTCGAGTCGCAGCGTTCAAGTGTCCCCAGTGGTCAACAACGTCAGACACAAATTGACTCTATATTTAAGGTCCGTCATTCACTGAAGTTTGGAAATGTCAGAATAATTTCTATTCATTTGTGAACCTTTATTTACCAAGATAAAAAATTAGCAAATGAATGTTGGGATGGAAAACTCTTTTTCAAGCGTGTCAACTTGAAAGACAACGTACAAACAAAGTCCACGTTTACCGTCTGTGAAAATGGGTTTTATGTTTTATGGAAACGGCGTCGTAGATTTGATGGGGGACATTAAACCAGCCTTGAGTCTTGAGGACGCCTTAATCCTCCGTAGATCAGGAGGGTCAGTCTTGTGTATCGCGATCACTTCCTGAAGAGTGTGGGATCATCTCGACTTCAGCATCAGCACAGCATTTTAAAGATATAAATAATGTGTGTTTCATTAAGATTTTTTACTGTTTCCAAACATGACTTCCTCCAACTTTCTGTCCTTCTCGCTCCCTCACCGCTCCCCTCGACTTTGAGCCGTGTCTCTGAAAAGTGCACACCGAGAATGTAAGCTCGATAATTTGCATGGATGAGCGCAATGTTTCACGTTCAGTTTGTTTTCTATAAATACCAGAATTGACACAGAAAGCTGTGTTCTCACATGTTGGGCCCTTTTGTGCGCGCCAGGCTTTTACACATGTTTGTAAGTCAATGTGTGTGTGGTTTATAATGTGTCTGTTCAGCTTCTGGAGGAGGACATCTTCACTTTTGTCCAGAAGGAGCTGAAGAAGCTTCACATGGTTCTGAGTACAGATTACCCAGAATACTTGGAGCCTCTGAAGGACGAGGATGAAGAGCAGAGGAGCAGCAGTGAAGCTGTTCTGAAGATCACACTGAACTTCATGAGAAAGATGAAGCAGAAGGAGCTGGCAGAGCGTCTGTGGAGCAGTAGGACCATTTAACACATTTAACAAGGTGCTCACAGTCATTTTATGTTCTGAGACTCGGGGCTGTGTCTGTTGTCTTCTTTCAGGGACTTATTCTGGAGTTTGTCAGCACAAACTGAAGTGTAACCTGCAGCAGAAGTTTAAGTATGTGTTTGAGGGCATCGCTAAAGCAGGAAACCCCACCCTTCTGAAGCAGATCTACACAGAGCTCTACATCACAGAGGGAGGGTCTTCAGAGGTCAACCAGGAACATGAGGTCAGAGACATGGAACAGCCTGAGGGAGTCAGGCCAACAGAGCACAGCATCACATGTGAAGACATCTTTAAAGGCCCAGCTGACACAGATGGACCAATCAGAACAGTGCTGACAAAGGCGTGCTGGCATCGGGAACAGTGCTCACTCAGAAGTTCAGTCTGGAGCTGGGCTGAAGGCAAAGCCAACCAGGACATACATCTGCTGTTCCGTTCACTTTCAGAGCACTCAATGTGCTGAAGGAGAGAAGCTCAGCTTGAGTGACACTGTTCACACTTCTTTAGTCAAACGCAAGCAGAACTCTGCAGCTTTGAAGACCTCCAGTGCTCTTCATCTTTGACGGTCTGGAGGTGCAGACTCTCTGGACTTCGCCAAAACCAAGGCCCTGACTGACCCCACAGAGTCCGTCTCAGTGCGTGCTGCTGGTAAACCTCATCAGGGGGAACCTGCTTCCTCCGCTCGCCTCTGGTAACCAAGACCCGCGCGGCCAATCAAGATCCCTGTGAGTGTATTCCATGGTGACAGAGGTCAGAGGGTTCACCGACCCACAGAAGGAGCAGTACTTCAGGAAGAGTTCAGAGACCACGCCGACACAATCATCTCCCACATCAAGACGTCCAGAAGCCTCCACATCATGTACATGCCAGTCTTCTGCTGGATCACTGCCACAGTCCTGGAGCATGTGTTGAGAAGCAGAGAGAGAGAGAGTGCCCAAGACCCTGATCAGATGTAATCCACTTCCTGGTGGTTCAGGCCAAAGTCAAGAACATCAAGTATGAAGGAGGATCTGAGACGGACCCACCCTGGAGTCCAGAGACCAGGAAGATGTGGACGTCTCTGGGAAAACTGCCTTTAGCAGCTGCAGAAGGGAAACCTGATCTTCTACGAGAGTGACTGAGCGAGTGTGGTCTGGACACTGCAGCGGCCTCAGTGTACTCCGGAGTGTTCACACAGGTCTTTAGAGAGGAGCCAGGCCTGTACCAGGACAAGGTCTACTGCTTCATCCATCTGAGTGTGCAGGAGTTTCTGGCTGCTTTTCATGTCTCTGAGAACTTTGCGAAAACAGGATAAATCTGCTGGTAGAGAAGAAGTCGCACTCTCATGCTAAAGCATTCATAATATCCAAATATATATTCATTTCTATGAGACAGCTGTAGACCAGGCCTTACAAAGTCCAAATGGACACTGGACTTGTTCCTTCGCTTCCTTCTGGGTCTTTCAATGTCGGCCAATCAGAGCTTCTACAAGGTCTGTTGACACAGACAGAAGTAGCTCCCAGACCCATCAGAAAGCAGCTGAGTACATCAAGAAGAAGCTGAGTGAGGGTGTGTCTGGTGAGAGGAGCATCAGCCTGCTCCACTGTCTGAATGAACTGAAGAGCGTTCTCTGGTGAGCAGATCCAACAGTACCTGAGGTCAAGCCTTCTGTCTGAAGGTGGACTGTCTCCTGCTCAGTGGTCACTCTGGCCTTCATCTTACTGTCATCAGGAGGGATTTGTACCAGTTTGAGCTGAAGAAATACTCTGCTTCAGAGGAGGCTCTCCTGAGGCTGCTGCCAGTGGTGAAGGCCTCCAACAAAGCTTTGTGAGTAACCTTTGTTTAAACAGAAGATGGTTTGAATCAACTCTACATAACAAATGTGTTTCTCCAGACTGAGCAGCTGTAACCTGTCAGAGAGAAGCTGTGAAGCTCTGTCCTCAGTCCTCAGCTCCCAGTCCTTTAGTCTGAGAGTCCTGGACCTCAGTCACAACGACTTGAAGGACTCAGGGGTGAAGATGTTGTCGGTTGGACTGAAGAGTCCTCACTGTAAACTGGAACAGCTCAGGTTTGGGGAAATACAATTTCCAATATGTTTATAACGACATGTGTGTGTAAAAGCATTTGTTTTAATAGCTAATGCTGAGAGAAGTTTTTGGTGTATTCTCATTATTATCTCTGTTTAGACTGTCAGGTTGTCTGGTCTCAGAGGAAGGCTGTGCTTCTCTGGCCTCAGCTCTGAGGTCCAACCCCTCCCATCTGAGAGAATTAGACCTAAGCTACAACCATCCAGGAGACACAGGGGTAAAGCTCCTGTCCGCTCTAAAGGAGGACCCCCACTGCACACTGGACACTCTAAGGTATGGAAAACACTTGGAATTGAGGTAATCAAACTAGTTATTTCATCACTCGAATGTTTTGATTAATAAAATTTTGCAATTTGAGCAAGACGGTTAGCGCTCTCGAATCAGCAAGAATGTCTTGGGTTCAGTTATTCTGTGTAGAGTTTGGATGTTCTCCCCATGTCTATGTAGGTTTTCCCTACCACTAAACACATGTACAATAACATATTGGCCTCATGGGGTTGGTCTTTCCTGATAGTCTCAGTGGGACCTTTCTGGTTAGATAAAGGTCAATAAATAAAGGTTAATAAACTATTTGGACAAAACCCGGGTTAGGGTTATGACTAACAGGGGTGGACCACCAATTATTGGTCTTTCAGAAGAAGCAGATTCTGACAAAAAGATCTGACAAAGGCCAAACAACCAACCAAAAAAGAAATTGGGTGCCCTATCTTTAAAAGGAGAAAGAATATGTGTAACCTTTGCAGAGGGACATTTTTTTATTTCCTTTAGGGCTGTATTTGCTTCCAGGCAAGTGGTGGCGGGCCAGACTGAGTTGGTGTAAAAATAGTACTTTTCTGTATCTATTATTAGATTAATATCATGTCATCTTTATTATGGACACAAGTGCAAACACATGTTCTATAGCTAAGACTATTAAAAACTAGATAGAGATGAGCATATTATTAATTCAATTCAATTCAATTTATTTTTGTAACGCCCAAAATCACAACAGTAGTTGCCTCGAGGGGCTACAGTGGGAAACAAAATAAACAGTGTTCATAAGGACTTGGTAATGTCCCAGCGTCCTGTGTCCTTAGACAGATGTCCCAAGCCCCCCTGTCCTTAGACCCTCCTTCTTGGGCAGGAAAAACTACCAAACATCTTTGGGAAAAAGTAGAAACCTGTAGGAGTTCCACAGTGAAGGAGAGATCCTACTGCCTCGGACGGACAGGAGGACGAGAGAGAGACAGTGGAGCTGGACCCACTCAGGAGGAGAACCAGGTCTTTGAGGCCGATGAAGAACCGTTCATAAAAAAAAAACCTTCTGATTAAAACAGTGTCACATCCGACCTCTGGGTTTGCAAGTGCCTAGAGACCTCATTTATGAAGCCCGATACGTATGAAACAAAGCCAAATATTTGCGTACGCATTTTTTCACGCAAGGAGTGTGATATTTAAAAAAAATACTTGACATGAAAATGTGCGGATTTCCACGCATGAAGCTCCACAAAGTTTGGGCAGAGGTGGGCAGAGGTGGGCAGAGGTGGGCAGAGGTGGGCAGAGGTGAAACAGCGACACACGTGGCAGCTTGGTCAAATGGGACCATTTACGAAAACGCTAAACAGAATCAGAATCAGAAAGGGGTTTATTGTCATTGTCAATGAACAAAATTCACAAACACAGGAACTTGTCTCGGCCTTAAGGTGCAACATAAAACACTGATCAATAATAAAAACAACATATATCAAAAAAATCAAAAAGGGCATGCATTAAGAGACAATTTAAAATTACTATAGTATAAAATGTAGAAAAAGATTCAGTTGTAGTCATCTGGACTCGTTTAGACTCTCATCCAAGAGTAGGACAAAATGTTTCGACTCTCAGAGAGAATGACTCTTGGATGAGAGTCTAAACGAGTCCAGATGACTACAACTGAATCTTTTTCTACAATGGAACACTCCTGGACGAATGAGGGAAGTACATCCTCTGCTGGGCCTTCTTGATGAGGGAGCTGATGGAGGGCTCCCACTTGAGGTCCTGGGTGATGGTGGTGCAGAGGAAGTGGAAGGAGTCCACTGTGGTGATGGGGGAGTCTGTCATGATGAGGGGGGGCTGGTGGCTTTCCTGAAAGTACACATCACTCCACTGTCTTCTGGGGCGTTGAATCCCAGGTGTTGCCGTTGCATCCAGGACCCAGCCGGACCACCTCCCTCCTGGTAGTCAGAACTCATCCCGCTGGAATGAAAGCAGATGAGGGGGTTCGTTGTATGGCTGGGAGAGTTGTGTACAGGGAGAACGAGGCAGTAGGAGAAAGTAACAGCCCTGTGGAGCTCCTGTCGCCTGATGAGAGTCCGCAGTGTCTGAGACATTTCTTCCCGCCGCAACGCACTGGCCTTCCGATCCCGTCAGGAATCAGTGCTCCCCTGGCAGGTGGAGTTCAGGCACGTTGAGCATGGGAAGAGCTCTGTTCCTGGAGCAGAGCAGGGAGGATGGTGTTTGAAGGCAGAGCTGAAGTTCACAAACAGGATCCTGGCGAGGGTTCCTGGGGAGTCCAATGCGCAGTGATAAGTGGAGTGCCAGGTTTGATGGCGTCGTTACAGACTGTTGGCTCTGTAGGCGAACTGCAGGGGGTCCAGCAGGGGTCCCAGCAGGGAGGAGGTGAAGGACTTGAGGTGGGGCAAGACCAGGCGTTCAAATGACTTCATGACTACAGACGTCAGTGCCAACTGCCTGTAGTCATATAAGTGCGGGGCTTCTTGGGGACAGGGACAATGATGCGAGACTTGAACAGGCTGGGGGACATGGCATGACCCCAGGGAGGTGTTAAAAAATGTCTGTGAAGACGGGGGTCAGCTCTCCTGCGCAGTGTCTTAATTGGCGGGAGAGACTCCGTCTGGTCGAGCAGCTTTTCGGGGTTGATTTCGAATAGCCTGTGACATCCTGTTCCTGAACTGAGAGTGGTGGTGGGGGAGGTGGGGGGGTCGTTTGGGTGGCGGAGGCGGCCACCGTAGAGGAAGGGGGTGGTCAACTGGAATAGAAGGTGTTAAGTTGCTGAGCCAGTTTTCGATTGTGTGCAGCAGGGGGGCTCGGGGCTTTGATTGGCTGGAAGCCGGAACCCCCTCACACGGAGGCGGGGTTGTTGTCAGAGAACTGCTGCTCCAGACGCGTATTGTACTGTGATTTAGGCTCGAGAAACCTCTTTGCTAAATCCATACTTTGGCATCTTTGTAGCGCCCGCCTGTCTCCAAGCCCTGTGCGCTGCCTCCTTCTGCTGCCTTAACTGCCTCAGTTTTGGAGTGAACCAGGGTTTGTCATTGTTGAAAGTGACTTTGGTTCGTGTTGGTATGATCTGTCCTCACAGAATCGAATGTATGACGTCACATTGTCCGTGTACTCATCCAAACTCTCTGTGGCAGCTCTGAAGACCCTCCCAGTCTGTGATGTCAAACACGCACGTAGCTCCTCCACTGCCTCATTGGTCACTTCTTAGAGGTCCTCACTGCAGGTTTGGAGAGCTTCAGCCTCTGCCTGTACGTGGGGATCAGGTGGACCATGGCGTGATCTGAAAAGCCGAGAGCAGCGGCGAGCCACGGCGCGAAGGCGTTACTGACTGTTGTGTAACAGTGATCCAGCGTGCTCTGCTCTCTGGTCGGGACTGTTATATAACTGTCTGTACTTTGGTAGTTCGTGGGCTGAGATTCCCCTTGTTCAAATCCATCCATCCATCTTCTTCCGCTTTATCCGGAGCCAGGGTCGCGGGGGCAGCAGTCTAAGCAGGGACTCCAGACTTCCTTTTCCCCAGACACTTCCTCCAACTCCTCCGGGGGATCCCGAGGCGTTCCCAGGCCAGCCGAGAGACATAGTCCCTCCAGCGTGTCCTGGGTCTTCCCGGGGCCTCTCCCGGTGGGACATGCCCGAAACACCTCCCTAGGGAGGCGTCCAGGAGGCATCCGGAACAGATGCCCGAGCCACCTCAGCTGGCTCCTCTCAACGTGGAGGAGCAGCGGCTCTACTCCGAGCTCCTCCCGTGTGACTGAGCTCCTCACTATCCCTATCTCTAAGGGAGCGCCCAGCCACCCTGCGGAGGAAACTCATTTCGACCGCTTGTATCCAAGATCTTGTCCTTTCGGTCACTACCCAAAGCTCAATGACAAAGGTGAGGGTAGGAACGTAGATTGACCGGTAAATCGAGAGCTTTGTCTTTCGACTCAGCTCCTTCTTCACCACAACGGTCCGATGCAGCGACCGCATCACTGCAGACGCTGCACCAATCCGCCTGTCAATCTCACGCTCCATCCTTCCCTCACTCGTGAACAAGATCCCGAGATACTTAAACTCCTCCACTTGGGGCAAGGACTCCCACCCACCGGAGAGGGCAAGACCCCTTTTTCCGGTCGAGAACCATGGCCTCAGATTTGGAGGTGCTGATTCTCATCCCAGCTGCTTCACACTCCGCTCAAACCGTCCCAGTGCATGTTGCAGGTCCAGGTTGATGGAGCCATCAGGACAACATCATCTGCAAACAACAGAGATGAGATCCTGTGCTCTCCAAACCGGACCCCCTCCGCCCCTGACTGCGCCTAGAAATTCTGTCCATAAAAACAATGAACAGAACCGGTGAAAAAGGGCAGCCCTGAGGAGTGCCACACGCACTGGGAACAGATCTGACTTACTGCCGGCAATGCGAACACAGCTCCTGCTCCGGTCATACAGGGACAGCCCTGAGCAAAGGGCCCGGACCCCGTACTCCCGCAGCACACCCCCCAAAGGGCACCCGTGGGACACGGTCGAAAGCCTTCTCCAGATCCACCAACACATGTGGACTGGTTGGGCAAAGTCCCATGAACCCTCGAGCACCCGATGGAGAGTCTAGAGCTGGTCCAGATTTTCCAGACAGGACCAAAACCACTCCTCCTGAATCTGAGGTTCGACTATCGGTCGGATTCTCCTCTCCAGTACCCTGATCAAATCACCCAGGATAATACACAAGGGGTCCGGGAAGGTCCGCTCCACACTCAGGATCTGGTCCGCGAGCGCGCACTGTGCCACGTGCACGTTTGCGCTCGGTGGATGTAAACAACACCAGAATGAATGAATGAACTCACGTGGAGAGTAGAATGGTTTGCAGTTAATGAAGAGATGTTCCAGATCAGGAGAAGAGCTTGGAGATCACGGTCACATCTGAAAACCAGGCGTTGATGATGTAAAAACAGACTCCTCCGCGCGTGTTTTACCCCGGAGAAAGCCTTTGTCGCCACGAAGAATCAGAATCAGAATCAGAATCAGAAAGAGTTTATTGCCATTGTTAATGAACAAAATTCACAAACATAGGAACTTGTCTCGGCCTTAAGGTGCAACATAAAACACTGAGCGATAATAAAACAACATATATTCAATCAAAAAGGGCATGCATTAAGAAGCAATTTAAAATTACTATACAATAAAAATAAAAATAGGCATTTCTATGTACACAAGAGTTATAGTTAGATTTACAGTTTGAGTGCAGAAAGTGACACTGCAGTGAGTGGTTGAATATTTGCAGTTAAAGTGACAGGTGTTTTGAAGTGTTCATGAGTCCAACGGCAGAGGGAAAGAAACTATTCTTGTGGCGGGAGGTTCTGGTCCGGATGGACCGTAGCCTCCTGCCTGAGGGGAGTGGTTCAAACAGACCATGTCCAGGGTGAGAAGGGTCAGCTGTGATCCGACCTGCTCGTCCAGAGCCCTGGAGACGTACAGGTCCTGCAGAGATGGAAGTCTGCGCCCGATCACCTTCTCAGCAGAACGCACAATGCGCTGTAGTCTCTGTTTGTCCCTGGCTGTGGCTCCAGCGTACCACATGGTGATGGAGGAGGTGAGGATGGACTCAATGATGGCGGTGTAGAACTGCACCATCATCTGCACTGGCAGCTTGGCTTTCCTCAGCTGCCGCAGAAAGTACATCCTCTGCTGGGCCTTCTTGATGAGGGAGCTGATGGAGGGCTTCCACTTGAGGTCCTGGTGATGGTGGTGCCCAGGAAGCGGAAGGAGTCCACGGTGGTGATGTGGGAGTCTGTCATGATGAGGGGGGGCTGGGGGGCTGTGGCTTTCCTGAAGTCCACGATCATCTCCACTGTCTTCTGGGCGTTGAACTCCAGGTTGTTACCGCTGCACCAGGACACCAGCCGGACCACCTCCCTCCTGTAGACAGACTCATCCCCGTCCGAGATGAGCCCGATGAGGGTGGTGTCGTCGTGGCTGGAGGTGCAGCAGTTTGTGTACAGGGAGAAGAGCAGAGGAGAAAGTACACAGCCCTGTGGAGCTGCTGTGCTGATAGTCCGAGTGTCTGAGACATTCTTCCCCAGCCGCACACACTGCCTCCGATCCGTCAGGAAGTCAGTGATCCACCTGCAGGTGGAGTCAGGCACGTTGAGCTGGGAGAACTTGTCCTGGAGCAGAGCAGGGAGGATGGTGTTGAAAGCAGAGCTGAAGTCCACAAACAGGATCCTGGCGTAGGTTCCCGGGGAGTCCAGATGCTGCAGGATGAAGTGGAGTGCCAGGTTGATGGTGTCGTCTACAGACCTGTTGGCTCTGTAGGCGAACTGCAGGGGGTCCAGCAGGGAGGAGGTGAAGGACTTGAGGTGGGGCAGGACAAGGCGTTCAAATGACTTCATGACTACAGACGTCAGTGCCACTGGCCTGTAGTCATTAAGTCCAGTGATCCGGGGCTTCTTGGGGACAGGGACAATGATGGCAGACTTGAAGCAGGCTGGGACATGGCATGACCCCAGGGAGGTGTTAAAAATGTCTGTGAAGACGGGGTTAACTCTCCTGCGCAATGTCTTAATGTAGCGGCAGAGACGCCGTCTGGTCCAGCAGCTTTTCGGGGGTTGGATTTCCGAAATAGCCTGTGAACATCCTGTTCCTGAACTGAGAGTGGTGGTGGGGAGAGGGGGGGGACCAGGTTTGGGTTGGCGGAGGTGGCCACCGTGGGGGAGGGGGTGGTCACATCAAACCTGGAGTAGAAGGTGTTAAGTTGCTCAGCCAGTTTTCGATTGTCTGCAGCAGGGGGGGCTCGGGGCTTGTGGTTGGTGAGGAGCCGGAGCCCCTCCACACGGAGGCGGGGTTGTTGTCAGAGAACTGCTGCTTCAGACGCGTATTGTGCTGTGATCTCGCTCGAGAAACCTCTTTGCTAAATCCATACTTTGCGTCTTTGTAGCGCCCCCTGTCACCAGCCCTGTGCGCTGCCTCCTTCTGCTGCCTTAACTGCCTCAGTTTTGGAGTGAACCAGGGTTTGTCATTGTTGAAAGTGACTTTGGTTTGTGTTGCTATGATGCTGTCCTCACAGAATCGAATGTATGACGTCACAGTGTCCGTGTCCTCATCCAAACTCTCTGTGACAGCTCTGAAGACCTCCCAGTCTGTGATGTCCAAACACGCACGGAGCTCCTCCACTGCCTCATTGGTCCACTTCTTAGAGGTCCTCACTGCAGGTTTGGAGAGCTTCAGCCTCTGCCTGTACGTGGGGATCAGGTGGAACCATGGCGTGATCTGAAAAGCCGAGAGCAGCGCGAGCCACAGGCGCGGAAGGCGTTACTGACTGTTGTGTAGCAGTGATCCAGCGTGTTCTGCTCTCTGGTCGGACTTTAATAAACTGTCTGTACTTTGGTAGTTCGTGGCTGGGATTTCCCTTGTTAAAATCACCCAGGATAATACACAAGGGGTCCGGGAAGGTCCGCTCCACACTCAGAATCTGGTCCGCGAGCGCGCGCTGTGCCACGTGCACGTTTGCGCTCGGTGGGATGTAAACAACAGCCAGAATGAATGAATGAACTCACGTGCAGAGTAGAATGGTTTGCAGTTAATGAAGAGATATTCCAGATCAGGAGAGCAGTGTTTGGAGATCACAGTCACATCTGAAGACCAGGCGTTGTTGATGTAAAAACAGACTCCGCCGCGTGTTTTACCCCCGGAAAGACCTTTATGACGATCCGCACGAAAGAGGCAAAACCCCTCGAGCTGCACGGCGCCGTCCGGGATCGGCTCACTGAGCCACGTCTCCGTGAAGCACAAAACAGGAGATGAAGAAAAGTCTCTGTTTCGTCTCATCAGCAGCGCCAGTTCGTCCATTTTGTTGGAGAGTGAGCGAACGTTGGAGAGGAAAACCCCAGGTAAGGGCGTCCGTGTACCGCGTCTCCTGAGCCGTACGAGGACCCCGCACGTTTTCCTCGCCTGCGGCGTCTCACTCTTTTAGCCAAAAGAAGGGCTAATTCAGCAGCAGAAACTAAAAAAACTGGAACTAGGTCCGTAGGAGTTGTTGTTCGGAAGGACAAGAGCTCTTCACGGGTGTAAGAGCAGACACACAATTTACGAACATAATCAGACATAACAAAGAGCACAGAAAGGATAGGGCATCCGTCTGCGGCGCCATCTTGGAAGGGAAGTTGAAGTTGAAGAAGCTCGAAGCCCTCCAGCCGCACGGCACAGTTTGGGACCGGCTCGCAGAGCCACGTCTCCGTGAAGCACAAAACAGGAGATAAAGAAAAGTCTCTTTTTCGTCTCATCAGCAGCGCCAGTTCATCCATTTTGTTGTAGAATGAGCGAACGTTGGAGAGAAAAAGCCCAGGTAATGCCATCCGAGTGCCGCTTCTATGGAGACGTACGAGGACCCCCGCACATCTTCCTCGCCTGTGTCTCACTCTTTTAGCCAAAAGAAGGGCTAATTCTGCAGCAGAAGCTAAAAAAACTGGAACTAGGTCGTAGGAGTTGTGGTTCGGAGAGACAAGAGCTCTTCACGGGTGTAAGAGCAGACACACAACTTACGAACAAAAACATACAAACGTATAAAATGAAACCAACAGTAAAATGTGCTTTCATTCTTTGTGAGGGTGGGCACAGTCAAATGGGTGGAACCATCACGCACTCGCTTCATGCACGCTGACCTTACGTGTTTTAACATTTTCCATCATTGCTCCTCTGTCCAGATGCCCCCCCTCAGTGTCACAGATCCTGAGTTCTCCGAGCCTTTCCCCCGCTCTCCTTCACTCTTCATCACTCTCTTACCTGACGCACGGGGCTTTCGAGGTCCGCGCTCCTCGGTATCGACATCTCATGCATTTAGTGTCCTTAAAAGCAGTTGTTCAGTCTGGTGGTTTACTGTTGCACTATTACGATTAAGGTTTAGATGCATCACTTGTGCACAGGGGATTCTCACTCAGGCCAGTGTAGGCTACAGTCTGATCTGTGCATATTCTGCACAATCAGACTCATATTATGACAGATTACTGATAGTCCATTGGTCCTTTGACCACCATTGACCACCCACGCGTGGGTCCTGAGTTTATGTTCATTGTTTTTAATACGCCGCCACAGGCTGCGCCCTCCGTACTCCTTTGCGAGCCTCCACCGCAGATTAGCACCTCCACTCGTCCGTCTGTTTCACTGCGTCTCCCCCTTATGAATATGCAAACTGTGTTAATTCAATGATTTGCATAGCCATATATGGTATATTAGCTCAGGGTGAGTTCAGGGCGGATCTGACGCAGCAGAGAAGTAAGGTGGGTGGGGATTTAGGAAAAGGGAAGTGCGCAAAGGTGAGCTGTGCAGGTTTTTATAAATTGCCTTTTTTTCTGCGGTCATAACATTTTTGCTTTCCGGAACTCTTTCGAGCACAATTCGACGCACTCTTTTATAAATGAGCCCCTGATCTGCTTTAGAATCATAACTGAACCCACAATATTTGCAGCATTATGAGGTAGACACAAAGTGAAAGGTGTGAACTTCTGTGTTTCATCCAGACTGGAGCCTGCAGGAGCCTTGTACACCAGTCCAGGACATAAGAGATGTAAGTGTTATTTCATCATAGATACAGAAAATGAAGAACGAAAAGTCATTTACCATTATTACCTGAAATTATATATATTCATGTTAGACAGTTGATTACTGATTTTGAATTGTTCCCGCTCTCTCAGTTTTCTGTGAGCTCTTATTGGATCCGAACACGGCTCACAGAAGTCTAAAACTGTCTGACAACAACAAGAAGGTGACACATGTGCGCGAGAAGCAGCCGTATCCAGATCATCAGGACAGATTTGAGACCTGGCCTCAGATTCTATGTTCCACTGGTCTGACTGGTCGCTGTTACTGGGAGGTCCAGTGGAGTGGACGGGTTTATGTATCGGTGTCTTACAGAGGAATCAGAAGGAAAGGAGACAGCGATGGCAGTGGATTTGGATTCAATGATCAGTCCTGGAGTCTGATCTGCTCTGAAGACGAATTCGCTGTTTGGCATAAGGACAAACAAACTGTCCTCTGTCAACCCAAACTCTCCTCTTGTGGGACAGTAGCAGTGTTTGTGGACTGTCCTGCAGGCTCTCTGTCCTTCTACACAGTCTCCTCTGACCAACTGACCCACCTCCACACCTTCAACACCACTTTCACACTGCCTCTGCTCCCCGGGTTTGGGCTCTCGGCTGAAGGCTCCTCAGTGTCTCTGTGCAGTGTTCTGTCTCAGGCACAAACACCGTGAACATATCCAGTCTTTTGATCCAAGCTCCCTCAGGTCAATCCAGCCATTGTGGCTTTGAGCAAGACACTTAATCCGCCTCCCCGTGCCTGCGTGCACACTAGATGTAAAGCACTTTGAGTGCCTTGAAGGTGTAAACGCACTATATAATAATGTGGCTATTTACAAACCTGCTCGTGACGCCATTCTGCCATAAACTAGAACCAAATGTATTTAGAAACAAAACGTTTGCTTATACCTTTGCTCAAATTCAATATTATATGAAAATCATCAAATATGTCACATTTATAAACTGTTGCCTGGTGAAATGCTGTTTTATACAAAAATAGTTGGTCAGATCTTTACCGTGTTCATGGATTGTTATTCATACAGATAATATATATATATATATAATAAGATATATAGAGCTGTTTTACACAATAAAAGAAATACAAAATAAATTGTTGTCTATGATGTCTAATATGACGACAGAGACTGCAGTACTTATGCAAAACATCGTGATACATCTTGCCCATACCTAAATAATATTCCACTAAATGTTAATTTGTTCAGGCTAACGCTTTTGGAGGAGTTCGTAAAAGTATCAAGCGTTGACCACTTGCAAGTTTCAGACATGTCGTTATTTTCCAATAGAGAAAACAGAGAGAATCTGTAGGAAAAATGCAAAATGTTAAAACCCCATGTCTCTGCCCAACCCAAAGGTCACGCACGCCACTGTCATATTTTAAGACCAACAACAAAGTCCTTTAAAGCTCTTGAAAGCTTTGAGGGCGCGTTAGGGGCAGAGGGCGGGCCCGGGGCAGAGGGCGGGCCCGGGGCAGAGGGCGGGCCCGGGGCAGAGGGCGCGCCCGGGGCAGAGGGCGGGCCCGGGGCTGAGGGCGGGCCCGGGGCTGAGGGCGGGCCCGGGGCTGAGGGCGGGCCCGGGGCAGAGGGCGGGCCCGGGGCAGAGGGCGGGCCCGGGGCAGAGGGCGGGCCCGGGGCAGAGGGCGGGCCCGGGGCAGAGGGCGGGCCCGGGGCAGAGGGCGTGTGCGGACGAGGAAGAGCAGATGGAAATGTCCACACAAGTTTGTCTTTAAGTGTCAGCGACTCGCCACTGTAGAGATCAAAGCCCAGAACTTCTGTCTTCTTCATCTATCCACCCCTTTACTTTGACCTTTGTGTGAGAGGCGACAGCATTTGGGGCGTCTGTGACATGTGACCACAGATAAGTCATGTGACTCAAACACATGGCTACTTTGCACAGAGCATGAAATGTACTGCTTTGGTGTGAATTGGGAGTTTGTTTTCCAAGTCGACGAGGTCAATTTAAGGCGACCCAGCACGGGAAACCGCCACTATGACTGTGACAGCCCCCTGCGCCCTCTGCTGTCCATTAGTCTGTATCTCATGTTTGTGCTCCGAGGTGCAGTGGCTGGAGGCGACCACTCGGGGAAACACCAATATATATATTAAACAAAACCTAATAACAATGGCACATATTTCCAAAACACAAATTCATAAATTCTGACATAAAACGTCTGAATACTTTTAAAATGCCTTCTTCTTCCCGATTATTTAAAGTTTATTAATTCCACAAACTTCCAGCTGAATAACTAAGCTAAGACCGTTCTCGTTCGTCCCACTCCACTCGTTTTAATTAAGCATCTTGTGTTTCTAAGCTGCAGGTTTATCCTTCATTAAATACATGAAACGAGCTTCTTTGGCGGTGTGAAAGTTCATCAGAACGAGACCCTAATCCTGCCGCTCGCACTGGCGCCCGGCTTCATCCCCTCTTCACTGTCATGTCTGCGTCGCCCTGGAGACACGGCGTCATCGCCAGTGGCACATATGCTTCAGTGCCGGTCAAGTCTGACAGGCTCATGCTTCAGGCTCATGCTTCAGGCTCATGTTTCAGGCTCATGTTTCAGGCCCATGTTTCAGGCTCATGTTTCAGGCTCATGCTTCAGGCTCATGCTTCAGGCTCATGTTTCAGGCTCATGTTTAGGCTCATGTTTCAGGCTCATGCTTCAGGCTCAGGCTTTCAGGCTCATGTTTTCAGGCTCATGTTTCAGGCTCATGTTTCAGGCTCATGCTTCAGGCTCATGTTTCAGGCTCATGTTTCAGGCTCATGTTTCAGGCTCATGTTTCAGGCTCATGCTCATCAGGCTCATGTTTTCAGGCTCATGCTTCAGGCTCAGGCTGTTTCAGGCTCATGTTTCAGGCTCATGTTTCAGGCTCAGGCTCATGTTTCAGGCTCATGTTTCAGGGCTCATGTTTTCAGGCTCAGTTTCAGGCTCATTCAGGCTCATGTTTCAGGCTCATGTTTCAGGCTCATGTTTTTCAGGCTCATGTTTCAGGCTCATGTTTCAGGCTCATGTTTTCAGGCTCAGGCTTGTTTCAGGCTCATGTTTCAGGCTCAAGGCTCATGTTTCAGGCTCATGTTTCAGGCTCATGTTTCAGGCTCATGTTTCATGTTCAGGCTCATGTTTCAGGCTCATGTTTCAGGCTCAGGCTCATGTTTCAGGCTCATGTTTTCAGGCTCATGTTTCAGGCTCATGTTTCAGGCTCATGTTTCAGTTTCAGCTCATGTTTCAGGCTCATGTTTAGGCTCATGTTTCAGGCTCATGTTTCAGGCTCATGTTTCAGGCTCATGTTTCAGGTCATGTTTCAGGCTCATGTTTCAGGCTCATGTTTCAGGCTCATGTTTCAGGCTCATCAGGCTGTTTCAGGCTCATGTTTCAGGCTCAGCTCATGTTTCAGGCTTTCAAGGCTCATGTTTCAGGCTCATGTTTCAGGCTCATGTTTCAGGCTCATGGCTCATGTTTCAGGCTCATGTTTCAGGCTTTTTCAGGCTCAGGCTGTTTCAGGCTCATGTTTCAGGCTCATGCTTCAGGCTCTGCTTTCAGGCTCATGTTTCAGGCTCATGTTTCAGGCTCATGTTTCAGGCTCAGTTTCAGCTCATGCATCGTTTCAGGCTCATGTTTCAGGCTCATGTTTCTCATGTTTCAGGCTCATGTTCAGGCTGTTTCAGGCTCATGTTTCAGGGCTCATGTTTCAGGCTCATGTTTCAGGCTCATGTTTCAGGCTCATGTTTCAGGCTCATGTTTCAGGCTCATGTTTCATCATGTTTTCAGGCTCATGTTCATCAGGCTCATGTTTCAGGCTCATGTTTCAGGCTCATCAGGCATGTTTAGGCTCATGTTTCAGGCTATGTTTCAGGCTCATGCTTCAGGCTCATGTTCAGGCTCATGTTTCAGGCTCATGTTTCAGGCTCATCAGCTCATGTTTCAGGCTCATGTTTCCTCAGGCCATGTTTCAGGCTCATGTTTCAGGCTCAGGCTCATGTTTAGGCTCATGTTTCAGGCTTTTCAGGCTCATGTATGGCTCATGTTTCAGGCTCAGGCTCATGTTTCAGGCTTCCGGCTCATGTTTCTCATGTTTCAGGCTCATGTTCAGGCTCATTTCAGGCTCATGTTTCAGGCTCATGTTTCAGCTCATGTTTCAGCTCATGTTTCAGGCTCATGTTTCAGT
The DNA here is from genome assembly GCA_015082035.1 of Chaenogobius annularis. NCBI lineage: Eukaryota > Metazoa > Chordata > Actinopteri > Gobiiformes > Gobiidae > Chaenogobius > Chaenogobius annularis. The sequence continues at coordinate 50,348 of BJKM01000899.1, forward strand.
CTGTTTCAGGCTCATGTTTAGGCTCATGTTTTCAGGCTCATGTTTCAGCTCAAGGCTCATGTTTCAGGCTCATGTTTCAGGCTCATGGTCAGTCATGTTTAGGCTTCATGTTCAGGCTCATGCTTTCAGCTCATGTTTCTGCTTCTGCTTCAGGCTCATGTTTAATCATTTTCAGGCTCAATAGCTCATGTTTCAGGCTAATGTTCAGCTCAATGTTCAGGCTCATGTTCAGTCATGTTTTCAGGCTCATGTTTCAGGCTATATTTCAGGCTCAGGCTTCAGGCTCATGTATCATTCAGCCTCATGTTCAGGCTCATGTTTCATTACGGGCTCATGCTTCAGGTACTGTTTCATCATGTTTTCAGGCTCATGTTTCAGCTCATGGTTTCAGGCTCAGGCTTCCATGGTCTGGCTTTCGGCCATGGCTTTCAACGGCTCACAGTTGTCAGGCTCATAGCTCATGTTTCACATGGTATGCAGTATATAGCTCGCTCATGTACACACACATTCAGGCTCCTGTTTCAGGCTCACTTCAGGCTTCAGGCTCATGTTTCAGCTCATGTTTCAGGCTCTCAGGCTCATTTTAGGCTCATGTTCAGGCTCATTTTCAGGCTCATGTTTCAGGCCATGTTTCTCTCATTTCAGCTCATGTTTACATGTTTCTCAGCTCATCAGGCTCATGTTTCAGGCTCATGTTTCAGGCTCATTTCAGGTGCTCAGCTCATGTTCAGGCTCATGTTTCAGGCTCTGTTTCAGGCTCATGTTCAGCTCATTAGTTTATCAGCTCATGTTTCAGGCTCAGGCTCATGTTCAGGCTCATGTTTCAGGACTCATGCTTCAGGCCTCATGTTTCAAGGCTCATGTTTTCAGGCTCATGTTCAGAGCATCTGTTTCAGGCTCATGTTTCAGGCTCATGTTTCAGGCTCATGTTTTCAGGCTCATGCTTTCAGGCTCAGCTTCAGGCTCATGCTATCAGGCTTCATGTTTCAGGCTCTGTTCAGGCTCATGCTTCAGGCTCATGTTTCCCAGGCTCATGTTTTCAGGCTCATGTTTCAGGCTACACTAAGATGTTTACAGGGTCTTAATTCTGGTTTCAGAGCTCAATCGTTTTCATGTAGCTCATGTTTACAGGGTCACATATAGTATTAACAGACAGCCATCAAATTAGATTTGCAGATCCTCACTCGTTGTTTTCGTCGCTGTGACTCACATGTATTTTCAGTGATGTTGAAGCGAGAATATCGATTGAGCGTTCGGGTAAAAAGTAGGACATTGCTCAAATGAGTACATCTGTATTCGAACTCAGCACCCACTAACACAGAACGACTCCTCTTGGTAGAGAGCTCACTTATACAACTGGGGTGCAGCTGGCATCACTGTGGCTCGAATTGCTCACATGAGGGTCCACGTGATGCTCACGATGAGGGGTCAACGTGATGCTCAACGTGAAGGGGTCTCGTGATGCTCACGTGAAAGGGTCGGTGGATGCTTCGGGACGATGTGCAGGTGCTCCGAGATGCTGCGCGCCGCGAGGCGTCCACGAGCGTTGTCATCGTGGTCGAGCTGTTGTCTGAGCAGAGGGCTGCGACTTGTGTGTATATTGCCACTGCAAGGCAGGGTATGGGATGAGAATGCACTCTCGCGAATGGAAGAGGTGACCCTTTCAGGACACTGAGACGCCGCATGTGCACAGGCTCGAAGGCAGCCTCAGCAGCGATGAGAGTCGCTCGCCGCACCGGCGCGCAGGTGCTGCGTGATGCTCACATGAGGGTCTCGGTGATCACTCACGTGACCGCGGACATGTTGACTGCCTCACGGCAGTCGCGGTTCCGTGCATTGCCGGGCCAAGGTAGACGGGCTTGCGCACAGTTGAAATGACGTCAGAGTGATGTACGCTGGCACACACTCGATGAGGCATATGGGGGAGACGCCAGAAGAAGGACACGACACGTGTTGGGACGAAGCACTAGGGGTGACGAGCCAGAAGAAGGTCCTGTGTTTAAGAGAGGGGGAAAGCGGAGAGAGAGGTGAGTAAAGGCGACGTTGAGTATGCACGCCAGTCTTGAGAGTAGGCGGGGAGGAGTGCAAAGGTAACGTAAGCATTAGCTGATTTTGGGTTGTTGTTCTTGTTAGAAGAGAAAGCGAGGAATGCAGAATAGTGATTCTTATTATATTAAAAGTATACTCATAGTGGCAAGAGTTAAGGTAAATAAATTTACTAACGATTTATATCTGTCGCATATTTATTAGTATAGACATATAATAGAAGGTGGTTCTTGATACATGCACTCAATAACGTTTGACCGGTCATGTCCTGTTTGGTAAATGTGAAACGACAAAACTTTAAATAGTGCTACAGAATCATGGTATCTTCTTCTACAAGACGAATATTAAATCACTGTAATTATGTAGTGCATTCTTGAATTCTTATACAACTGCAGATCGCTTTTCTATGGAAACATATAAAATTAGCAGGAAATTGAAACTTGGGTATTCACTTAGAATGTTCCGTTTGCCAATCTATAATATGTACATTTTTGCCCAATTGTAGTGTTTGTTGCGTATTTATCATATTCGTTTAAATATTCAGGATTCTGTTCAACCGGATTAAAACTGATATGACTGAATTTAGATCTAAACTAAAAGGTACAACAAGATTTTTCTATAAAAGGACAGAATTTTTCTTCTTTGCAGAGGATTTGAGCCTCGTCAACTCAAATTGCGATTTCGATTCGACTCCGATTCGTTTTAAAGATTCGACTTTTAAACACAACGGATGGTAAATAAGTTTGCAAAGAAAGTGTTGCATATTACAAATGCTGCTGGAAAAGGTTTTATTACACTTACTCAAAAGCAGCCCGGCAATTCCAAAGGTAGTTTTCATTATATTTAATCTATATATCTAAACGCTGATGTAAAAGGTAAAATGAAACTTAACGTGTTAAGTACCAGGATGAAGCTGGGGTTGTTCCTGTTCCTCCAGCTGACGACGGGACGCTGATCTCCACGTACTTGTTTTCGTGCAGCACCTGCAGCCGCTGTGGGTGTGGCCGCTGAGGATGAGGCGGGGCCGGAACCACTGCGCAGCTGTGATTGGACGAGAGGCGTCGCATGGTCAGCGTTTGCGGATAAATACTGGTCGGCACAAAATGAATTCTCGTGATATTTGTTTCATAAAACTGGAGAAATCTCGTTGGACCGACTCCGGCTGATGTGATCGGTTACTTTATGGGCGTTTTAGCAGAAATACGGAACATTTAGTTTAAACAAAATAGGCACATGAAGAGGCAACAGCGCGTGGCGACGTCTCAACATGTGACAACAAATAAGTCACGTGACCAAACCCGCATGAATGACGGCATTGAGTGTCTCCATTGGGCGGAGCCGGACACAATGGCCTCGCTCAGTCCACTTCTTGTAGCTGCAATTGCAAATACGTCTGAAACAGGTCACAGCATCCAAAGCACACACTTAAAAGAGTATGTCTGTATTTATTTGTCGTATCGCAGCTTCTAAACTGCCGCGAACTATGCTGAGACTAAAAATGACAACACTCAAATGAGCTTTTCCATTTCGTTTTGTTCTCGCTGCTTTTCAAACCTGTTTATTATCATGGCTTCATTCTTTTCCCCCCCAGAACTTGGTACAAAACGTGACGCTACCCGCTACCATTTATCAACTCCCATCGATCAACTTTCAAACGCATCATAGAGGAAAGACGAACGGTTCCATTGATGGCAAATTTAAAAAAAAAAAACATCTACTTTAAACAGCCAAAACGTTCATTTCCAACCAAACTCTGTGCGTTGTCTTCTTATGGTAAAGTATGAAGAATATAAAATGTTCTACGTCTTTTTCCACTTTCTGCTTTTCAAAAATCGTCACCGTAACAATGTATTTTCACAAAGAATGTCCAAACACAAAGACAACGCGGCTTCATCAAAATGCTTTCGATTTCCTTTTAAATCTGTCGTAACTCTTGGCACTGACCCTCTGCGACGCCTCCTTGGACAGCACGTCGTACTTCTCCTGAACAGCAGGTGGCGCTCTTCGGCCGGGGCGGCGTCTTGACCCGTGCAGCCGGCGTCGCTCACTCTGAACAAGGGTATGCTGCACAGAGACAGGTTTACGGCAGTCAGACGGGAAAACAGACAGTTTACCGGATGAATGTGAATCAACATGTGGTTACCGTAAGTTCTGGAGTAAACACATTGACCCCGCCCCCCCAAAAAAAAGACCAAATAGGACTAAACCAGAATTGAGCTAAAACAAAAACTAGGGTTATGAATTTGTGTCAGATTATTTGATTGCTATTCTCATTCAACAATTGATTAGGGCTGCAATTAATGACTATTTCAGTAATCGATAATTAATCAATTTGACTGAGAAGCTATAGAGATGTTACTCAGTGGTGGGAGGATTTAATTGTGTTAATTAAAAGTAAAATCTTATTGAAATAAAATACAACTAAAAGTACAACAAATAAAAAAAATATCGATTGAAGTCAAATTTATGAAGTATCAATTTAAATGTATACTTTAAAGAGTAAAAAGTAAAAGTATTTCACACATTTCTTATCGCCCTTGTACAAATTTGTGAGATTTTAAATTTACCTTTAGTACAAATAAGAAATGGTAGTATTAATATAGTTTTTATCAAGTTTATTTTCTAATTCTTTCAAATTAATTCAAATCAAAATACAACAAGACTTTTAGCTTTTATTTGAAAGATTACATTACATCGTTGTTTTATTTACATTTTTATTCAGCTCCTTTTTCCTACTTTTTTTATTACAGATGATCCAAACAATTGCGATATTGTCCTTTTTTTCCCATATATTTCCCGTTTGCGTTCCAAATCGCATTCGTCTGGTTTGACTCTCGCCTTCAAAACTGTTCTTTGTCCGAGCTAAAATGGCCGGCGTTTATTTCTCGGTAAAAATCTAAGCGGATTTGGACTGGATTCAGGTTCAAAATGCCAAAGTCTGTCTCCGTCAGCATCTCACAAAGTCGGACTGTGCCCACTACAGCAATCTGCACTGTTCTTTGTCCAAATGTAGAAAGTACAACGAGTAGAAGCGCCAAGGAACTGATTCTCCTCGGAACACGTGCCAATAAGGACATTTGTCAAGTTTAATAACTCCTCGTTGAAGACTTTTGAACATGCATTTATTGTGCTGATATTTACAGATCGTCAATTAGCCAAAAGCTTTGTGTAGAATCAGAAAGACTACCGGTAATTTATACTGTTTCCATGTCTTAAAAAGCGTGTCGCGTTTGTTGTAGTTTGTCTTGTTTCCAGGGCAGACAGAAGCAGCTGTTAAAAGTCAAAATGAGACGGCTGTGTTCTGTCTGCGTCTAATTATAGAGCGTTTTACTGTACGAAAACAATGAAGTGCGCTGTTAGCATGCTAGTTTGCTGTTAGCATGCTAAGTTGCTGTTAGCATGCTAGTTGCTGTTAGCATGCTAGTTGCTGTTAGCATGCTAGTTGCTGTTAGCTCCGCTCTGGCCTCTGAAAGTGCTTACAAACTCACTGCGCTGAATAATCACATGGCTCTGAATACGAGAAAGTGCGGAAAACCTTTGAACCCGCTGCAAACAGATTAAAATGGACTACTTCTGGTTTTTGTAAGACGTTAAAAATCCGTTACAGGGTCTTTCATCAAGACCATCCTAAAAGCATTACGGATTTTGCCATTTTTATGTCATTTATTTTTCGTTCAAATGAACAGTTTTCAATACTAATTTTACTATGAATTAGTGTCTGTGTGTTTTTCACCGCGCCCTAAATATTACATTTATAAATATCAAAATATCAAAAAGTAAATCAGGCTTTACGATTAGTTATTTCTGTTTTTGTCACACTCTCTGTGACAGGTTAGATTAGGGTGACCAGACGTCCCTATTTACCCGGGACGTCCCAGTTTAGAGCCCTTTTTCCCATGTCCCAGCAGATGTGTCCAAAACCATTGATTTTGTCCCAGTTTTATCCAAAACATGTCCCAGTTTTCCTTGTTTTTGCTCACTTTGAGACCTGCCAACTGTAAAGAGGGGAATATATCCCTGTTTCTTTAGCCAAAACAGAGAAAACATGGCTGAACCAGAACATCAGAAATGTGACTCATAAAGTGAGCTGTGAAAGAGGTGCAAAAGGAATGCGTACAAATGTACTTCAATACCCGCGCTTTTAACAATCTTTATTATATATCATTCACGTCGCCTTTTGATGACATCACAGAGGATTTTGGGAACGCCGCTCTCTTTCCTGTCATTTTAAACTTTTATTTTTTCAGAATGTCGTCACAAACTGCAACTTCACGGATGTAAAACTATGATATATATTTTTACCACAGGTTCTACACCGCCAAACACAGTCATCATTAGAAAAACATGAGCACCTTCATATGGACTTCAAGATCATAAACTGAGATGCTCCGTGTCAGATTAGAGCTAAATAATAAGCTAAATAACTAGTCCCAGTGTTGGATTTTGTCACGATTGTGAGAACAAACACAAAAACAAAAGCCGACACATTCTACTTTTGCATATGTAAAGTCCATTTTTCACGTTTTCTGCTCAGCTGTGCCCCTCGCGGCCTCTCAGTCCACGTGTTATTTTTCCCATTCGATATTTACTGTCGACGCGCGCAGACCCCTTGAGCGCACCGTTGTGTTGGCGGCGTTTTACCTGTAACATGATTGGAGCCGAGGGCGGATACGTCTGCGCGCCGTCGCAGCTCTCCGTCAAACTGCTGCTTCCTTTCTGCGAACTCTGCACAAAACACAAGAACCAGGTCAGGTCTCAATCTGCGATAGAGAAAAAAAAATACATTCTCATTTGGCATATCTCCACAAAACGGCAGTCGGTTCATGCTAGCGTACGTCGCATGTCGAGAATAGAGTTCAAACTGATCGGCGACATTTTGTTTCTACGAGTGTTTACTTTTCTGTGCTTTGCTATTTTACGAACACAAAATTGAATCACAAATGTCGTTTTTTTGCCTACAAATGTCTTGCAGATATCGGGGGTTTTTGAAAGGCTTTTTCACAACTTTACACAGACTTTTAACTGTCAAAAACCTTCTTCAAAGTGAGCACTAAAAGCTCAAAATAATTTAAAAAAGGTACTTCATATACTCAAGGAAAGTTTCAGACATTTACAAGCCACGTACGCTCAGAATTTCCTGTATGCTAACCACCAATGCTAATCCGTTATTAGCATTTTCGACATAACTCGCTACAACAAAGCCGCTGCTCTTTCGTACCATGTGATTTGTTGTTGTGTAAATGTCAGAACCACAGCCGGCCGTAAAGATGACGACAGTTTTGACATTTGAGCCGTTTTCGCAGCTTTTCTTTCGGGGCGCTTACGTTTGTTTGCGTTCGCGGCCAGACTCAAAATGGCTGCCGGTAACGCAGGCTGGCGTATATCAGGCAGGAACCGACTGCAATGGCACACACTTTCATGATACATCTCCCGCCTGGAGTGTGTGAATGTACTTTTTGCAGTGAACAAATGTGCTAAGCTCCGGTTTCCTCGCCTTTGCTCGTGTTAGTGCTGTTTCGTTTGTGTTACAGTGGCACCTGCAGGGAACAGTTGAGGTCTTTGGACAGTCGGATCAGCTCTTTCTCCACCGACTGGCAGATGGGGCAGCCGTCTCCGTGAAGTGCCACGCTGTTCACCAGGAGGAAGCTGAGACGCACACACACACACACACACACACACACACACACACACCGACACAGCTATTATCATCAAGCACAACATATCTTTAAAGTCATGCATTATTTGAACTTTAGCGGTGACGTAATGTATTCGTGAAAACAAAGGTCTCGAACGCGGCCATGAACCAACAGCGCGCCTCAGGATTCGGACCACCGGCGAGCCGCACCCCGCCCGCAGATCACGACGCGAAACCGTAGATCGTCTTCATATCAGAGCAATGCGGGTTTCGATGATGCTGGTCTTCTGCATGTTTAAAGTCAGAGAGATTTCCTGATGCGGCGTTCAAAAGAAAAAGTCCCATTTCCAAGCGATTAGATTTGCCTTAGAGCGCCCTCTGCTGACAGCAATGTTGCATAAGTTATGAAAAAAAAAGCCACTGAGCAGCTCGTTAGCTACGATATGCCCTTGTGTTCACAGTGAAGGCAATTTGAGTGCAGAAATGCTCAGGACGAGTCTCGTGATGGTTTAAGGACTTGAAACTGAGCAGGACTTCCAGGTTTCTAATCTATTACTTACGTAACGATCTGAGCACACTTTGTAAACAGGATTAACGAATGAATGAATGAAACAAAATACAACTCTAACCCATGTTTCTGATGAGGGAACAACCGTATCATTCAAAGCAGAACTGAGTCATGCTTTTACCTTAATAAACGTCTTTGCAAGTCGGATAAATATGTATTTTCGGGGTGTTTGAAGTGGCCGTCGTCGCCCCCTAGTGTCTCTGGGCGGAAAAACAGCCTTGCAACATTTGCAGACTAACCTGGAAAACCCTGGCTCGTTTTTAAATATTTGGCGATGTGAAATGTGATTATACCGTCTTATTAGGATAACGAAAGAAAAGAAAAAAAAACCTTTTAAATGAAGATGCACGGCGCTCTCTTCATCTAAAAGCCACAGAGCACTCTTTGAAGACAGAGTTGAGGGGGAACGTAAACAATGCAAACAAATGGATAAACAGCACAGGCTATCGGAGTAGAATCTAGACTAGATCCACAGATTGAGGATGACTCTTGAATAAGGGATTACACCGACATACTTTATTTTATAGTTGTTTTATGTTTGTTTTTCTACCCGACAATACTCAGGGTTTGTCGGGTACGAGTTACTCACACAAAGTACAACTCTGAGTCAAATGAAAACGGACTTACTTGACTCCCTTTTTGGTGACGATTCTCGTGGACGAAAGCGTTGAAAGACTTTCTCAAACCTCTGCAGTTTGAACCAGTCCATTCTGCAGAAACAGACACACGACCGGGGTGAGACGCCCGGGCATAAATGACACAGAGCTGAACTTAAAACGCACCACGAACTCAACCACAAAGCTCTGAGACCAAAAGGAACGACGGAGGGTCTTTAAATGTGGATGGACAGAAACACAATACACAATCGCATCGCAAAAGTATCGGTATCGCAATCATGGCTGACGCAACAGTTCATCTCGAGCTTTCACAAATGATCTCTTATGGCAGTCAACGAAACACCAACTCCAGGTGTGGTTTTTTTTCGTGAGGGAACGGCATTAGAGCACGTTTAAAAGCTCAAAAAAAGCACATTTTGCATTGCATGTGTCCTTTAAATATCGTCGTATGGCCTCATTTTCGCAACAGTCAGAACTCAAATTGGGGAAATTAACAATGCAAATCGTTTTTTGACACCACCGTCCCACTCAATTTTGGAGTAATGTACTTGGGCCTCAAAACCCCCGCCATGGACACAGTGGATGGATACCTTTGGAACAGCTGCTTTAATATGCTCAAATTCCCCTTTTTTTTCCTTCTTTTTCCCCCTCCTTTTCTGCTTTTACCCCTTTACGTGCCTGTTGTTCCACCTGGTCCAGCTCCAGTGTTGTTTGTGCTGTTTTGTTTTTTGTTGATCTCTGTTCTAATAAAAAAATAAAATCAGAAAAAAATAAATTGGAAAAAAAGAACTCGATTTTGACTTATTGCACAGCCCTTCATCCACACACGTTATACACAGTCATCAGATTGGGTCAACATTTTCCACATCAACTCGCGTGTTTTCAAACCAATCGCTGCCACGGTAACAAGAGGGTGTGGCCCGAACCGGTTTCCACTCCTTTCAGTGTCCAAGGAATGAGTCAAATGAGGTAAAACGACAATAGAAACGAGGCATTTCGATCTGCATTTTAAGCAGACGGAGGATTAGCTGCATTTTGATTGGTTTTTTTTTTTGTTTTTTTTCCCCCGGTTTTGCTCGACAACGTTCCCCAAGCGCAAAAGGCGTTCGTTTTGTCCTGTTTGTCGCCCAAGACGTTCCGACGGAAGCCTAGCTGAGCCTGAAGATTGTCAAACCAGTTGGAGAAGTTTCTCGAGGCTTGATCCTGCCAAATGCTGCCACTTCGTGCTGCCAGGGCGACCATTTTTACAACGCCAATAACATTACTCAATCGGTTGTAAAAAGTTCTTCACGAATGTTAGCGCTGCACGATGCTGGGAATCACTGCGACCTGTCCGTTCGGCGATGTCTGTGTTATTGTATATAATCTGTGTACTTTTTTTTTTTAAATAAAGACTGATTTGGACTAAAAAAAAGCGGCTATTTTGGTGAGCGAGAAGCAGTTCGAGCGGAAAGACAATACTGTTTATTCATATGAAGGTTTTTTTGGTTGTCACTTCGTTTTAGGTCACTTTGTGTCGACGTTTTTTCCAAACTCAACCAATAATAAACTAATAAAACGAGCATATTTCCACCATTTGTAGTTGCGGTTGCCCATGGTGCCGATGCTCGTCTGGTTCATGGTGTTTGACTTATCAGCATTCATAAAGCGTCTAATCAACAGTTGCACAACTCGTTCAAAGTCTTGTTTCCTTCGTTGAGCTTTTATTGACTCTCGTCGGGTTCAACTCAGACGATCTTGAGAGGAAAACTACTTTTAATGTGATTATAAGACTCAGTGGAGCTTGTGTTAGGCCCGTTGCCACGAGCCGTCGATGTCTCTGGGACATGGTAACTTCTGAAATGCATGTTCCAGTCGTCGGGACATAAAGAGCACTGAAAGTAGCACGTCCACACACCAAACTTGTAAACAATGTAAAGAAGAAATCAATTAATTACACGTCTGATTTATTGAAATTTAGGTCTAAAAAATTTGGCGAAAATGTCATGTTTGCACCAATTTTCAGTCCGATCCAGCAGACTTAAAAACGAACTTCTGTTTTGTTTTGTGCAACATTTAGATTGAAATGCCCCGATCATGTGACGTTTAAAACGCATTCTTACTACATGAAAACACAACGTGATGAAAAAATGTGAAATAGGAGGAGTAACTGCAAGAGTTTCCTTTGAATTTACGATTCTTTCCTTTTGCGCAGCGTCCCACCTTAAGAAACAAACCTTAAGAAATAAAAACAACAAACTACATGGAATTGTACTTTGAAATGAGACGACACAGACCGCTCCAAACCAATGCGAGCGGAGTGATGTTTTTCGACGTAAAAACGCAGATATGATCCTGAAGCCAAAGCCGGGTCTGGTTCATCGGACACAAGCGGTCGGCATGAGTCTGGTCCCGTTCGGGTTTGGGTTTTGAGTGGTCTTACTCGTAGTGAAATCCGATGTCGTGGTTCCCCACCAGGACGACGAGCTCCGTGTCCGAGGAGTGTCTGAACATCCGGTGGAAGCGCCGCACGTCGTCCTCCCAGTGCTGCGGGGGAGGGGGAGGGGGGGGGGCACACACAAACACACAGAGCGGCTCAGGTTAGCAACAGCGGGTCGTTTTTTTTTTACCTGACAACCAGAGTTACGATTATCGTGAGAGGAAAAAACATCACGATTATTTACGATCATTGAGACCAAACAAACAGCGCCATCGTTCATTTTCTTAATTTACCGCGACAGTTCCTCGAGTTTGTGAGCGGCTTTACGAGAATGTACTTTCCGAAAGACAAAGTAAAGTTAAAAGTGACAAAAATACTAAAGTTCTTTACGTTAAGGTTTATTTTTTGGGCTGAATATTGATCAAAAAATACTTCATTTTGCTTCTAAAACGGTCGTGATCATTATGTTTTGGTTCTTACGATTATATTGTGTAGATTATAAAATATCAAATTATTTATATGTCTAATTTATGGACAAAACAACAGTGATATTAGCGCTGGACGATACGGCACAAATATATATATATCACAATTATTCTCGCTGTCGCAGATCCATCTTTATTCTATATTTTATTGTATTTTTTCTTGGCTTTCAAGTATTGATTTTTTTGGCTCATAAAAAAGACAAACACAAAAAAATTGCCCAATTTCTCCCTCCAAAGTCCAAAGTATTTGTACTTTACTTATTTCATTTTTACAGTGCATACTTTTTACTTTTACTTGACTACATTTAAGAGCAGGAACCTGTACTTTCTACTCCACTACATTTTTTTTCCACGTAGAAAGTACTTTTCACATTTAGATTTGAAAGGTCCTTTTTTTTTTTTTAGCATGTTCGTGGTGACGTCCTGCGCGAAGGTTTTGGGTTCAAGTCCCTCAAATCCACCAGAAAAAGTAGGAAACTGATTGGAATCGCTACTGTTGAATCTATGGGCGTTACTTCCACTTTATTTGCTTAAAATACATTTTTAAACAGGTCGATTTTTGTTTATTTTACTTTTGCGTGAGTCAGTTATTTTTTTTTACTCCTGTACTTACTTATTTACTTACGTTTACTTGAACAAACCTGCGTACTTTGCGATAAATTCATTGACAATTCGATGTTAGACCTCGTAATTAACATCTTTATGAACTCAACCTGACAGAATGACAATGTGACAAAAACAGCCTGACAAAAAGCGCTTTAGTTGTACTTTTTTTTAGTAAATTAAACTGAAATTTCATATTTTTGGCTTCTAAATCTATCACAATCAAATCTTTTTTAAGTCCTTGGGATTGCGTTGCGTTGACCGACTCGTCTCCAGGAATAACGCTCAAATCAAGTTGCTTTTTGAAATACAATCGAAATCAGGGACCATGAACAGAGACGAGGGGGCGTTTACCTTGACTCACACCTGGGCCTCGAAAACACGGCTAAACCAAGCGCTTTTGCTGATTTGTGTGCGCTTTCTGCCTAATTATGTGACGTTGTGTGTATTGACTAACACATGACATATGCTATTTAGAAAAGAAAAGAAGACGTGTCAAATGAAAAACCCCATCAAACGCCACAGCAGAGGGTCTTGAATCCGGGACTTCTTTAGCGAGTCACTTCACCGCTCAGTCCGGACCCTCCATTGCACAAACTACGTCCGTGCGGTTCAATGACAGTCTGCATTTCTCACCTCTCGCACCATTTGAACGCGGACAGAGCCTTAGCTAACGGAAAACGCGTCGCTAGTTTTTAACGTCGGCAACACGAACGCGTCAAAAGTGGCTTATTTGGGTATGTTTTGGGTCAATTTAATCGTAGTTTTGTAGATTTGCCTCAATCAGCACATCGTACGCGAGGCCGTAGGGAAAGGTCAAACGTCGGATGTCACGGCGAATATCTAATCGCGGCTCGCAGGTCTCGCCGCGCGGATAAAGATGTGACTCCGGGGGGGAATGAGGAAGTGGCACTGAACGGGACGAGACAACAACATGTGCAAGTCGAACTGAAAACACACGGGGAACATGAGGTGCGTTTGGGGGGCTCGACTCCATTGGAATTAAGTGAGAGAATGAATGGGAAATTTAGGAATTATTTGTTGATTTTATTGTCCGTTTATAGCGTTTCAAGGTGATGCAAAAATGTGATGCAAAATCAACTTAAAGGAGCTTTTGACCTCGTCAGCGAAATGTCACTCTGAAGAGGCGGAGCTTATCAGTTCTGCAGTTTGGAACGGGAAGTGAATGGACCCGTTTCTATTTGCGATTTACAATGAAGAACAAATAAAATGACGATTTACTTATGGTTCAATAATAAGTATCTTTTAAAAAGCGTCATTTGTCTGCTTTGAACAGAATAATCATCCCTGCCTCGGCTTCCTCGCGTTGTCTAGCGTTAGCTCCCGATGCTAACGCCGCTCCTCCAGGGCGCCTCATTAAGAGCGTCTCCGCAGGTTACGCGGTCGCCCTCTACGGATGCCCACCAGGGACACTCTTCATCCTCGCTGAATCGTGCACCTGCGCGTGGCACGGGAGACCGATGATTCAATCAGAGCGGTTATTTATTTATTTATTCCGTGGCGGTTGTGCCTCCCCGGTGCTGCCTTTAATTAGCGCCGTAGCTCCGTCTGGTCCTCGTGCTCGGCGCTAATTAGTTTCCCGAGGCATTGATCAAGCCGTACGAAAGTGACAATTTTGAAAAACACGTTACGAAATGTGCAAAATGCAACGCTTGGATCCAATAATAACATGAATACGTGCGCGCCATATTTATTTGATGCCGTTGTGTAAGATATGCACTGAAGAGCAAACTAAAAGACGAGTTGTTGTATTTGAGTGAATGAGGTGGGGTTTGTGTTGGACTGAAAACAAAGCACTGAATCAAGGTTTCGGGTATGTGTACTTTTCTAGCGGATACTTTTGACTACATTTGAGTCCGTTACTTTCTACTTTCTAAATGGAGCTCCGGTGACCAACGATCAGCACAATTATCACTACGTTTCATGCTTTAACGGTTTTTACTCTTGAAGTACATTTTAAACAGGAACTTCACAATACTTTTTGAAAAATATATTTACAGCTTCTATAGTAATATTGCTCTTGGATCTGTACTTCTACTTTAAACCAAGTGCAGTACTTCGAGCAGCACCAGTTGAGTCTTTGCTCGACCAATTCTGAAGTGTGACAATGAAAAATATCACAATAAACTGTGATATTGAAACTGTTTATGCCACAATAAAGCCCGACGAACCCGAATCTACATGTTTGGTCCTGGTTTGGTCCTGGTTTGGTCCTGGTTTGGGGCTGGTTTGGTCCTGGTTTGGTCCTGGTTTGGTGCTGGTTTGGGGCTGGTTTGGTCCTGGTTTGGTGCTGGTTTGGGGCTGGTTTGGGGCTGGTTTATGTATTGTCCTGGTTATTATCTGGTCCTGGTTTGGGCTGGTTTGGTCCTGGTTTGGGGCTGGTTTGGGGCTGGTTTGGTGGTCCTGGTTTGGTCTGGTTTGTCCTGGTTTGGTCCTGGTTTGGTCCTGGTTTGGTGCTGGTTTGGGGCTGGTTTGGTCCTGGTTTGGTCCTGGTTTGGGCTGGTTTGGTCCTGGTTGGTTTGGTCTGGTTTGGTCCTGGTTTGGTGCTGGTTTGGTGCTGGTTTGGTGCTGGTTGGTGTGTTTGGTGCTGGTTTGCTGGTTGGGCTGGTTTGGGCTGGTTGGTACTGGTTTGGTCCTGGTTTGGTGCTGGTTTGGGGCTGGTTTGGTCCTGGTTTGGTCCTGGTTTTGGTGCCTGGTTTGGTGGCTGGTTTGGGGCTGGTTTGGTCCTGGTTTCGTGCTGGTTTGGTCCTGTTCTTGTCCTGGTTTATGTCCTGGTCTAGTCCAGGTTTACTCACAAAGCTGTGGTCCTGTTCTAGTCCTGGTCTAGTCCTGGTCTAGCCCTGTTTAGTCCCCTTGTTCCTTTCCCTTCTTTCATGTTTTTTTCCATTTCTCCTTAGTCCTGTTCCTGGTTCTAGCCCTGTTAGTCCTGTTCCAGTGGTTTATCCTGTTCCGTTTAGTCCCTGGTTTAGTTCCCTGGTTTTATCCTGTTAGCCCTGGTTTAGTTCCTGTTCTAGCCCTGGTTTAGTCCTGTTCTAGCCCTGGTTTAGTCCTTTCCAGCCCTGTTTAGTCCTGTTTCAGCCCTGGTTTAGTCCTGTTTCAGCCCTGGTTTAGTCCTGTTCACCTGGTTGTCCGTTCAGCCCTGGTTTAGCCCTGTTCTAGCCCTGGTTTAGTGTTTAGTCCTGTTCAGCCCTGGTTTAGTCCTGTTCAGCCCTGGTTTAGTCCTGTTTCAGCCCTGGTTTAGTCCTGTTCCAGCCCTGGTTTAGTCCTGTTCTAGCCCTGGTTTAGCCCTGTTCTAGCCCTGGTTTAGTCCAGTTCTAGCACTGGTTTAGTCCTGTTTCAGCCCTGGTTTAGTCCTGTTTCAGCCCTGGTTTAGTCCTGTTCCAGCCCTGGTTTAGTCCGGTTCTAGTCCGGTCCCTACACGTTGCCAGATCACAATCCCTTATCAGACGTATTCCCTTGTACACTGAACGCGCATCGACAGCGCTCGTCCAATCACGGCGGCCCGGTTCACCGTCCGCGCTCTCGATTGGCCGAGACAGTCGCCATGAGAACGCCTCGGCCTTTCGCTGTGGAACATGACTTGAACATCTCGGGAGACGCGTTTCACAAACAACACGCTCGGCATGCGGTGAATAATTATGAATGGATGAAGGACTTTCCGCCGCCGTTTGGGGGGAAGCGGCGCGTGTGAAGTGATGAGGCGCGGCTCGAGCGTGAAGGAAACTGTGGCAGAAACGACTGCGTTGCTGCCGATGGATTCGATGTTTAAAGTATGACACGTTTTCACCATTTTCCATTCGTGGCTTCAGTCGGTGTGTTTATACGTGTCGCACATGCAAATGATCGTTTCACACCAATCGAGTCAAGTATTTGTGCAGAAAACGTGGGGAAAATGGGTAGAAATATGACAGGAAGTGACATCACACCCGGGACAGTGTGATGTGGGAGTTTTCCGGTGTAATTTCCTAGTGTGATGTCATCAATTACAAACAGGAAGTGGAATTATAAACCCATTTTGTGATGACGTTTTTATCATTTTTAGCTAAATTCAAATTATATTCATCTTTAAATGCATTTTAGTTCAATGAGTCGCCCGACCTGTAGGAGGCGCTTTAACACTTTAGACACTTAAAACTACACCTAATATTACATACACTTCGATATTTTGAATGGCTGATGAATAATACATGTTTATTTGTGTTGAACAAAGGCAATAAACAGGTTGTTTACGTTGTTATTTCACTCTTTCACACGAGTCTGCGTCAGAAAAGTCTTAAATGTCACTTTGGAGCCAAAAAGGTGGTTAAAAGAAACTAAATGTAAATGTTTCGTGAGGCTAAAGCTTTCATTCTCGTGTGAACGTGTGAAAGCAGTTTTCTGGACAAACCGGTTCGACCGGCGTTTGTCGCTCTTGACAACCGCTCCCATTATGTGCGGAACGCAAACGTCACGACGGGAACGTGCCGGACGGACGACGGGACCTGGCGCCGGAACCCAGCGGTTACTCCAGTCGCATCTCCTCAAGAGCGCACACTTCGCTGTGATTGGTCAAAGCCCCCTGTCACTCGCTCAAGAGCCGGACTGAGCGTGAAGGTGTGGGTGGGAGGTGTCTGGGAGGTCGACTGAACGTACAATAGTAGTAAATGTGTTATTATGGACAAACAACGACAACTGCGACATTGTCCACATGTCTCCAGCTCGACTTGGACCCCCGCCCCGACCCCAGCCCCCCAAAAGCCAGAGTGGGCTTTCTCCGGTAAACAAACGGAAGAAGAGTTATTCTGCATATCACGGTGCTGCAGGCGCGTGGTGGCAACAAGAGGCACGGAAATACAAAGGCGTGGAAGTTCTGGCCCGCGCGTGGAAATCTAAACAAACAAACAAACAAAGTGTAAACCGCGCGCGCGCCTGTGTGTTTCCCGTTTCTATTAAAACCCACGCGCTTCCATTTTGTTCCTTTGTTCTGCCGTGATGCGGGCGCGCGCGTGTTTGTGTGTGCGCGGACCGTGGCACAACTGCGGCGCGGCGACGGAGCGGCGCGTGTTTCGCGTTTGCGCCAAAACCAAACAAACACACGCACACGCAGACGCACACACACACACACACACACACACACACACAAAAACACACGCGTCTTCCACGTCTCGTTCTCCTCTTCATCCTCCAAGAGAGCGACACAAAGCCAGCCATTCAAAGCGCTGTTTCCCTCCTCCTCCTTCTCCTCCACCTTCTCCTCCTCCATCACCTCCTCCTTCTCCTCCTTCTCCTCCTTCTCCTCCTCCTTCTCCTCCTCCTTCCTCCTCCATCTCCTCTCCTTCTCCTCTCACTTCTCCTCCACCTCCATCTCCTCCTCCTTCCTCCACCTTCTCCTCCTCCTCCTCCTCTCCTCCTCCTCCTCCTCCTCCATCCTCCTCCTCTCCTCCTCCTCCTCCTCCTCCTCCTCCTCCTCCTCCTCCTCCTCCTCCTCCTCCTCCTCACCTTTTGCGAGCTCCACTTGCCCTCGTCGAAGATGTCTCCAAGAATGAAGACGATCTCTGGTTTCAAAAGCCACAGCGCGGTTTGGAAAGCTCGCTCCATCTGCCATTCTCTACAACAACAACAACAACAATAATAATAATAACAACAACAACAACAACAACAATAACAACAACAATAACAGTGGCAGCAGAGTGTTGACAGCGCGGCATTTACCTCCGCAGCTTGTCGAACCAGTGCCCGCCAACGGCCCCAAGCAGGTGCGTGTCGGACAGCACCATGGCGCGCACCGCTTCGGACGCGCCGTCTCCGTCGCGCCCCCGGGGTGCGTCCGCGTCGGCCCCCCCGCGGCCATGGCTCGCGACGGGCCACGCGCACTGGAAGATGGTGGGGAAGTAGATGAGGTACTCGCAGAAGAGGAAGGTCGAGCCTAGCACCGCGACGAGCAGCAGCGCGACCGCCCATGTGGCCCCGAACCGCGGCATGGCGACTGCGTCAGTGGTGCCCGCGCCTGGTGATGCCGAGGATGCTGCTGGGGCGACGATCCATGAGGCATCTTCCTTGGGCCCGGTTCTCCCCCCGCAGCAGCAGCAGCAGCCTCCTCCTCCTCTTCCTCCTCTTCCTCCTCTTCCTCCGCCGCCGCCGCTTCCTCAGACCCCTGTTATTGTCTTGGTTCGGTTCGGTGTCGTCGCCAGAAGGATGCGGGTCACGCGCGCGCGTGAAAACAAGAAATAATCCCAAAAAATGCGGAGCGCGAAAACAAATGACTTCAGATCAAATACAAGCGGTGAGTCCTTGTGGGGGAAAGGAAAGGAGCGACATGTCCCCCCCCCTCGTGCGCGCGGTGTGGGGAGAATTAGAGATGTGCAGCTCTGACACGAGCTCTGCTGCTGCTGCGCGCGGGGGAGGTCAAGGCGGAGCGGTGCGCGGGGCGGCTCCGGTCTAAGGACGCCTTCAACATAAAACTCAACGATCATTCACTGTGGGGTCTTCAGGAGATCTTTTCAGGGTCTTTTCCCCCCCAACGGCATTAAAGATTTTGGGTAACGGTAACGGTAACGGTAACCATGTGCAGGTCGATCAATGGACTTTGTCTGTTCAAAGCACGTTCCTAGTTTCTGATCACTTAATTGAGTTGTTAGTGTAATAAACTAAAATAAGCACTAAACCAGGACTAAACCAGGACTAAACTGGGACTCAATCAGGATTAACTCGTAACTAAACCAGGACTAAACCAGGACTAAACCGGGACTCAATCAGGATTAACTCGTAACTAAACCAGGACTAAACCAGGACTAAACCGGACTCAATCAGGATTAACTCGTAACTAAACAGGACTAAAGGACTAAACCGGGACTCAATCAGGATTAACTCGTAACTAAACCAGGACTAAACCAGGACTAAACCAGGACTAAACCAGGACTAAACCGGACTCACTCAATCAGGATTAAACTCACGACTAAACCAGGACTAAACCAGGACTCAATCAGGACTCAATCAGGACTCAATCAGGATTAACTCACGATTAAACCAGGACTAAACCAGGACTAAACCAGGACTAAACCGGGACTCAATCAGGATTAACTCACGACTAAACCCAGGACTAAACCAGGACTAAACCGGGACTCAATCAGGATTAACTCACGGCTAAACCAGGACTAAACCAGGACTCAATCAGGATTAACTCACGACTAAACCAGGACTAAACCAGGACTAAACCGGACTCAATCTGGATTAACTCACGGCTAAACCCAGGACTAAACCGGGACTCAATCAGGACAAAATCAGGATCAACCCAAGACTAAACCAGGATTTAACCAGGATTAAACCAGGACTAAACAGGACTAAATCAGGATCAACCCAAGACTAAACCTGGACTAAACCAGAACTAAACCAGCACTAAATCAGGATCAACCCAAGACTAAACCTGGACTAAACCAGGACTAAACCAGGACTAAATCAGGACTAAACCAGGGCTAAACCAGGACTAAACCAGGACTAAACCGGGACTAAACTAGGACTAAACCGGGACTCAATCAGGATTAACTCACGACTAAACCAGGACTAAACCAGGACTAAACCGGGACTCAATCAGGATTAACTCACGGCTAAACCAGGACTAAACAGGGACTCAATCAGGATTAACTCACGACTAAACCAGGACTAAACCAGGACTAAAAGGGACTCAACGATTAACCAGACTAAACCAGGACTAAACCAGGATCAAACCAGGACTAAACCAGGACTAAACCAGGACTAAACCAGGACTAACAGGACTAAACCAGGACTAAAACCAGGACTAAAGGACTCAACCCAGGACTAAACCCAGGACTAAATAGGATAACCAGGACTAAACAGGACTAGGATAACCAGGACTAAACAGGACTAAACCAGGACTAAACAGGACTAAACCAGGACTAAACCAGGACTAAACAGGACTAAACCAGGACGGAACCAACCAGGAGGACTAAACCAGGACTAAACTAAATCAGGATCAACCCAGGACTAAAAGGACTAAACATAAACCAGGACAAACCAGGACTAAACCAGGACTAAACCAGACTAAACCACCAGGACTAAACCAGGACTGAACCAGGACTAAACCAGGAGATTTTGGACATCTTATTGTGAAAGCACGGCCGCGTGACTTCCTTTCTCGCTTTGTGAACTTGACAGTGTCGAGCGCGCGCAGCTGAGCGGGGCTTTGGACTGGAGAAGGCTTCAAACACGTTCTAAGTTCTGATCCAGCGCATTAAACACAACAACACCGACCCACCTCAGACATCTGTAGCCAAACCTGCGCTTTGTGGGGGGGCTGGAGGGGGGGGGTAGGGGGGGGCGGGCGCGGTGGGGGGAACGTGCCAGAAACTACAGCCGCTCCAAATCAGATTAAACGATTAGAATCTGAAATCCAATCACCCCGAGACTACTGCTGACAGACAACAGGGGGGGCTTCCCTTTGGAGACGCTTTGCACCCCCACCCCCCACCCACCCTCGACGCACCCCGGACATTTGCGACGTCAAACAGCGCGAGACAAGACCCCGAGGGGAATGAGGAAGCGGCACTGACAGTTAAAGAGGAAACACGTGCAAAGTTCAAGTGATTCCAGAGAGACGGCGCACGCGGGGAACATGTGAGGCTTTTTAGTGTCACTATTTTTTAAACATTTTTATTCATGTGTTTGTTGTTGTTGCTTGGAAACCTTGGAAATACATGAGAGGATGAATGGGAACTGGGGAAGTTAGGAAGACTTTTTTATTTTTTTTTTATTTGATTGCGTCTTTAAAGGGGATTTGTATTACGCAAAATCTACTTAAATGCGCCTTTAACCTTGAAATATCGGTGTTTTTGCATTTTGATTGGGTCATTCATGTTTGAGTAAATGGTGTGAGTGGTCAGGAAAAAAAAAAAAAAAAGCTCCCCCCTATCCCCGCCCACACCCTTGTACTTTCTGATAACTATTTGACAAATGTGGCGTTCTCGTGATCTATTTATTCAAGGATGACCGTTTTTCTTTCTTTTTTTTTCTTTTTCGTGTGTAAGCAGCTGGCCGCTTTCAAGACCACAATTTGGTTCAAGGCGAAGCGATTACAGAGGGACGAGTCACGCTGCAAACATGCGTTGTGTTCGGGCGGAGACGCTGCTCTTTTGGGTCGGACCCGTTGTAAATAAACGAGAGGGGGAAAAAACCACTTCTCCCACATTCCGACTCGACCTCGTAAAAGTGTTATCAGTTCTGCTTTTGTTTCTTTCTTACATGTCTGCTTCTCATCATGGTCTGTACTGCTACTGCTGCCAGAGTTCCACGCGTGCATTATATGTATTATATGTATTATATGTATTATATGTGTACTTTTGCACGTCTAGTAGGTTTTGTAGTTTATATGATTAGAAACACGTCGGTTCATTCGTCCGGGAGTGAGTCAGTGTAGAAAGTCATCTGGATTACAACTAAATCCGAATAATTCTGATTTAAGTGGTCCGGACTCAAACTGGTTTCGGACTCTTTCTTGCGGACTGGGATTTTTCTTTTTTTTTATCGATCTCGGAACTTGCCAAACCTGAAAAATCGCACGCGTGACATTGTCGTGCGGTCGCATTCTTCTTTTTTTCTTTTTTTTTTTAAACGAGACCTGGCCTGTCACCTGACCTCCACGGAGACGGGCTTTAATGCCATGCTGAGGAACATTCCAAGCGCAGCAACAACACGCAGCGGCCCGTGCGTGTGCGTGTGTGTGTGTGTGTGTGTGTGTGTTTGCGCGTTCTGCCTGTGTCTGTGTCTGCTTCCTCCATCAACTCAAAACTCACAACAGTGAAATGTTAAGCGGTGACTAAGACGAGCACGAGACCTGGAGCTGGTCCCGAGCGCTGCGAGACCCCCGGCTCCGGCGGCGCTGAAGGGCGGGTCAAATGCAGAGGGGTTAAAGGAGTGAGTGACACGTTTTCAAAGCATCCAGTGTAAATGGCGATTTATGGCGGTAAAGTTAAAAGTGTGTTTTTGTAAATAAAGCATCGATCACGAACTCTCGACCCCTTTTACATTTTCCAACGTGCTCCACAAAAAATATGTTCCACTTCAGAGCTTCATGATCCCGACACGAAAAGCTGTCAAGCGCACAAACGTTCACTGCATTAGTAACACATCAAACTGGGCATTCAAGTAGACATTACACACACATTTGCTTCATTTAAAGGAGCACTATGTCTGTTGGGGAGACGTCGCCGGACCCTCTGGACTGTGAGGCGCTGGTTTGGGTTTTTCTAGCTGTCACTGCTCTGGAGGGCCGGCCAGATAACCGGACCGATGGAAACCACGAGGAGACGCAAAGAAGGGTTCAGGGGCTTTATTGAACCGAACAGGTCACGAACACGTTCACTGACCAGGGACCCCCGACAACAGCAATACTAAGACTTAAGAAGAGCGGGCACGCTCTTTGAAGCACATATAATGTCACAAAGCACAGGGATGTCACAAGGCACGTCATGCAAAGCATAAAGGAAAGAATAAAGCTGACATCATAAAGCACAATTATTATGGCAAGACGGGAGCGCCCACTACTGGATGCCCCGCTAACTACTAACTCATGGGCACACAGAATCACAGGCCTTTTGTACAATGTCCCTTTTCTTGGGGAAATGTTTGTAGTTTGTATTGCTCAGAAATAACTTCCAGTGAGCCATGTCGCCCCTCCACGGATCTGACCTGTAACTTGGACTGGGTACCCGCTTGTCGCCAACTTTAAAGCCGTAGGACAAGCTCTCCCAGCTCAGCGTGCCTGACTCCACCTGCAGGTGGATCACTGACTTCCTGACGGATCGGAGGCAGTGCGTGCGGCTGGGGAAGAATGTCTTAAGGAACACTCAGGACTATCAGCAACCGGAGACTCCTCAGGGCTGTGTTACTTTCTCCTCTGCTCTTCTCCCTGTACAACAAAACTGCTGCACCTCCAGCCACGACTCCGGGAAACTGGATCAAGTTTGCGGACCACCACCCTCATCGGGCTTCAATCATACGGACGGGATGAGTCATGTCTACAGGAGGGAGGTGGATCCGCTGGTGTCCTGGTGCAGCGGTAACAACCTGGAGTTCAACGCCCAGTAGACAGTGGAGATAATCGTGGACTTCAGGAAAGTCACCAGCCCCCCAGCCCCCCCTCGTCATGACAGACTCCCCCATCAAACCACGTGGACTCTCTTTCCGCTTCCTCCCACCACCATCACCCAGACCTCAAGTGGAGCCCACCATCAGCTCCCTCATCAAGAAGGCCCAGCAGAGGATGTACTTTCTGCTGCAGCTGAGGAAAGCACAAGCTGCCAGCGCAGATGATGGTGCAGTTTACACAGGCCATCATTTAGTCCATCCTCACCTCCTCCATCACCGTGTGGTACGCTGGGACCACAGCCAGGGAAAACAGAGACTACAGCGCCCTCTGCTGGAGCCACAGCACAGGGACAGAAACAGAGACTAGCATCGCGCATTGTGCGTTCTGCTGAGAAGTGTGATCGGCTGCAGACCTTCCATCTCCTCTGGCAGATCTCTGTAGTCTTCCAGAGCTCTGTACGTCTTGATCTCCAGGGCTCTGGGACGAGCAGGTCGGATCACAGCTGACCCTTCTCACCCTGGACATGGACTATTTGAACCACTCCCCTCAGGCAGGAGGCTACGGTCCATCCGGACCAGAACCTCTCACCACAAGAATAGTTTCTTTCCCTCTGCTGTTGGACTCATGAACACTTCTAAACACTTTAACTACACTCTTCATCACTCACTGCACTGTCACTTTCTGCACTACAACTTTAAATTTAACTGTAAACTTGTGTACATAGCAATGTGTATTTTTATTTTTAGTTGATACTATAGTCATTTTAAATTAATGCCGAGACAAGTTCCTATGTTTGTGGATTTTGTTCATTGACAATAACAATAAACCCTTTTCATTCATTTTTTACAGAACCTCAAGCAGAAACATGCCTTACACTGCACCTTTAAGTGTCTAGTTTAAGAGTTTTTATAAGAATAATAATAATAATAATAATTAGCATTTTTTTTGTTTTAAATGTAAAACTAAATAAACATTGTGGCCAAGGATCTGTCATTTTACTGCAATCGCAGAGTCTTCAAAATAAGCAGGAAAAAGTCAAATCAAGCAGTTTTATTTGTCAACAGGAACACAATGTGCGCCGTAAAGACCGTATATTACATGGTCCATCATTCGTTCCAGAACACTTCTGTCTCGGTACGATCGCAGTTTCAGCAGCTTTTCCTCTCAGCTGAAGGCAAATGAGTCGGCCTCGGGTCATTTACAAGACAAATAGATTTTTCCCGTGACGTCAAACGCTTATTTCTAACTCCACAGCTGTTTAAACATGTTCTTTCACGACAGGTTCGGTGCTGGTTCGGTGCTGGTTCGGTGCTGGTTCGGTTGTGCTGGTTCGGTGCCGGTTCGGTCCCAGTCTCTTGGCGTGACCTTCAGTGTACTTCAACTATATCTAGGGCACGACGGGGTCTCCGTACGCGCAGTTCTTTTCGATGCCCAAGTTGAACCAGTTTCCTTTCCCTCCTCTGTACGCGCTGGTGACGATCCGTGCCCACCCGTGTTCCCCCTGTGGGAAAAACAAAACAAAAACCAAAAAAACACATGCTTTTTATAGAAACAACAAAATGACACAAAAGTAGCATGTAAAATAAATGCATGTCCCTGTAACGCTGTGTAAATGACGGAATGAATCGGGGACTTTTTGTATCGGAATTGGAACTAAATTGCGCCGTTTTTCCAGAGATTTTGCAGTGCCAAAACTTGAATATCGAGTGTACATAATAAAACTGTTAAAAACCGACCTGAAAAAGCGACAGTCGCAGTCGTAGTCTCGCAAACGCATAAAGTGATATTTCTGCACTTTTGTGGTGAATGTTTTGGTGCTGGACTTGAACCTTTACAACATTTACATTTTCACGTGATTTTAAGCGTTTAAAAGGTTCTAAACGGTGACAAATGTCCATAACGCGGTTGTTCTCAGTCCAAAAAACCTTAAAAATCTGGCCAAACCTTCAAGTCTTGTGCTAAATGTTTAATATTTAAATGAACGCAAACATGACTTTTGGAACCAAGTGTTTGGCGATCGCTGTTGTGCTTCGTTAGTTACTTCAGATACGTTTCCGCACTTCATCAATAAGCGTCAGAAATGTGCTGAAACGTCTCTGCAAATGCCTCGGACCCCAATGTCTGCGAACGGACCGTAAAACCTGAGTTCCTGTCGCTTCTTGAGGTCGTTTTTTTAGCCGTTCTACGTTCGTCCCACCTCTGGCGATACATCTGCCCCGATATATATATATATATATATATATATACGTACCCAGAACTCCCCCCACGAGTTGCGCACGACCCAGAACTCTGTGCCGTTGTCCACGCCCCAGCCGGCCACGGACACGATGTGATTGGGCAGCGACAGGGGGTGAAACTCGGAGAAAAGCCCCCCGGAATACTGCTCCAGGGCGTCCGTGGCCATCAGCGCACAACTGAGAGACAACGAAAGCTTTGAGTGATTTACGTCATTGTAAGTTGTAAAAAAAAAAAAAGAAAAAAAAATATCACAAGATAACTCAACTTGAAAATAGACAAATTAAAAAATAAATAAAAATACACAAAATGGGAGAGTTATTTAGGACTTAAAATGCTCCATCTCTTCTCTATTTTTTATTCATTTTTTTTTATCTCTTTTATTTGAAGTTATATATTTTTTTATTATGAATATAATTTTTTTTAAACTATTATTATTTTTGTTGTGTGTTGTTTTTTGTCGTTTTATGTTTCTTAAAAAAAATAAAAATAAGTTAGTAACATCACAACAAATATTTACTTTTCGTATCTTTTTTTTAAACTATTGTTATGTTTGTTGTTGTGTTTGTTTTTGTTGTTTTATGTTCTCAAAATAATATTGAAAAAATAAGTTAGTTAAAATCACAATATTTACCCACAAATCTTTTTAAAACTAGTTATTTTTGTTGTTTTATGTTCTAAAAAAAAAAAAAAAAAAAAAAAAAAAAAAAAGTTAATAAAAAATCACATCAAATATTTACCGACATATCTTTTTTTCTTTTTTAAACTATTGTTATTTTGTTGTTTTATGTTCTAAAAAAAAAAAAAAAGTTAATAAAAAACACAACAAATATTTACCCACGTATCTTTTTGTTGTTGTGTTGTTTTTGTCGTTTATGTCCCAATTTATTTATTTTTTAAACAAATTAGTTGGTAAAAATCACAACAAATAGACCACATACCTTTTTTTTTTTTTTTTTAACAATTATTATAATATTTTTTTATATTCTAAAAAAATAATAATAAAAGAAATAAGTGCGTAAAAACCATAAAAAAAATAGACCTATTTGGACCTTTCCTGAATAGTTTGGTCGATTCAAAAACATCATATCCGACCCCATAACATTAAAACTAGCGCTTTGGTTTGTGTCTTTGGCAAATCCCCCCAAAAAGACCGGCCTCCGACATAAAACCAGTCACGTTCCCGACTTGACCGCCACTATTGGACGCCGTCAGGACTCGTTACGACGTTCACAGGGTCTAATTCCGTGTGGGGAAAGTGGCACCTGACGGGCCCGTTGGCGTAGATCTCGGCTTTCATCGGGTCTCGTCCCGAAACGTCCCCGTAGTCGTCCACTTTCCACGCGGTGTAGTTCTTCACCACGGCGCACGACTGGAAGAACGAGCAGGTGCCGCACTGGTTGAACTCCTCGCACTCTGTCGGGAGACAAAGGGGCCGCGATCCGACGTTAGAGCGGCGATGGGAAGGTCGGATTCTGTTCTGAACGGCGTCGGACGCTTCAACGTTTGAGAGAAGACGGAAATACGAACTGACAAACGAATTGTAGAGGTCTAAAAACGGACAAATACGTTATATTTTGTTCTTTGCAGAGGACATTGTATTCGAGCTGCACAATATTTGAAATGATGGTCTGTTAAGTGCTGCGATATTGATACTTTTTGCGATATTTGAACATATATTTTAAATTTCATGACCACGACTTTTACCCAGTGCCTTTTAACAAACTAACTTGCAAAGTGTCAAATTTCCTCCTCCAAAGTTTGAACTGCTCTGAAGTTAACAGAGAGCATCAGGGTGAAGGACATATACTTTTTAGATTGAAAAGCTCAATTCACACATTTTCTTGGATTGAATGAAGATGTAGATTCTTCTTCTTCTGCTTGAACTGTGCAGCTCCTAAAGTATCTACATCTATTCACCATTTTAATGAGGCGTAAGAGAAGAGTAGTAATATTTGCCATCCGTTTTTTTTAAACATTTATTTTATTGTATTATTTATTTATATTATTATTTATTTTATATTTATTATTTTATCTATTTTTTATTTTATTTTTTAAAATTGTATTGAATTTTATTTATTTTATCTTTATGCCGTCATTGCATGGATATTTTCTACTGCGTATTATTTCGTCACTTTCCTATTCATTCCTATTGAATCACCACGTGTTTTGGGACTGTCCCGTTGCTCAGAAATATTGGACTGAAATACATTTTTAAAAAAGCGCTACAGTCTTTGAAATCGCCGTCCCACTTGACTTCCGAACTATATATTTGGGCCTTGAAACTCCTGCCATGGACACAGTAAATGGATACCTCTTCTGGAACATTCTTCTGGCCGCAGGGGGACTTCTACAGAACTACTTGCATATATTTTTTGTTAGCGATCTATGTCTCGTTCTGTGTTCTCATAGTGTTGTTATGCATGTTTAAAAAAAAATATATATATGTTTTTTTTGTTTTGTTTTTTACACGTGCCTTTTGACCTCTTTATTGAAACTATTGTTGAGAAATCAATTAAAAGCACGATCCTGTACGCAGAGGGACAGACATGAGGGGGTGTATTTGTGTTTAAGAGAAGTTCAACACTGAAGTAAAACAACTTATAGCTTTTCTAAAATGTGCAATACAAAAAACAAATTGGATTGGCAAAAGTATTTATACCACAATATAATCGAGATCACAACAAACTAAATATAATCGCAATAATGCCAAGGTTTTCATCCTGACAGAAATGGACTGTTTTTCAAATGAGCAGCTCTGCGGACCGGCCTCCTGCTGGTGCCAGAGTCGGGACTAAACGTGGACCGGCCTCCTGCTGGTGCCAGAGTCGGGACTAAACATGGACCGGCCTCCTGCTGGTGCCAGAGTCGGGACTAAACATGGACCTGCCTCCTGCTGGTGCCAGAGTCGGGACTAAAAACTGCTGGGCCAGGAAAGTGGACAAACATCGGACCGTGACTGCTGGCTGCCAGAGTCCGGAGATCGAAACGATGGACCTTTGTCCTCCTAGCTGGTAGCCAGAGTCGGGGACTAAACATCGCACGACTCTCTGGCTGGTGCCAGAGTCGGGACTAAACAGTGGACCGGGCTCCTAGCTGCGTGCCAGAGTCGGGACTAAACACTGGACGGCCTACACTAGCTGGTGCCAGAGTCGGGACTAAACATGAGGTGACGGCTGCGCTGCTGGTGCCAGAGTCGGACTAAACATGGACTGCGAGCCATCCTGCTGCGGTGCAGAGTACGGGACTGAAGCATGGACCGGACCTTCCTTGCTGGATGCCAGAGTCGCGAACTCACATTGGACCAGTCCTCGTAGGCTGCGTGCCAGAGTCGGGAACTAAAACATGGGACGCGTCCTCCTGCTGGTGCAAAGACTAAAAACGCGGACCGGCCTTTCCTGCTGGTCGCAGAGTCAGGACTAAAACATGGACGGGCCTCCTGCTGGTGCCAGAGTCGGGACTAAAACATGGACCGGCCTCATGCTGGTCTGCGGTGGGACAGAGTCGGGTACTTTTATTAAACTATGACCGACCTTCTGCTGGTGTGCGAGTGAGTCGTGACTAAGAAACATAGGACCGTCTCCTGCTGGTGCCACCGGCGTAAGGGCATGGACCGAGAGAGGCTGCTGCTGGAAGCCAACGTAAGTCAGGGGACTTTATAACTTAGAGTACCGTTCCTCACTGCTGGTGCCAATAGTCAGGCACTAAAACTCGCAGGACCGAGCCTCCTGCTGGTGCAGAGTCAGGACTAAACATGGACCAAGGCCTCCTGCTGGTGCCAGAGTCGGGACTAAACATGACCGCTCCTGACATGGTGTCCAGAGTGCGGGACTAAACTGGCCGTCCTCCTGTGGCTGCCCAAAGAGTCAGGATAAACGTGGAACAGCTCCTGCTGGTGCCGAAGTCGGGACTATAACGTTGGACCGGTCCTCCTCTATAGCTGTCAGTGACTAAAGACCGTACTGCTGGTGCCAGAGTCAGGACTTAATATCGTACCCGTCCTCACATGCATGGTGCCAGAGTCGGGACTAAAGGAATGCGACCGTCCATCCTGCTTGTGTCCAGAGTCGGACTAAACATGGACCGTCCTGCTGGTGCCAGAGTCGGGACTAAACATGGACCGCCTCCTGCTGGTGCCAGAGTCGGACTAAACGTGAACCTCCTGCTGGTGCCAGAGTCGGACTAAACGTGGACCGGCCTCCTGCAGTGTAGAGTCGGGACAGCCTCCGCTGGTGCCAGAGTCGGGACTAAACGTGGACCGTCCTCCCTGCTAAGGTGCCAGAGTCAGGACTAAACGCGGTTCGCCTGCTGGTGCCAGATCAGGACTAAAACGTGGACCGGCCTCCTGCTGGTGCCGAGAGCTCGGGACTAAACATGGACCGGCCCCTGCTGGTGCCAGGTCGGGACTAAAAACATGGACCGGCCTCCTTGCTGGTGAGAAGTCGAGACTAAACATGGACCGTGCTCCTGCTTGGATGCCAAGAAGTCCGGGACATCAATAATAGGAACCGCCTCACTCTGGTGCCCAGAGTCATGGACTAAACGCGCTGACTGGTGCCAGAGTCGGGACTAAACATGGACCTGCTCCTGCTAGCCAGAGTCACGGCTAAAATGGACCGTCATTAACCTGCATCGCGCACAGAGGTGTCAGACTAACTGCGGACCGGCCTCCTCGCTGGTGTGGGGGCACGCACCAGAAGGGACAAGAAACAAAAACAATGGACCGGATCAATGCATGGTTGCAGAGATCAGGAACTAAACGTCGACCGGTCTCCTGCTGGTCCAGAGTCCGGGACTCATACCTCCTGCTGGTGCCAGAGTCGGACTAACGCCTGGACCTGGCTGGTGACCAGAAGCGTACATAACGCGGACCGGCCCTGCTGGTGCTAGGTCGGGACTTATAAACATGGACTGCCTCTGTCTGGTGCAGAGTCCTGGATAATACGGCCGGACGTCCTCCTGCTGGTTGACATATTGGGTAAAGTTAACGGAGCGAGTCGGCGACTAAAAGCGGACCGGCCTCACTGCTGGTGCCAGAGTCAGGACTAAACATGGACCGCCTCCTGCATGTGCCAGAGTCAGGACTTAACGCGGACCGGCCTCCTGCTGGTGCCAGATGTCGGGGACCTAAACGCGGACCGCCTCCCTGCTGGTGCCAGAGTCAGGGACTAACGCGGACCGCCTCCTGCTGGTGCAGAGATCGGGAACTAACGCGGACCGGCCTCCTGCTGGTGCCAGAGTCAGGACTAACCGGCCTCCTGCTGGCAGAGTCGGACTAAACATGGACCTGCCTCCTGCTGGTGCCAGAGTCTGGACTAAACGCGACCGGCCTCCTGCTGGTGCCAGAGTCGGGACTAAACGCGGACCGGCCTCCTGCTGGTGCCAGAGTCAGGACTAAACATGGACCTGCCTCCTGCTGGTGCCAGAGTCAGGACTAAACGCGGACCGGCCCCTGCTGACGGACTGCCAGAGTCGGGACTAAACGCGGACCGGCCTCCTGTGGTGCCAATCAGGACTAAATGGACCGCCTCCTGCTGGTGCCAGAGTCAGACTAAACATGGACCTATGCACCTCATTGTGAATGATAAAAAAAGAATGATATGAAAAAAAATATGTAGAAGTCAAACTAAAAAAAACAAAAACAAACCCAGCTAATTTGGACTGAGAAAATCCTGACAAAAAATCTGCCTTTTAAAAATGTTAATAAAAAAACAGGAACATTTGTGTCGGATGAAGGAGCTCGGCGGAGATCGACTGCATTTCCTTCGTGACGTCGTTTATTGCGTTCTAACATTGCAATATCGACACTCGCCACACGTTCTCGCCGTTCGAAAACCCGTCCGCGGCACGCACTTTGGTTCTTGGCCTGGTAGTTGTTGCAGGTCTCGTCGGGGATCCCTCGGCGGTGAGCGTAGGCGTAAACCCCGAGGTGGTCTCCGCCGTAGCACGAGCCGGCGCCGCCGCAGTCGATCACGTTCTGCACAGAGAGGTACGCGGACGGCCACGCTCCGCCGCGCTTTATGTTTATGCGGTCTGCAACGACACGGCGGCAAAACGGAAACTTTAAACATCGGAAACGCACACGTACACGCTGGGGGAGGAAGAAAAACGAGTAAAAGTATCACATAAATCAGGTGAAAGTATTGCAGAATGATATGTTTAGGGGCGGGGCTTTCATTCAGGCCAGTTTGGCTTTTTTGGCTCTTCCTGTTTTTATTTACTGCATCTTTTTCGTGGATGTTGTTTCATAATAAATACAAATAACAGTTGAAAAATGTACTTTTGGACTGAAAAAGAATTTGACACAGATTTTGAGTACGATTTAAAGTGTGAAATGTGGAGATTTTGACCTGATTTATTACTTATTTAGTCATTTTTACTTGTATTTGTAACTCAAAATGTTTAGGCAGGAGGATAGTTACGACGCTCTCAACCGTACAGCCAGTTCAGTCCAGTTAAAAAATGTAATGTAGTAGAAAGTACAGACACTGCGCTCAAATGGACTGAAGTGAATTAAGTAAAGTACAGTTACCTGAAAACCTCAAAATGAACTTAGGATAAAATATATATCGAAAGTAAGCAGTCTTGTTGTCATAAATAGCCTTTTTTGAGACTTTGCGATACATGAGCTACATTTATCCAAGCTTTATTGTGTGTTTTATTGCAACTACGTCAATAGAACTGTACGGAAAATATTTTAACTATTAAAATATGACGACGACAAAGTTCAGTTCTGCTCTGTTGTAATAAACCGCAGAACCAGCAGAGGGCAGCAGAGTATGAGCTTTTTCAAAACAGCTTTCTTTTCACTATACAAAGACATTTCAGAATAAAAATAAAAATAAATCAGATCAAAAATGGCATTCAAAAATACTATTTTCTAGCCTCAGTATTGTATTTGGGCTTTGCAAAAAGTATAATTTGTGGTAAAGTCTGTAATATAAACAGTTTTCATCATCACTGCCTATTATCAGACTTATAAAACTAGAGTGGGTCAGCATTTTTGTAAGTTCAGTCCAGTTAAACCTAAAAATACGGATTTTTCCTTCTTAAAAAATGCTGTATGTCTCCCATAGTCTTCTCCCATGGTCGTCTCCCATGGTCTTCTCCCATGGTCTTCTCCCATGGTCTTCTCCCATGGTCTTCTCCCATGGTCTTCTCCCATGGTCTTCTCCCATGTCTCTCCCATGGTCTTCTCCCATGTCTAACAACATGTTCTTCTCCCATGTCTTCTCCCATGTCTTCTCCCATGGTCTCTCCCATGTCTTCTCCCATGGTCTCTCCCATGGTCTTCTCCCATGGTCTTCTCCATGGTCATGTCTTCTCCCATGTCTTAGTCTTCTCCATGGTCTTCTCCCATGGTCTTCTCCCATGGTCTTCTCCCATGGTCTTCTCCCATGGTCTTCTCCCATGGTCTTCTCCCATGTCTTCTCCCATGATGTCTTCTCCCATAGTCTTCTCCCATGGTCTTCTTTTAAACAAATAAGTTATAATGCAATAGTAAATCTGAGTGGTTTTCATTTGCCCAAATCCTCTTGATTGTTCATATTTTGTGACATTCTGAGGTTAATCACAGCTTCTCCAAAGAAATTATGACATTATGTTCTACTTTCACGTTCAACTTTTAAAAGGGGTCTCCTGTCCGGCCCTCGTGCCCTTCTTGAAGTGTGCGGCGGACGTTACCTGCGAGCGCGCTGGTGGCTCCCATGGCCCAGCACGAGCCGCAGTACTGGGGGATGTGCTGGTTCCTCGTCACGCTCACAAAGTTCTTCCCCTCGATGTTCCGCCAGTCCCAGGACTCGGGCAGGTCTGAGGAGGCCAGGAACTCATGAGGACGACTGCGGGTCCTGGAGGAATGGAAGAGGGCGAGCAGTAACTTTACCGCTGCGGTTAGATACTGCATTAATGGTGTAACATACAACAATGTCCATGTTAGATTAGAAAATAAGAATGTTTACAGCGTCCTAAATCAGGCTAAAATGTTGATTTGTTGCTGCAGTAAATGTTCAAGACAAAAATAGTACAAGTTGTGAGTTTTTAGCAGCAGTAAGCGTGGGCGAAAATGTGTGTAAATGTCTTGTTCGAAGTTATGGAGCACAACAAATCATCTTTGGCATCGGCATCCCACTGGACTTCAGAACTATGTATCTGGGGCTCAAAACTCCTGCCATGGACACTGTGAATGGATACCTCTGGAACATATGAAAATGGACAAATTTGACATATTTACACTGGGATACAGGATTAGGACTCGGTTAAATGGTTGTACAAGATATAAGAAATAAACGGAAAACATGATATGATGTTTTGGCCTTCAAAATAACTTTAAATTATGAATGAGTTCCTGGAGAAGTAGTTTCTTACTTTTTGGATTCTTCACCACCTCGGATTTGTAAATATCCAAATTTGAGTGTGTGTGTGTGTGTGTGTGTGTGTGTTATTTAAACATTTATTACCAAGCCTACTTAATAATATCTCTCTGAACTCGATCGTTGCATTAGTAAACAAGGTATTGAAAGACGTCACGTAATAGAACTAATTTTGCAGTATTTTCTTTCCAAATCACAACCGTCAGTAAAACACTTCCTTCTCCGTTTCTTACCTCACAAAATCCGGTCTGTTGTCTTGAAGAGGTTTGTAACAAGGCTCCGACAAAAGATTAAAAGCAACAATTTCTTTAAAATATGAACATAAACAAAACAGCAGCGGCCAAAACGTAAATAACGCCGCCATGTTGGATTTGTGCTTCTTCGGCCGCCGACAGACAGAGTCACAGCGCCCTCTGTCGGATAAAACTAAAACTCACAGGAGAAGCCAAAATCTACAATGCTAAAGTACAAATAAGTCCAAGAAATATTCAAATACGGATAGAGTGGCCAAAACTTGTACTCAAGTAAGAGCAAATTTGCCTCAAAATAATTATACAGATGTAGAAATACAAAGTAGTGGTCCAAAATAGTACACAGGTTGCAAAAGCTCTAGATGTCTGCTTTGTGCCTGAGAAAGAAACAGAAAAAAATAGAAGTTGGTATTCCCTCTCAAACACATGTTGGTAAAGAGAGACGCCACACATATTTTCACTTTTCATTGGAAAAAGCAGAACCTGTATTTATTATTTGGTTGAAGATTAAATTCATAATTTGAACCATTCAAGTGTATGATAGTCTCCATAGAAACAGAATGAGTTGTTGCTGTTGTTATTGTTGTTGTTGGTGCTTTTAATGGTGATTGGCAGCCAACTTAAAAGGTGCATTTACCGCCACCTTCTGTAGTTGTACGTCTTCAAAGTATGTGTTTTACGCTTTACCGTAAAAAAAAAGAAGAGAGAGAGAGAGAGAGAGAGAGAGAGAGAGAGAGAGAGAGAGAGAGAGAGAGAGAGAGAGAGAGAGAGAGAGAGAGAGAGAGAGAGAGGAGAGAGAGAGAGAGGAGCGAAACAGAATGAGAGCCAGATATCTAAGACATCTCATTCTGATGAGATCATCACATTCTAGAACCTAAAACCTCTCAGATCACACCACATCAAGCTCATTCTGGCTGTGATGTCATCAGTGCTTTGACAGAATCTGACCTAGTGAAGGTTTCTCCACACTTTGGTCAATGGATCTCTCTCTTTTCTCTCTTTCTCTGTTTTGTTCCTTTATTCAACATAAGGCCCGTGGGCCAAATCAGGCCCTCCAAGCGATTTAATCAGAATTTTCCAAATATTGGAAAAGATAAAATCAAAAATCTTGTTTTTACTGGTTTATTTCTGGTTTAGAAACTAGTTTAGACCGGATTGGTACAAATCTAGTCCTAGTTTTCTTCGGATTCAGTATTTGATGGGCAGTTTTGCAAAGCGACGTTAGTAAATCATGGCATTTTATTACAATAATCTAATCAGTAGTTATTTTACTGATTTAACTGAAGTTATTGAAACAGTGTTGGGGTTTTGTGCGACCCAAAATGTTACAATAGTGGCTGTTTGTGCCCCTCCAGCCCAGATCTGGCCCTTGTGAAAATAAAGTTGAATAGCCCTGGGAAAAAACATACTTTGAAGACGTACAACTACAGTAGGTGGCGGTAAATGCACTTTTTCAGTCGGCTGCCAACCGCCAGGAAAACAGGAATAAGTATTATTTTTTTTGCCATTAAACCAAAAATGGGAGCCCACAAATAATGGTGTAAGACCACGCGCTGTCGTTCAGAGCAGTTTTCCTGTCCAAAGGGCATTTGTAATTGACTCGACACACCTACGTGAAGATAGGGTTATTAATGAGAGGGAGCCTCCAGCAGCAGACCGGGTCCCCAAAGTGTCCAGGCTGTAGAGGAGAGCAAGCCACAAGTTCAGCCCGTGAATACCACAAGCAAGCCCCCAGTCCCAGTCCCCAGAGATTATGAGGAGCGACTGGGCAATCTGCAAGGAAATCAATCGCTCATCTCGAAAATGGTTTCAGCGAGGAACGGCTCTGTAACAAAGCAGCGGCCGCTCGGAATGAAGAGATGCAGCGCCAAGTAGAAACATTCCGCAGAAGATCGCAGAGCGCAGGTGCCCTCAGTGGAAGAATAGGTAAGCAAATTTCTGAAACACTTATGAGCAGAAACGTGTTAGGAACCAAGTCCATAATCTGCCAACAGCAAATATACTTTCAAAATGAGCGAATGGCAAAGCGGATGATGGCGCTGCACAAGGCCTGTGCTTCTAAAGATCAGCACATGGCAGCTAAGGTGGAGGACACATGTGCCTCACAGAGAATAACTCCATCACAGCCAATAAGAAGGCCTCCTCTGACACTAATGACACGTTGAGAAAACGACACTGTTCAGCTCGCTGTTCGGTGCCTGTCAGGTTCTGGCACCATCTACAGACAGAGCTGAAACAAAGGTCCCACAGGTCACTTCTCCTAAGGCTCCCCTGACACACTCTGGCCTCACTCTGCACAGCTCGAGGTTATCAGGGTGGTTAGGATTAGTACACACTTCTCAAGAGGCTTTAGCTAGTCTACGACTGATGTCACACGATGAGGAACCATGTTCTCGAACAGCTAACAAGGAGTGCGACTGCAGTAGTGTTCTCCCCAAGACTCCCTCACTGGTCGAGGACATGGATGAAGCTGATGATCCGGCAAAATTCTGCAAATTTGAATCCATCCCAGAGCTCAGTAGAGTCTGAAACAGAGGTTGTCGAACCATCCGTTTTTCCAAAGAATAGTAGTTCCTGTCTGGAACTGCTCTTCTATTCTACTATTGGAACGTTTACTTCTGTAATGATCCTTGTCACTTTGGACACCTGCATCTTCAAGTGTCCCGGCTCCGCACGACGCTCCACAGCTAAACTACTTAATGCTAGATATGCTTTACCACCACGGATGCTGCCTCTAATGGTCAGCAGCTACTGTATTGAGTTCTGTTAGGCCATGGGTGTAGTACCTGAAATTGTATTTGAGTACATTTCAGTCATGTAACTTTACTTTTACGTACACAATACAAATGTTCCATACTTTTGACTCCACTGGTGAATTGTTAGTGTATCATTATTTTGCCTAAATGGTTCTATATTTAGCTTCCATAAACTTTTCACTCTAGTTCATCAGGTTGTTGATTGTGGCTTGTGGAATGTGAGTTACTTTTTTATTTACTGTATCTTTTTTGTAGATGTTTCATGACAAATAAAAATAACTTGAAAAATTTACTTTTTGACTAAAAAAGATTTTGGGAACTCTGTCAAATGTAGTGATTTTGATAAATAATTGCCCAGATTTTTGGTCAAAGGAAGTGACTGAGTTGATGTATTATTTATTTAGTCATTTTTATTTATGTAATTGTCAAAACCCGGTTTTTAACTTTCTCTGAGAAAGAAAATATCAGAAATAGTAGAAGTGGATATTCCCTCTTGAACACATATTTTCACTTTTCATAGGAAAATCTCTAAAAAACGTAAAAACAGCATTCAAGAGCATGAGAGAGTCTCGCGCTCGCCATAGAAACTGAATGAGTTCTGTTACTTTTAATGGCGGTTGGCGGCCAACTGAAAAGGTGCATTTACTGCCAACTACTGTAGTTGTACGTCTTCAAAGTATGTGTTTTATGCTATTTCATTAAAAAAAAGAGAAAGAGAGAGAAAAAAAAAAAAGGGTAAAAAAAATATCTAGGAAATCTAGGTAACCATGGCAACGTTCCTGTATCCACTTGATGCATACAGTCATGTTGATTCTGATGACATCATCACATTCTAGAACCTGGAAACCACCGGATCACACCACAGCATGTCATCAGTGCTTTGACAGAATCTTACCTAGTGAAGATTTTCACCTTTCGGCTGCCAACCGCCACTAAAAGTAACACAGCAACAACAAAGCAGCATGGAAACCAGAATGACCGGTAATAGTTTAAGACGACGCGCTGTCATTCAGAGCACTTTGCCTGTCCAAAGGACATTTGTTATTGACCCCACACGCCTAACTGACGATGGGGTTATTAATGAGAGGAGCCAGCAGCAGACCGGGTCCCGAAATGTCCAGGCTGTAGAGAACAATCGGCAGGAATCAGTCACTCGCATCGAAAATAGTAACCGCGAGGAACAGTTCAGTAACGAAGCAGAAGCCTCTCGGAATGAAGCGATGCACCGCCAAGTAGAAACATTGCGCAGAGAGGTTGCAGCAGAAAGCAAGGAGCGTGAGTGGAGGCGTGTTCTCCCTCGGACTCCTTCACTGGTGAATGCCTTGGATGATGCTGATGATGGAGAGTTCAGACACACGCAAACTAATCTGGTGGTCAGGCCGAAAATGTTCCAAAACGTGTCTGGAAATGTGAAGCTAAAGGTCTCTGAAACAGAGGTAGTCGAACCGTCCACCTCCCAAGAGACTCGTCAAAAACTCATGGCACATAACAATCGAACTGACAGAAAGGAGGACGGTGTTCTCCCAAAGACTCTCTCAATGGACGAGTCTGAGTCTGAAACAGAACATAGTAGTTCCTCTCTGGATGAGAATCATTATTCGTTTTACTGGAGTGAGTGATTAAGTCATTGATTTCAAGCTCAGTCACCAGATTCGTTACGAATGAATCTGGTGACTGAGCTTGAAAAAGTCCCTTCAGAGGAAATACATTTGGAGCCTCAGGGACGGGAATCAAGAACTGTATACACCGGAGAACTGATTTTACTTTTAGCAATCCTTTGGAATCGTATGTTTACTTCCATGATTCCTGTCACTTTGGACAGCTGTATCTTTAAATGCGTCACCCCCGTCTCCGCACTGCGCTCCACAGCTAAACCAACTAGATCCCATTGTGAGTGACTGCGTAAAGGCTGGTGCATGCTTTTACGCAGGCCATGCATTATCCTGATATGGCCATATCCTGTACAGTTGCTGTGACGATGATGTCATGATGTCATGACATCATGCCGTCATGACCATGATGTCACAGATGATGATGTCACCAATCACCAACATTCCGCCACTCTAAGAGATCGGGAAAAATTGCAACTTTGGCGACGGATCCTGAAAAACGACAAGGCCGAGGGAGCCGAAAGTAACAGAATCAAATATTTACAAAATGAACTTTAAATGACAAAAATTGGACAAAAGATGCAACCTGTGAAACGTGCTTAAAAATGTGTTGGTATAATAATTATTAGAGATAATAATAAGAGCTAAAGCACTACGGTAACTAATAGTGACTGTGTCATTACAGTGCTAGGTTTGCTTTACCACCAGGGATGCTGCCTCTGCCAATGAACAACACTGAAGTGGAAAAAACATGACAGAAAAAGAAAAGGCTGGCTTGGGTTTCAGATATGAGTAACTTGAAAGTGCGTACTCCCAGCTCACCACTACAAGCCGCTGTGAAACAGTCGTTAGCAAAGAACTGAGAGGATGCACAAAGCTGAGACCCAGAGCTGGTGCAGATGTTTCTGAAGACCAGCATGAATACAGAAGGCCTCTGCTGTACGAAGCTCAACGGGAAAAAGCCCCATTCCGATAGGACTAGTTTCACCTGAGGACCTCGGGTCAATTGTACTTTTTACAAACGTCTGCATTTTATTTTTTTAATTACGATTTTTTTCATTTTTCAACTTTGAAGAACAGTTAACATAAAATGTATACAAACTTAAAAAAAGAAAAAGAAAAGTGCTGCCCAGTGGTTGAGTGGTTGTGGCACAGCACACGTATGCCAGGCTCCAAGTGCAGCCGGTCGCAGTGCCGCATGTCCTCCCCTCTCTCATCCCCCATTTCACACCAATCCTATCCTATCAATGAAGCCCACGGTCATAATAACAGACATAAATCATCCCACATCTAAAACAACTGAACCCAAACGTCCCACTCTGCCCACAGCCTGTCATTTGTCCAGTTTATTTTTTTTATTGAAGATTCTTTTAAATTCAAATTTATGAACATAAAATACAAAAAACAAAAACAAACAAAAAAAGACCGGAGAGAGAAAGAAAAGGTACCCTACAAATCAATAAAAACTAAAACACAAATGAACCCAAGCAAACGTCCCACTTTGCCCACAGTTTGTCAAATTTGTCCATTTTCAAGTTGAGTCCGAATGTGATTTTTTTCCATTTGTCGAATGTCCGTTATAATGTCAGTCCCGTCTTGAATAGTCGGTGTGTTTTTTGTGAGTGCCTTTTTTCGCTGCAGCCAGGAGGATGTTCCAGAGATATCCGCCGGTTGTGTCCATGGCAGGAGTCCTGAGACCCAAATACATAGTTCTGAAATCCAGTGGGATGGTGATGTCGTACATTGTGTGCAAGGATTTGTTGATCTCAGTCCAATATTTGTGAACAGGACAATCCCAGAACACATGATAGTGGTTTGCCTCCTGCTGCCACATCCTCTCCAACAGTCTGCAGTTCCCTGTGAGTAATGGGCACTTTGACATGGGGTTATAAAGAATCAAGACACACTTTTCCAACAGAAATCCCTCCAAACATGTGATTCTGTGGTTCTCCAATGAGCTGCACATATACTTTCCCACTCTTCATCAGCCAGTACAAAGTGACCCTCTCTTTCACATTTACCCTTAATGTAATCAGTCGAGTGACTGCCCAGATTGTGAATACATTTATACAATTTAGATTTTAATCCCCTTGAAAGTTCCGATTTATAAGATTTAATAAATATTTCAGTCAAAGGGCTACGGTTGTCATCAATCTTTTTGATTTCTTGGTAATAATAACTCCTTATTTGTAAGTACCTATAAAAGTCCTGTTTCTCTAAGTCAAAGGATTCTTTCAACTCATCAAAGCTCTTCAGATGATTCTCCTTTACAGTCTTGTAAAAGACCTTTAAACCTTTTGTTATCCAGACTTTACATCTTGAGTCTGTGCTGTTCGGTGTGAAATTTTGATCGTAAATCAACCAATTTAAGATTTAAACATCTTTATTTAGTTTGTATGTTTTGATTAGCTAATTCCATGTTGAAAGAACAGACTTCACCCACGGGTTCTTTTTTGGGTTTCAGAGTTGAGTAGCTGTTGTGAAAGTGCTCCCAGGTCACGACTACAAGCTGCTGTAAAACAGTCAGTGGTTGGGGTTAGATTGGACAGTTTTGCTGTTTTCACCTGAAAGCACTAGATGTTGAACGAGCAAACTGAATAAATAAATCTATTTTGTGGAATGAAATGATCTATTAGCTTTAACAAAATGTATCCCTGACTGATATGTCATAGGCACATTTTCTCCACTGGTAACATGTAATTGTATATCCACAATACCATTTTGGCAGCAGTACTTGTAGTTGTATTTGAGTACATTTTAGTCATGTAACTTTACTTTTACTTACACTTTTTTTTCCAATACTCTACACCACTGTATTTAGCTTCCATGAACCTTTCACTTTGTAGCAGCGGCAGCTCTTGGTTAATACTACTACAGTGTATTTATATAGCGCTTTTCCACCTTCAAGGCACTTTCATAGTAAAAACACTAAAAAACATAAAAGTAGCACCTGTATTTATTATTGGTTTGAAGATTAAATTCATAGTTTGAACCATTCAAGTGTATGTCACGCTCGCCATAGAAACAGAATCTAGGTTACCACGGCAACATTCCTGTTGTGTTACTTTTAATGTTGGTTGGCAGCCAACTGAAAAGGTGCATTTACCGCCACCTACTGTAGTTGTACGTCTTGAAAATGTGTTTTACGCTTTACCGGAAAAAAGAAAAAGAAAAGGAGATGAAGAAAGAGAGAAAGAGAGACTTTACTGTTCCTTCTTCTTCTGTTACTTTTAATGGCGTTTACTGCATTTACTGCCACCTACTGTAGTTGTACGTCTTGAAAATGTGTTTTACGCTTTACCGGAAAAAAGAAAAAAAAAAGGAGATGAACAAAGAGAGAAAGAGAGACTTTACTGTTCCTTCTTCTTCTGTTACTTTTAATGGCGTTTACTGCATTTGCTGCCACCTACTGTAGTTGTACGTCTTAAAAATGTGTTTCACGCTTTAACGGAAAAAAGAAAAAAAAAAGGAGATGAAGAGAGAAAGAGAGACTTTACTGTTCCTTCTTCTTCTGTTACTTTTAATGGCAATTACTGCATTTACTGCCACCTACTGTAATTGTATGTCTTCAAAGTATGTGTTTTACGCTATACTGTGAAAAAAAAAAAGGAGAGAAAGAGAGGAGAAAGAGAGAGAGAGATGTTGTACCATAAAAAAAGGAGAGTTCTTGTTTCCACTTGATGATACATACAGCAATTCTGATTTTGATGACATCATAACATTCTAGAACCTGAAAACCACCAGATCACACCACATCACACTCTCTCCTCTCTCTCTGTCTCTTTTTGTCTCTTTTTGTCTCTTTTTTCCTCTCTCTTTCTCTCTCTCTCCCCTTTTCTTTTCTTTTTTTTACGATATCGCATAAAACACATATACTTTGAAGACGTACATCGACAGAAGACGTACAACTACAGTAGGTGGCGGTAAATGCACCTTTCGGCCGCCAACCGCCATTGATAGCAACACACCAAGCTCATACTGGCTGTGATGTCATCAGTGCTTTGACAGAACTTACTTAGTGAAGATTTCGCCACACTTTGGTCAATCGGGTTTAGGCTGCAAAGAGCCGACATAGACTGTAGGAATACACTGAGTATTAACTGCAACCTTTTCAAGAACTGCAAATAAAACACGAATAAGTATTATTTTTTTGCCATAAACCAAAAATGGAGCCCACAAATAATGGTGTAAGACCACG
Organism: Chaenogobius annularis; assembly: GCA_015082035.1. NCBI lineage: Eukaryota > Metazoa > Chordata > Actinopteri > Gobiiformes > Gobiidae > Chaenogobius > Chaenogobius annularis. Next base: position 93,241 of record BJKM01000899.1, read on the forward strand.
CGCTGTCGTTCAGAGCAGTTTTCCTGTCCAAAGGGCATTTGTAATTGACTCGACACACCTACGTGAAGATAGGGTTAATTAGAATGAGAGGAGCCTCCAGCAGCAGACCGGGTCCCCAAATGTCCAGGATGTAGAGGAGAGCAAGCCACAAGTTCAGCCCGTGAATACCACATGCAAGCCCCCCAGTCCCAGTCCCAGAGATTATGAGGAGCGACTGGGCAATCTGCAGGAATCAATCGCTCACCTCGAAAATGGTTTCAGCGAGGAACGGCTCTGTAACAAAGCAGCGGCCGCTCGGAATGAAGAGATGCAGCGCCAAGTAGAAACATTCCGCAGGAGAGATCGCAGAGCGCAGGTGCCCTCAGTGGAAAGAATAGGGTAAGCAAATTTCTGAACACTTATGAGCAAGAAACGTGTTAGGAACCAAGTCCATAATCTGCAAACAGCAAATATACTTTCAAAATGATGCGAATGGCAAAGCGGATGATGGCGCTGCACAAGCCTGTGCTTCTAAAGATCAGCACATGGCAGCTAAGGTGGAGGACACATGTGCCTCACGAGAATAACTCCATCACAGCCAATAAGAAGGCCTCCTCTGACACTAATGACACATGTGAGAAAAACGACACTGTTCAGCTCGCTGTTCGGTGCCTGTCAGGTTCTGGCACCCATCTTCAGACAGAGCTGAAACAAAGGTCCCACAGGTCACTTCTCCTAAGGCTCCCTGACACACTCTGGCCTCACTCTGCACAGCTCAAGGTTACCAGGGTGGTTAGGATTAGTACACAGTCTGAACACAGCGGGACTTTCACACCTTGTCACATCCACCTCATAAAGCAGATTTGGGCAAAAGTAACTGTGAACTTAAAAGAGGAGCTACTGAAACGGACCATCCCAGAGCCCAGAAGAGGTTGGAACAGAGGTCGTCAAACCGTCCAGTTCGCAAGAGACGTTAGCTATACTAAAACTCATGTCACAGAACAATGGACCATGCTCTCGAACTGTCAACAAAGACAATGACAGAAACAGTAGTGAGTCCAGTAGTGTTCTCCCAAAGACTCCCTCACTGGTCGAGGATGTGAACCAGTCCATTTCTAGAGAGATTACAGCCAATTTCAATCAGGGGACAAAGACTCCATCTTCAGACCAGACTCTGTGAAGGATGCAGATGCAGCAGAAAAAGTTCAGACCCACACAAACTAATCTGGTGGTCAGGCAGAAAAGGCTTCCTTTCCAAGAGGAAAAACGCATTTGGAAATGTTATACGATCAGTCACATGGCAGCTAAGGTGGGGGACAGCATGTTGTCCCTCACAGTAATAACTCCATCACAGCCAATCAAGAAAGGCCTCCTCTGACACTAATGACACATGTGCTTGAGAAAAAACGACACTGTTCAGCTCGCATGTTGCGGCTGCTGTCAGGTGGCGGTGCCTGTCAGGTTCTGGCACCATCTACAGACAGAGCTGAAACAAAGGTCCCACAGGTCACTTCTCCTAAGGCTCCCCTGACACACTCTGGCCTCACTCTGCACAGCTCGAGGTTACCAGGGTGGTTAGGATTAGTACACACTTCTCAAGAGGCTTTAGCTAGTCTACGACTGATGTCACACGATGAGGAACCATGCTCTCGAACAGCTAACAAGGAGTGCGACTGCAGTAGTGTTCTCCCCAAGACTCCCTCACTGGTCGAGGACATGGATGAAGCTGATGATCCGGCAAAATACTGCAAATTTGAAAAAGATGCATCGATTGAGCCACAAAAGTTCTCTTTAAGGATTATAAAATCAGCAAAAAACTTTGAGCTTCAGCACAAGAAAAGAGAGCTAAAGTTCCAGAGAAGGACAGGCAAAGCAAGTTCCCATTTGGAGCAAGACAATCTCCCATCCTTGAAAATCAAAGCACCAAATACAAAGGAAGATTTCACGCCCAAGCTCATAAAAAAGGAGCTACTAAACGGACCGTCCCAGAGCCCAGAAGAGGTTGGAACAGAGGTCGTCAAACCGTCCACTTCTCAGGAGACTTTAGCTAGTCTAAAACACAATGAAGAACCATGCTCTCGAACAGATAGCAATGCGGGCCAATGCAGTAGAGTTCTCCCTCAGACTTCCTCACTGGTGAATGCCATGGATGGTCCGGCAGGAGAGTTCAGACACACACAAACTAATCTGGTGGTCAGGCAGAAAATGCTCCTTTCCAAGATACAGAACATGTATGGAAATTTGAAGCCTAAACAAAAGCTAAAGTTCCTTGAACCAGAGGTAGTCGAACCGTCCACCTCCCAAGAGACTCGAGCCTTCTGTGACATGAGTCTAAAACTCATGGCGCATAACAATGGACCTCAAACTGAGAGAAAGGACGGTGTTCTCCCAAAGACTCTCTCACTGGACGAGTCTGAGTCTGAAACAGAACATAGCAGTTCCTCTCTGGATGAGAATCATTATTCGTTTTACTGGAGTGAGTGATTAAGTCATTGATTTCAAGCTCAGTCACCAGATTCGTTACTATGGAATCTGGTGACTGAGCCACCACTCTAAGAGATCGGGAAAAATCGTGACATTTTGACGACGGATCCTGAAAAACGACAAGACCGTGAGATGCCGAAAGCAACAGAAAGAATCAAAGAAGATCTACAAAACAAACTTTGAATTTCCAAAATCGGACAAAAGATGCAACCTGTGAAACGTGCCCAAAAATGGGTTGGTATAATAATAATTAGAGATAACAATAATAATAATAAGAGATAAAGCGCTACGGTAACTAATAGTGACCGTGTCGTTACAGTTCTAGGTGCTTTACCACCAGGGACGCTGCCTCTGCCAATGAACAACACTGAAGTGGAAAAAACATGACAGCTTCCTGTAGCTGCTCGTCCTCTGAACGTTTTGAAGTGATGGAGTTTAACAGTTCCTGTCCACGGCATGTTGATGTAATGGTCAGGAGCTACTGTATTTAGTTCTGGGTCATGCGTGCAGTTCAGGGGGAGAATGGTTCTTTTTTGGGTTTCAGATATGAGTAACTTTTGAAAGTGCGTACTCCCAGCTCACCACTACAAGCCGCTGTGAAACAGTCGTTAGCAAAGAACTGAGAGGATGCACAAAGCTGAGACCCAGAGCTGGTGCAGATGTTTCTGAAAGACCAGCATGAATACAGAAGGCCTCTGCTGTACGAAGCTCAACGGGAAAAAGCCCCATTCCGATAGGACTAGTTTCACCTGAGGACCTCGGGTCAATTGTACTTTTTACAAACGTTGTCTGTGTTTATTACAGAATCATGCATGTCTGAAAATATAAAACGTCCCCTGAATCCAACTCATGTCAGGCCCTCATGTTTCTGTGTGCGTGTTCTATTATGTTCAGTTGCTTATTTAAAAAAAATAATGAAACTCCCTTCTCACCCTCCGCGTGTGGTCTGAGCTCGGGTCCTCGACCAGAGGCCCGGGCGCTCGAGGGTTCTGGGCGGTACCTTCGCTGTTCCTGCACCGCACTTTTCTGAGATGTTTTTCCAGGAATCAATACTATTGCAATTTTAGTTTAAAATCACAAAAATCACAAAAAACGTCTCTTTGAAGTGTTTGTGAAAAATTAATGTGAGATTTACTTAAAGTGGGTGAAATGTCTTTTTTCATACTAACAAACAGATCATGCATTTTTGGACTCTCAAAGGTAATTCACATGGAAATATTCAGTCACTGCACACCTCGCACTGTGTAACTGTTCTGTACTGCTCAATGCACAACATGGCATTATCGGTCTCCATGGAAACGAACAGGTGACAACCCCAGGCCAAGTTACAGGTCAGATCTGCGGAGGGAAAAAAACCCCAGAAACACCTGTAATTGAATAAATGCAAAATATATCAATTAAATGAACATTCCAGGCAAAGCAATAACATCATTGGACGTACACAAGTAGCAGGTGCGCCACCAGAAAAGTTACACAGTGCATCTTTAAAAAGTACATATATTCTAGCCCGTAATATTTCACCAACGTGCCAATATAATCTCAGCACAGATTGTCTTCAGATGGCAGAAATCTGTTTTATATTTGGCCAATGTTCCGTTCTATTGTTGATATGAGGTCAGCGTTCTCCGGGCTCGTTTCAAAATGCACTCCAACAATGGTTGTAAATAGCCCGAGATAACATTTAAACAAAACATAAACTTTGCGGGAGGGAAAAAAAACGGCCCCAGTTTTCCATTTTTGTTGACGTAAAAGACGATTTGACGGGTTTAGCTCATTGTGTCTCGAAGCTTTAAAAAGCACCGCGTTTCAGGAACGTTTGAAGAGGAAAGGTCTGACTCGTGAAGATGGCGCCGATTGACCATCTTGTCAACAGTAAAACATAAGGACAGAAGTACTTTTAGGGGATAATGCTCCAACTACCTCAAACTACAAAATAAAGCATCAAATACAGTAGAAATGAGCCATTACAGTATGTTTTTGTTCCAGAGTTTAATGTGGTTTGATGTAATCTCTCAGCCCTGAACAGTAGGTGGGTCTGAGGACAGGGGATGCTGGGACATTTATCCATTTGTTAATTTCCTGTGAACATTTCTTTCCATTGACATTTCACTGCCGTCGAGTCAACCGCTTTTGGCATTTACAAAAATACATTGAATTGAAATTGCAACTGTTCTGTTGCAATAAAACGCAGGGACCAGCAGAGGGCAGCAGAGTATGAGCTTTTTTTTCTTCTTCTTCTTCTTCTTTCTTTTCATTGTTAAAAAGCCATTTTAAAATCAAAATATAAATGAATCTAATAAAAAATTGCGATTGCTCTACACGGGGGGAAAAAACGTACACAAAGTGATAAATGTTTCTGCCATATGTGCACTTTGATTAAAAAAATTCCTGTATTTGGGCTTCGCAAAAGTATAATTTGTGGTAAAGTATGTAATATAAACAGATAACAGCTAAAATAACGCATTTTCATGACTGCCTTTGACTTCTATTCACTTATCACGTGAGCGCAGGGCATAATGACCCTCGGCTCTCTGCACCGGGGGGCGCGCACAAGCAGGAAGCCACACCCGCCACATTAGAACTTCATACACTCGAAGCATCCAGTGCGCGGACCTCCTGCACTCAAAGAAGGCCATCCAGCCCTGGCATGGAGCTCACAGTGGTGCGCATCCAGCAAGTTCAGACATTTTGCAGCTGCATTCATTTACGGCGCGTGGCCATAATCCAAAAGAGACATAAAAGTGTCCAATATTTACGAGCTTCGGGGGTAAAACAGGCTTCATTACTATAATAAAAAACAAGATATACCAGTGCGTGAGCTTTAATAGAGCTCTTGGTCCAGTCTAAAGCCAAGGTACTTAAAAATGGAATCAAACTCAAAGTGTGTTGTTGCTATTATCTGGGATATTTACACTATAATGTATTTATTCATTTATTCACAGGAAAACATCTTCAATTTAAAACTTAAATAAATGTAAGAAAACAAAAAAAACCCTGCCAAAATAGCACCTATTTTGGGACATTTAAATCTGGAAAAATAGACAGAGCCAGGTTTAATTTCATTTTGTTGACAGTCTGGATCAAGACAAAATTGGATCTTTTATTTAGTTTGGGAGAAAACTAGATCTGACTGAAAATTGGCATGAAAATCCAAATTGTAGGCCCATTTTTTAGACTTAAAACTTCGACAAAAACTTAGAATTCGACCAGAACCTCGTTAAGGGATAAAAAAAAGGTCCAACACCAAAATAGACGGTTTCAACTGATTTAAGAGAACTTAGTCAATGTCCAACTTGCAATGCAGTCATTTAGGGGGGGCACGAGAGTTTAAATACATAATGGCAGAGTTTGTGGTTGGATTATTTCTTATATAATGTAAATTTGTCTCGATTTTGTTCATTTTTTTGATGTATTTTTGTCGTTTAAATGAAAATACTTAGCGCGAGCCTTCAAACGGTTCTAATTTTAGCTCCTTTCGTCGCTTCTCCCTGTCGCGGCGGCTTCCCTTGGTTAATAAACTCCGCGATCGATGCCTTAACTTTGCTCCCGAACCCGAAGGTGCAGAGCTGCGCTGACTTGGCAGTGTCAGCGGGAAACTTCTCAATAACGTACTCAGTAACAATCCCATTACGGAACGGCCTAATGTCTGGCTGGATAATGCACGGGCTCAAACGACGTTAAGACAAAGAGACTCGAACTAATGACCGAAACTAGAATCGGATTAGCAGCGCATTGGCCAAACAATGAGCCCCCCCCGCCCCCCCACACACCAACTGGAAGCAATGTAAATCATTTAAGTGTGTTGTAATCGGACTTAAAATTGCGGTTTTGCTGCCGCTAAGTGTAAAAGATAAACAACAAACTGCTTATGTCAGTGGGATGCAGGTTCGCCGGAGAGTACGCGGCCCACACGTTTAAACTTTTGAGTTGCAATCACATTTTTGTTTTTAACTCCCATTTTTCTTTCCTTTTTTCTTAAAAATATATATTATTTTCCCTCAAAACAAATAGAACAAAACACAAATAGAACAAAACACAACTAGAACAAAGCATAAAACAACCAGAGAGTACAAATAGTAAGAAAAACACCAGTAGAAATCAACTTAACATCGTTATAAAACAAAATCACGGCATATTTAAATTAAAATAAAAATTCCATTTGGTCCAAAGTCGGCCAAATTTGTCCATTTCCAAATTAAGTCTGAATGTCATTTTTCCCATTTGTCTCTTTTGCTCCCATTTTCCATGAGCTAAACTAACAAAAGACACATTTCTCTCTAAATATTGTGTGTCTAAATCTGTGTTAGTGAGCCCCTCTCCATAACATGTGACACGTCAAGATGGCGGGCTTGTTTTAAAATGCACTTCAACAACGGTCGTAAATAGCCAGAGATACAAATATTTAAACAAAACAAAACTTTGCGGGAGTGAAAAGCACTTCCATGTTGCTTGTATAAAAGTTCGGACTCATGAAGATGGCGCCGATTGTCTCAGAATGTTTAAAATCTGTTTTCTTATTGACCATTTTCTGAAGAGCAAAACATCAGGACAGAAGTATTTTTGGGGGGATTATGCTCCAAATACCACATATGTTTATTATTGTAGCTATGTTTCTGCATTGTGTAAAAATAAAACAGGCGTTAAGCTAACATACGATCGCAACAGTCACTCTGCACTGGGGTCTTCAGGGGCTGCTAACGGTTAAAAAAGAGAGATTACATGTGGTTTAATTACCCTCACGTAGGTTACAAGTGCAAACAAAAAGTATCCATAGCAGGGGTCACTAACAAACGTTCGCTGAGGTCCAGTTTGAGAACATTTCCACAAGGCGTGGTCCGGAAACTTCACAGCGTTTCTGCCACTTTGCCACTTTTACATTGTATTATAACATACGTAAAGTGTATTATAATAGGCCTTTTAACAATTTACCAATTCATTATAGTTTATATCAGATGGTCTAATGATTTTTTTTTTTTTTTGAGGCAACGGCTATAATTTTTCCTCTCCAAACTCCTTTAGCTGCATCCCAGAGGAGGGGCACTGAAGAGTCACCATTGTCATTCTCCGCCAGATAATAATCTCAATGGTGTTTGTTCCTTAAACAAAGAGCCATTAAGTAGACTGAACCTCCATAGTGTGTTTTTTACTTTATTTTATTTCCAAATCTCCAGTAAGGTTGCTAGGAGCAGTAAGTCTATTGTGCCTACATCTGCCACAGTGATTTTAGATCTGTTTGTAGTCTATTCTGAAGTAGATTGAATGTTGGTTGAAAGTCAATCAGTCCCATATTCTTCATTAATTTATGGATTTTTAAATGTATTGTTCCTCCAGTGAGTTCGACACGTCCAGTGTAGGTTGAATGCGAAGATTCCAATCGCCGCCACAGATTAGTGTTCCCTCAGAGTGGTTTATAGTCAGGTCTATAATATCTGTATAGAAGATGACATCGCCCCCTGGTGGAGCATACACATTTATGAAAGTAAAAACCTTTCCATTATAATAGTTCCTTTAATTAGTACATATCTGCAATCTTTGTCTTTACTTTCAAAACTTTGTGCAAAAGCGATTCGGTCTGAGTTTTTGATATATATATCGCTTAAATATGTTTATTGTAAATATATAATGTCTATTTTTTCTTTTCTTATTTTTGTTCATATCTTTGATTGGGTTTGTACTTCAACACTTTTCCTTAAGCTGATTATTTGATATGGTACTTTTACTCAAGTTGTTTCGCTTCTGCACTTTCACTTCAGTAACAGAGCACGTCTTCATCCATCACTGCATATCGGATATCGGCCTTAATTCTGCAGACCGATAATTTGCCTTGGCCGACTTGCAAAAAAAAAAGCTTTATTTGAACACTTTATTTGAACTGCACAAAAGGTGACTTCACTGCTCTTTTATAGATTCATGATGATGATATGATATGATATAGTAGGTGAGTCTAGAGTACGCTGGATTTACGTAATTTGGGGAAAAACAAAATCAGCTGTTTGTATCGGTCCAAAAATATCGGTAGAGCTTATATATATATATATATATATATAGACATCGGCCATGACAAAAGTCCAATCGGTCGATGTCCACTCTGAATACAACAATGACAACAAAATACTCCGAGACAACAGAACTTCGCATTGTGATTATTGCCATTGCTATAGTAACGGCGCAATATTGGCCAATGGTTGACTCCGGGAGTGATGACTAAACTTTTATCTAATTGTTTCCATCTTCAAAAACGCCTTGGAACCGCCAATTTTTGCGCTGCAAAACTCAAATACGACACACGCTTACGAACCGTCGGCGTCTTGGCTCAGACCGTGTAATGTGCCAGGGCTGGTGGGGGGGGGGGTCAGAGTTCAGAGGTCACACAGAGAGCCGGGGGTCCAACGTCCCGCTGATGTCTTTTCCAGCCCGGGTCGCCGAAGTCTGCCGCGCGACTTTAAGAGCCGGCGTCTCGACACTTTTCCCGTCGGCGTCCAACTCTAAAAAGAAAACAGCATTAAATCAACAAGGATTTACAGAGACGACTTCAAGACGGTTTTGATCACAGCTTTTTCCGAGGCCAAAAGGAGGTTTCTTCTGATTTTGTTAGTTTTCGTTTGAAAGTAGTGGTCTAAGATACAAAGACAGTGTAAATATTTGCATGAGGCTCAGATCTTAGTTGTGGATAACCAAGACAAACATGACAACAAAACTATTTCTCAAAGTTCCACACACAAAATGACGTTTCACAGTCGCGACGTCCGTAATGAAGGTCGATAAGGGCCAAGAATTTGCTAGTTAAAAGCAAAGATTAATTACTAATCTTTAAACCAGGACTAAACCAGCGGCTAAACAGGGGCTAAACCAGGGCTAAACCAGGGCTAAATCAGCGCTAAACCAGGGCTAAACCAGGGCTAAATCAGCGCTAAACCAGGGCTAAATTAGGGCTAAACCAGGTTAAACCAGGGCTAAACCAGGGCTAAACCAGGGCTAAATCAGGGCTAAATTACGGCTAAATCAGGGCTAAACCAGGTCTAAACCAGGGCGAAAACCAGGGCTAAATCAGAGCTAAACCAGGGCTAAACCAGGGCTGAACCAGGGCTTAATTCAGAGCTAAAAACCAGGGCTAAACCAGGGCTAACCAAGGGCTAAATCAGAGCTAAACCAGGGGCTAAACCTAGAACGGCTAACATCAGCGCTAACAAGGGCTAAATCAGAGCTAAACCAGGGCTAACCAGGGCTAAACGGGCTAAATCAGAGCTAAACCAGGGCTAAACCAGGCTAAATCAGCGCTAAATCAGCGCTAAACCAGGGCTAATCAGCGCTAAAACCAGGGCTAAACCAGGGCTAAACCAGGGCTAAATCAGGGCTAAACCAGGGCTAAGCACGGGCTAAACCAGGGCTAAATCAGCGCTAAACCAGGGCTAATCAGGGCTAAACTACGGCTAAATCAGGGCTAAATCAGCGCTAAACCAGGGCTAAACCAGGGCAAAACCAGGGCGAAACAAGGGCTACCAGGTCTAACCAGGGCTAATCAGGGCTAAACCAGGGCTAAACCAGGGCGAAACCAGGGCTAAATCAGGGCTAAACCAGGGCTAAAACCAGGGCTAAACCAGGGCGAAACCAGGGCTAAATCAGGACTAAACCAGGACTAAACCAGGGCTAAACCAGGGCTAAACCAGGGCGAAACAAGGGCTAAACAAGGGCTAAACCAGGGCTAAACCAAGTCTAAAATCTGGACTAAACAAGACCTACACCCAGGCCGTGATCTATACTCAAAGAACAGACTTAAACAGGCAAATATCGAAGGTTTAATCAAGCACCAAAGCTCACACCAAACAGGTCTGATCCGTCCAAATGTTTTATTCGTCTGTGAATCAAAGTAAAACTTGTGTGTGCCCCCCGTCAAAGCCCACCTGTAGTCGCAGTGGTGGAAAGTAACAAAGTACAGAGGTACAACGTGTGTGTAAAAGTTCAATTTTTTAGGCTTATGTACTTTACTTTAAGTACATTTTACAGTGAATACATTTTAAGTAGTAGTAGCAGCAGCAGTAGTCGTAGTATTGGTAGTAGTAGTACGTAGTAGTAGTAATAGTAATAATAATAATAGTAATAATATTAGTATAGTAGTAGCAGTAGTAGTAGAAACAATAGCTGTAATAGTTGTTGTTGTTGTTGAATGAATAGTAGTAGATAGTAGTAGTAAGTAGAGGTAATAGGTTGTAATAGTAGTAGTAGAAGTAGTAGTAGTAGTAGTAGTAGTAGTAGTAGTAGTAGTAGTAGTAGTAGTAGTAGTAAGTCAGTAGTAGGTGGGTGGTAGTAGTAGTAAAAGTGTAGTAGTAGTAAGTAGAGTAGTAGAGTAGTAGTAGTAGTAGAGGTAATAGTTGGAATAGTAGTAGTAATAGTAGTAGTAGTAGTAGTAGTAGTGGTAGTAGTAGGAGTAGTAGTAGTAGGAGTAGTAGTAGTAGTGGTAGTAGTAGGAGTAGGAGTAGTAGTAAGAGGTAATAGTTGGAATAGTAGTAGTTGAATAGTAGTCAGTAAATTAGTAGTAGTAGTAGTAAAGGTAGTAGTAGAGAGTAGTAGTAGTAGTGAGTAGAGAGTAAATAGTAGTGGTAGTAGTAGGAGTAGTAAAGTAATGTAGTAGTAGTTAGTAGTAGTTAGTAGTAGTGGTAGTAGTAGTAGTAGTAGTAGGAGTAGTAGTAGTAGTAGTAGTAGTAGTAGTTAGAGTAGATAGTTGGTAATAGTAAAGTCTAGTAATAGTAATTAGTAGTAGTAGTAGTAGTAATCAGTAGTTAGTAGTAGGTAGTAGTAAGTAGTAGTAGTAGTAGTAGAGTAGTAGTAGTAGTAGTGGTAGTAGTAGTAGTAGTAGTACTAGTAGTAGTGGTAGTAGTAGTAGTAGTAGTACGAGTAATAGTAGTAGTAATAGTAGTAGTAGCAGTAGTAGTAGGAGTAGTAGTAGTAGTAGAGGTAATAGTTGGAATAGTAGTAGTGTAATAGTAGTAGTAGTAGTATGGTAGTAGTAGTAGGAGTAGTAAGTAGTTAGTGTAGTAGTAGGAGTAGTAGTAGTTCAGTGGTAGTAGTAGGAGTAGTAGTAGTAGTAGTAGTAGTGGTGGTAGTAGTGTAGTAGAGTATTAGTAGTAGTATAGTAGTAGTAGTAGAGTAGTAGTAGTAGTAGTAGTAGTAGAGTAATAGTGTAATAGTAGTAGTGAATAGTAGTAGTAATAGTAGTAGTGGTAGTAGTAGAGTAGTAGTAGTAGGAGTAGTAGTAGTTGTAATAGTAAGTAGTAGTATTACTACTACTCTACTACTATTACTACTAGTAGTATAGTAATAGTAGTAGGAAGTAGTCAGTTTGTAATAGTATAGTAGTAGTTTAATAGTAGTGTAATTAGTTAAGTAGTAGTAGTAAGTTAGTAGTAGTAGTAGTAGTAATAGTAGTAGTTAGTAGTAGTCGTAGTAGTAGTAGTCAGTCCTAGTAATAGTAATAGTAGTAGTAGTAGTACTAGTAGTAGTAGTAGTAGTAGTAGTAGTAATAGTAGTAGCACAGGCATACTACATTTCAGTCAGTGACGCCTTTAAAAATGCTAAAGCACAAAAACAACAGTGTGATTTGAATCAAACTGAAGTTTAAACAAACAATATTTTGTTGTTAAAACATTTTTTTTAAACATAAAAGGTTGACACGGCGCAGTTCACCTTTCTTACCTTTAGAGGTCGCTGTTTGTTTCTATGAAAACATCTGGACCTGTGGGGACGCAATCAGCAGCGTCATTTGAACCCACGCGCTCCTCGCTCTGGCGCAAACAAAACAAACAAACAAACAAAGATAACAGGTCTGATATGGTGTCACGTGTCACGCGCTGGGACCACCCCCGGCTTCATTCATCATCGCTCAAAAACCGGGGGATTTTTTTTTGTTTTTTGGGGGATAAACAAGGCCCACCTCTTGGTTCCAATTATCCCAACTGGCGGGCCCACCTTCACATCGCTGACTTGTGATTGGCTGCCCCCCCCCCCTTCCCTCCCCCTCCCCCCGCCCTCACTCGCGGCATCGCCTCAGAAGCGTCCCGTGTTGGCTGCACAAGTCAGAAAAGTCGAATTTCAAGCCACGGGACTTAACGGAAAGACGTCAATTCCGCACGCGTCAACTTCTGCTTTTCCCACGAGCCGCTTGAACTCCGCGGGTGTCATCCCACGCGTAAAAAACACTCTTAATTGGAGTATTTCAGACTTGTTGACGCGCCGGCGGGGGGATTTTTTTTTTTTTTCTTACTTGGCGACGACTTTTTACGCACGGACCGAGCCGACGCCGGTGCATCGCCGCTGCCGGTGCCATCCCGCTGCCGGTGCATGCGTAAGTTCGGAGGGGACATCGCGAAGAGCAGCGGGGCATCATCGGGAGCTCCAGTGCGTGTTCTGGGACGAGCCGCAGCGCGTCTGTTTCACCTTTTGCCACTGAAAAACAAACAAAAAAAAAGAAAAAAAAAGAAGAAGAAGCCCAAAGAAAAAGCGGGAGCGGCGAGGATGCGACGCGAGCCGTGAAAGACACTTCTCCATCTCCATCCTTTTCCCCCCACCCCACCCCACACGCCCCCAAACCCCCCTCCGCGCGCGGCTCCGGACCGGGATTGTAACCGCGGGAGCTATGGCCTCGGAGGTGGTGTGCGGGCTCGTCTTTAGGTTGCTCCTGCCACTCTGTCTCGCAGCCGGTGAGTAATCCGACAACGGGCAGCCGCAGTGGATCGGTTTACCGGACAAACTCGATTGGCGCGAGGTTGACTCGTTCGACTGACACGATTGCTGTTTGATGCGAGTGTGTCACGAGCCGGGGGGCGTTTGAGCGCGAGCCAAAGTGCGGCAAAGTCAGAGAACTGTAACAAGCAGCGATAATAGAATACAATGAGCAGTGTTTCCCATTGGTAAAAGAGACTATGGTGGTCCCACGGAGTCTAATTTGACCCCCCCACAGAGTCTAAAAACAAACTACACAATCAACCAGTGTGACAAATAACTCTTTATTTTTGTTCTTGTTGTATTGACTTTGAAAAGCACAAAAAACAGACTGCACTGTTCAAAAAGGAACTGTTTTGAATGTTGAAAAGAGGCAATAAGTGACATTTATGACCCGATATCTGTGTAAAATAGAAATGTAGTTGGTCGCACACTTTATTCCAGTTTAACTATCTGACAGTTTGCATCATTAAGACCCATTCATATTTATTCAGCCCTTTTTGAAGTCTTATTCATGCAGCGTGACGTTATTCTGCTGCTAATTTGACATTCGCCAACACTTTTATGTGAATAAACTCCTCATTAGTGCTTATTCATGTGATGTTAAGACGTTTCTGCACATGTCAAAATCGAATTACGTGTTTTACAAGCCCTTAACAACCTTTTAGGATCATAATTGTCCCCCGTAGTCTAAAAACAACCTGGATTATACATCGGCACGACAAGATCACACTTTTTCTATCATTGTATTGAAAAAAAAAAACAACATAAAAAACATTGCTTAGTTTTGTATTATACGACTCACACTTGTCATTATTTGGCTGGAGCTCAGTTTGATTTTTAGTTTTGCCTTTTCTCGTCCCGGTTTTCCGTTCTGATCTAGTCCAGGCAGTTCCAGGCAGGGTTAAGTCCCGGTGCGGACCCCACTTGCGTGTGGAAAAACACAAATGAAAAGAGTTGCTGTGCCGCGTTAGTCCGAGCGGAATCTCTGGGAAACGGCGCATTAAAATCTTAATCTGCAAAATGAGGTGAGATCCAGGACATTCAACAAAAAATACTTATTACAGATCATTCAGTAGTGTCTTTGTGTATGACCAAAAAAGCATAATAATAATCATAATAATAATCATCGTAATCATCGTAATATCATTATAATCATCATAATAATAATCATAATAATCATAATCATACTCATAATAATAATAATCATAATAATAATCATCATAATCATCATAATAATCATAATAATAATCATAATACTCATAATAATAATCATAATAATAATCATAATAATAATCATAATAATCATCATAATAATCATAATAATAATAATCATAATACTCATAATAATAATCATAATAATAATCATAATAATAATAATCATAATAATCATAATAATCATCATAATAATAATCATAATACTCATAATATTCATAATAATAATCATAATACTCATAATAATCATAATAATAATCATAATACTCATAATAATAATACTCATAATAATAATCATAATAATAATCATAATACTCATAATAATCATAATAATAATAATCATAATACTCATAATAATAATCATAATAATAATCATAATAATAATAATCATAATAATCATCATAATAATACTCATAATAATCATAATAATCATAATAATAATGACATTCACCGCCATCAGAATTGTGACAAAACGTGACACTAAACCTGGACTGGATAAGGACTCGACGAGGTCCAAACCAGGACTAGATTTGGACCAAACTAAGCCCACATCAGGACTAAAACGCTCTTTAGCGCTTTGCATAAGGAGTCAAACTGAGCAGACCATTCAAACCAAGAACAATCCATAATAACGTCCGTATTTTTTACATCGTGTTGCGTGTCGTTCGAGTAATGAAACGTTCCCATTGAATAGTTCCGTGGCTGGTTCAGTGGATCGTGACGTGGTTATGGGGTCGAATGCAACCGTGAGTGTCACGCGTGCACGTCCAGGCCTGTTTCCCAGCAATGCGCCGCTGCTCAGTCATCACCTTTGGATAAATAATCAGAATGTTACTCTCTTTATAGTTTTGGGATCAAATAGTGGATGAATTAGGTTCCGCCGGTGAGTGCTGAGTGCTCGGGAGTTGTAGTAAAAAAAAAAAAAAAAACGCTGTTGTAAAAATTGACGGCGCGGCACGTTTTTTTCTCCTCCTGGTGGAAGTCGATTGAGTTTTTGGAATTTGTGAACGCACGCCGCTCGGTTCTGTGGCGCAAAGATGATGCCAATAAATGCATTTGGCAACTTAAGCTCCTTATGTTTGTAATGTTGGCGCGCTCATGATATAAATAGATGAGGCCAAGGATTTAAATCGGCCTGTAATATTGAGGGCAGAGTAAAAATAGGCCTTACTAATTTATTAGTAATGATGACAAACAATGAGATGCAACCTGCTTTATATGTTATGTTTGGATTAAGCTTGTAAAAGTAAGCAGCGGCTGTTGTAAAAGTTCAGAGTGGCGTTACATGTGTTTGGTTCTAGTCCAAGCCTGTTTAGTTCTGATGTCGACTTCATTTTGGTACTGGTTTAGTCCTGTTAGCCCTGTTTAAGCCCTGTTTTTAGCCTTTGTTTTAGTCGCTATTTTTAGCCCTGTTTTTAGTTCTGTTTTAGTCCTGGTTTACCCTGTTTTAGTCCTGGTTTAGTAATGGTTTATCCTGGTTTAGTCCTGTTTTAGTCTTGGTTTAGTCCAGTTTTAGTCCTGGTTTAGTCCGGTTTAGCCCTGGTTTTAGTCTGTTTTAAGTCCTGGTTTAGTAATGGTTTAGTCCAGTTTTTTAGTCTTGGTTTTAGTCCTGGTTTAGTCTCTGATTTAGCCTGATCTTGTCCATGATCCGTTTCGGTTTAGCCCTGTTTTAGCGCCTGTTTTAGCCCTGTTTTTAGCCCTGTTTTAGTCCTGCGGTTTAAGCCCTGGTCTTGTCCATGATCCGTTTCAGGTTTAGTTCTGTTTTAGCCCTGGTTTTGTTGCGGGTTTAGTCCTGTTTTAGTCCTGGTTAGTCCGTTTTAGTCCTGTTTTGTCCTGTTTTAGTCCTGTTTTAGCCCTGGTTTAGCCCTGGTTTAGCCCTGTTTTAGTCTGTTTTGCCCTGGTTTTAGTCCTGTTTTAGCCCTGGTTTAGCCCTGGTTTAAGCCCTGGTTTTAGCCTTTTTTAGTCCTGTTTTAGCCCTGGTTTAGTCCCTGTTTTTAGCCCTGGTTTAAGCCCTGGTTTTAGTCCTGGTTTTAGCTCTGGTTTAGCCCTGTTTTAGCCCTGGTTTAGCCCTGGTTTAGCCCCTGGTTTTAGCCCTGGTTTAAGCTCTGGTTTAGTGCTGTTTTAGCCCTGGTTTTAGCCCTGGTTTAGCTCTGGTTTAGTGCTGTTTTAGCCCTGGTTTTAGCCCTGTTTTAAGCCCTGGTTTAGCCCTGGTTTAGCCTCTGTTTTAGCCCTGGTTAGCCCTGGTTTAAGCCCTGTTTTAGCCCTGATTTAGCCCTGTTTTAGCCCTGTTTAGTCCTGGTTTAGTAATGGTTTAGCCCTGTGTTTAGTGCTGGTTTAGCCCTGTTTTTTAGTCCTGTTTAGTCTGGTTTAGCCTGTTTTAGCCTGGTTTTAGTCCTGGTTTGCCTGTTTTAGCCTCTGTTTTAGCCCTGTTTAGTCCTGTTTTAGTCCTGGTTAGCCCTGGTTTAGCCCTGGTTTAGCCCTGTTTAGCCCTGGTTTAGCTCTGTTTACCTGTTTTAGTCCTGGTTTAGCCTGTTTTTAGCCCTGTTTTTAGCCCCTGTTTTAGTCGCTGTTTTAGTCCTGGTTTAGCCCTGTTTTAGCCCTGTTTAGCCCTGGAGCCAGCTGGTTTTAGCTCTGTTTTAGCCCGTTTTAGTCCTGGTTTAGCCCTGTTTTAGCTCTGTTTAGTGCTGTTTTAGTCTGGTTTAGCCCTGTTTTAGCCCTGGTTTAGCCTGTTTAGTCCTGGTTTAGCCCTGGTTTGCCCTGTTTTAGCCCTGTAGTCCTTGTTTTAGTCTGGTTTACCCTGTTAGCCCTGGTTTAGCCCTGTTTAGCCCTGGTTTAGTCCTGGTTTAGCCCTGGTTTTTAGCCCTGGTTTAGCCTTTTTACTGTAGCCCTGGTTAGCCCTGGTTTAAGCCCTGGTTAGCCCTGTAGTCCTAGTTGCGCTGTGTGTGCATTGCACTCGTCAAATTTAAATAGTACTTAAATAGTAAATGCGTTGTTTTTTATTTTCGGCTCTCAACTCGGTTTGTTCTGTGACACCAGCTCGGATTCCGTTCATCAGAAACACCTCAAAAATCGGTGAAAAAGTGGATAAATTCTAAGCTCGTAGATCAATAAACTCGCATAAAACCACATCATTTCTAGTGTTCATTCCATCGTAAACGCACTTATCACAGCCTGGAAAGCCAGTGCGTCCCAAAAGTCTTGATATTTATTGTCACGCTTTCCAATGTCACTTTTTAATACTTTTTATACAATCGATGCATGATTAAAACCCAAATAGATGATTGTGATATGGCTGTTAACTGCTCCGATATTAACATTGTTAATGCTTTTAAACATATAATTCCAGTCAAACTAAACAAATATGTTCATACTCTTAATGTATTAGTCCAAATTCAGTCAAAGTAAAAGCTTAAACCGAGATTAAATCGAGGCTAATTTTAAGACTGGAAATAAAAATTTGCCTTTTTCAATGTTTTCAAATTAAAAACAGACAATTTCTGTCTTGGTTTTATTGCGATATATTCAATTTGTTGCGATATTGTTTATAGCGTCGACGTCGATACTTATTAGCGATATATTAACGCACTGATTATTACGCTATCTTTTCTCAGACAATGCTTATATTTTTGGCTGAAATAATTGATTCGGCAGATAAAACTGGCGAGTTATTACGTGGGAATGACAAAAGGATGGCCGCGCCGTATTGATTAGAACCGTAGATCCCAACCGCGCTGCGCACTAAAAGGCAGACTAGTAATTGCGCCCGTAGCGTAGTCTTGGGTTTCGTTCGCCAGAACGAGGTCAGAAAGTGACGAATCGGTTTTGTACATGGAAAGCGGGCTCGGGGGGGCCCGCGTTCTGCACTTCCACACGCACCTCGTACGCCTCAGTCCCGGACGAAACCAGAGCTAAATCAGTGGTTGACCTGTGTTTGGTGCATTTAAACCCGTTGTGCGTCATGAATGATAGTTTACACAGCCAGACGGAGGAGGTATTCGTGTGGAGAAAACGTCAAAAAAATCGTAAAAAGTGATGAACGGAAGTACATCACTCCAAGGACGCTCATCGTCAGTCCAGTCAAAGTTTTACTCTAAACACTCAATATTCAACAACATAAAGTCACATCTCAATTTATGTTTTATTTGTCAAATAATAAAATAGTCACATTATTTCTGCCCAGTGTGTCTGTTGGGGTTAATTTCCTGGTGTGTTCAACACTAAACCAGGAAGTGAATTATAAAGCTAAATAAGTGCTATTCTACTTAATTTTTTTGTTGTATGCAAAATGTATAATATATTTATCTTAACCGCATTTTAGTTGAGCCATCCGACCTGTAGGGGGCACTTACCGGATTTGGAAACTGCCCGCTCGTTGCGTCCTGGGGTCTCATTTATAAAGCATGCGTATAAATGTGGCCACGTCGAGCTTTTGATTTATAAACGGACTTCAAATATGAGCCGAAAGGGGAGGAGTAATTCTAAAATTGAGGAAGTTTGGGGGTTTTCTCCGTACGTACATTTTTAGTCCAAATTCCGTGTTTCTACAAATACCGTAGGTTCTGTAGACGAGACCCCAGTGGCCGCGCGAAATTTCATTCGGACTTGGCAGAATTATCAAGTGGTAAACGCGGCGCATTCAGTCCGGTTACGGACCTCGGGCTTGCGTGATTTGGGGAAAAATATCCGATTGCGACGCTTCTGAGAAAAATTGCGATTTATGTTTCAATGGTGGGATTCTGTTCACATTCAGGGGCGAAAAAAGACAGAAATAGGCCCATGGATTGACAAGCCATTAATTGACTATGGTGTTTGACGCAGAATTAGAAAAAATATTTTGTTATCGCACTTCAAAAACTAGCAGCTTTTGCGATTTGCCAATTGCGGTTTTGACTCGACGGTTTTGGAGTAGAACCTGTAGTTTAGACCTTCACAAACGTGTTCTTTTAGCGCATCGGTTCACATTTCAGTCTTATTCTCTCAAATGTAAATGTTGTTTGATAATGCGCACTCTGAACGGAATCCTACAATATATCACAAAATCTAATAGCAATACTGGAAAAATCGCATTTGGAAATGGGGGGTTTCTTGTTGGATTAGCCGAGTGGGCGGTGGCGCCAAAGCTCTCAAAAAGTATTTCTATGATCCGACCGTGTATCTGAGCCAAATAACTTCTGTCTATACAAAAAACTCGAAAGGAAACGGCGTATTTATGTGCCAAAATGCAGATTAAACTTCATTAAATCTTCCGCTAACTCACTGCATACATTCATCTTTCTGTTGTGCCATTTAAATCCTTAGAATCGAAATCAAATAATTGGTCGACTGGGACAAATGTTGGCACCGTCAACCGGTTAATCGACTAAAAGACTAAAGGCCCGCAGCCCGATTGCCTGGTCTGAATGTTGTGCGTGATTATCGCAGCTAATCCAAGGCATGGTTATTGCCGTTGCCCACCCGCCTAGAAATCCGTTTGGATCTAGTGTCGGTCTTTAGTTCTTCTCTCGCCAAAAAAAAAATCTAAATATGTGATTCCCAAACCAGGTGGAGCTTCTCTGAGTGGAGTTGGATTGGTTTACGTTTGGTTCACTGCTTTAGACTAAACACTTTCAACATCTTCATCATCCGAGCTTGGTTTTTCTGACCAAGAAAAGGGCACAGATTTGGGATATTGGATGGTCAAATGCAGAAAACTAGACGAGTAAAGTAAAATATGTACCCGTTTTATGTATATATACATTATTTAGACTTGGTTCTAGGTCAGTATTGATTGAATCTGAGTCAAATTCTATGTAATGTCACTTTCAAATATTGACAGACTGTTTTTTCAGTAATAATCATGAATCATAAAAAAAAAATCTAAATTATACATTGCTTGAAATGTACTAATTTACAGACAAAACAATCGAGTAACTGAGCTTTAAAGGCGCATTGTGTATGTAACGTTCTCAGTTGAAGGGTCCGCCACCTGCTTGTCCCCACAGAGATTTATTTCCTTGTCTGGAATGTTCCACAGTATGACATTAAACGTATCTATCTTCATGGACAAGTAGATGATGCCTTTGAGCTGCTCCGTCACCGACTGCTCAACAACTACAAGAGAAAACGCAGACTTTATTATATATATTATGTCAAAATAAAGATATGAACACAGGGAGAAGAATAAAGTGATCGAACGGCCCAAATGTGCACAGTCATCCAAGAATGCTAACGGCAGCTATGGGCTAAATGCTACCGCGATGCTAGCACCGCCGGCTACATTTTAACATCTACATGACAGTCTGTTTAATTTTTTAAGGTAAATCCAGGCCAACAACTTCCATAAAGACTCAGTTGTGACTCGACTTGAATTTAGTTGTGTTTATTTGACACATAATTCGGTAGAAAACGTCTCGAAAGAGTGAACAAATTTGCCGTTGAATCCGTAGCTTTAGCTTCGATTTTCAGCGCTATGACTTTCCGTTTCCATGCTGCTGAACAGTTCATTGGTTCGTACACGACTCATCGATTCTACTCTTAAACGCTATTAATGCATTAACCAATCAGAAATGCTGTTGTTGGCGACATTTTGTTCTTTGCGGTGAAAAAGTCCGCGAATCCTCAGACTTTTGTGTTTGCACTCTGGCCTCTTTCTCCATAATTGCGCATTAATCATTTTCTGCGGCTGTAAAAAATTAAGTATTGCGGTGGCCGTCGTGGTTCCAGATGAAGCCGTTAAGTCTGTATCGATCGCTGTAAAGCTGACTGCGGACAAAGGCTGCACTTACATGGTCATTACTGTTAATTAGCCGTGCCCACTATAGCGCTGCGCGTCGCTATAGGCTCCGCGGCAACTCGGCCTGAGCTCCGTGAACAATGAGCAGCGTCGTGTGTGTCGTGTGTCGGTGATTATTGTGAGGAAAAATATCGCTTTTGTCACCCCCCTTTCACAATCGTTGACTGAGCGAAAGAAACAAATGTACGAGTTAATTAGCAAGAAAAACAGCTAAGCGCTAGCTAAGTCTCACAATTTACCCTTTGTCTAGCGGTGTTTTCAGAAGACAAATCTGTTTTAGTGCAGTACAAAACAGATCCCCTCGACTTTACGGTTTACAAGATGTCAAAATTAATAAAACTAAAAGAGTAAACAACATTATGACTCGGAGGTATACGTTTCTGCAAACAAATTCTTCAATTGTACACATTTATTCAGTTAGCTTGCCATTGCTAGCTGCATTTTTCAGTCAAGCCATCTAATTTTAAAAGTTGTTTTCTTTTGTTGTTTGTTAGCGCGTCGCTATAGGCTCCGCGGCAACCTGCCTGAGCTCCGTGAACAATGAACAGCGTCGTGTGTGTCGTGTATGTCGTGTGTGTCGTGTGTGTCGTGTGTGTCGTGTGCTGTCGTGTGTCGGTGATTATTGTGAGGAAAAATATCGCTTTTGTCACCCCCCTTTCACAATTGTTGACTGAGCGAAAGAAACAAATGACGCGTTAATTAGCGAGAAAAACAGCTAAGCGGCTAGCTAAGTCTCACAATTTACCCTTTGTCTAGCGGTGTTTTCAGAAGACAAATCTGTTTTAGTGCAGTACAAAACAGATCCCCTCGACTTTACGGTTTACAAGATGTCAAAATTAATAAAACAAAAAGAGTAAACAACATTATGACTCGGAGGTATACGTTTCTGCAAAACAAATTCTTCAATTGTACACATTTATTCAGTTAGCTTGCCATTGCTAGCTGCATTTTTCAGTCAAGCCCAGCTGATTTTAAAAGTTGTTTTCTTTTGTTGTTTGTTGTCAGCGATTTATTTGACATATTTGTTTTTATTTTAAGAATTAATATTAGTTTTATATTACTTACCGGTACATGCTATGAATACTACGAGGTGATATAGCAACAATCAGTTGTATTATTAGAAAAACAAATAGATATGGCCGTTACTTCAAAAATCTGAACTCTGAACATGTTTTTACTGACACACGATTTGGCGGTGGATCTTCTCGATATGAAAAGACACGACAAGTTCATCGTCAACATCTGCTTTTAATTGGTTAGTGCTGGATTTGATTGCCGTTTGATTCATTGCAGCCCTGTTAATACTATGAACAATGAAAATTCGACTCATAGATTGCGCATAGCGGCGTGGGTGTAGTTTGCACTGATTAGAAGGGAAATACGCCATTGGATGAGGTTTTTAAAGTTTAGTGTTTAGCTCAGTAAAATACCATTACAAATACGTGGTTATTTTGTATATAGTGTCTGATATGAAAACAGCAGCACAACAGGGATCAGGTTATGACTGCAGCATCATAAGGCTCCACAGAAATGATCAATCAGTCAATCAATAAACCTTTATTTATCCTCCAGGGGCAATTTAAGCTGTTAAAATGCAATAATAGAATCCCTCAAACAAAGCTCTCAGTGCAGCTTGAGGACGAGCGGTCAGGTCGGGTCAGCAGGAGAGACACTGCCCTCAGGACAAAAGTCTCCCTCCTCTGCGTCCGCAAGGAAGACTCATGGTTAGACGC
This sequence comes from Chaenogobius annularis, assembly GCA_015082035.1. Classification (NCBI taxonomy): domain Eukaryota; kingdom Metazoa; phylum Chordata; class Actinopteri; order Gobiiformes; family Gobiidae; genus Chaenogobius; species Chaenogobius annularis. The sequence continues at coordinate 116,140 of BJKM01000899.1, forward strand.
CGAGCCCTGAGAGACGTGTTGTCGCGATGAAAAATACACAATACAGCCGACATGACGCGTACTTTGATCATACGTCGTTCATGTTGGTCTTTTGCTGACTCCAAAACCGTGCTGGAGACCTTGGATCTCTACTTTTAACGCTGCAAATCTGTGAAACCTGAAACTGAGTGTTTTTCTGAGGCTCGGCAAGAGACAACCTCGTAAACAGGAAATGACGGAAATTAAGCTGAATACAACTGCAGGTGTGTGTGTTTTTGAGTGTGCGTCGTATGTGCGCTTTGAGGAAACTTCGCACTAATAACAATATCGATATTACGAGCCAAAACGCCGGATCTTACGCCGTCTTTAACTCCTCCCCTGTGCCTCTGATATTTCCTCTTCTCCCACTCGGACTCGGCTGATGCTTACGTTTGCGGCTTCACCGCGGCGACGCCTTAAATGCGCGTCTATTAAACGGGCCTCGCGTCGGTGTTTTCGGCCCGGTAATCGTGTGGTGGCCGCCGACCGCCGCCGCGAGACTTTGTGGCTGTACTTTTTAAAGCTAACCGCATGCCTTCTATAGATAAGCCACTCAGTACGGCCCATAATGCATTGCTTGTCAGACCGACGCCTTCTTTATTTCCAAACAGCAATCGCCAGGGCCATGCATTGTCTCCCATTAATTGTTGGAAAGTCGTTTTAACAGTATGAATTAATAATGCGGTTGCGAGGAGAGAGGAGAGCTGCTTTTCCTTTTATCGTAAACATACCGTTAATATTTTATGTTTTTTCAAAGTGCAAATGAGCCATTGTCAGTCAGCGTAAGACGTCACTGACAGGACGATGGAAACGGAGGGTGGAGGGGTCGTAGTCGGGCACCGGCATGGCAACGAGAAGCCACCAGAGCAGGACACAGCAACTCTGGGGTGTCGAGTCGCGGTCCAAAAGATCGAGCGCGGCGGCGTTTTGCACCTGGTTTGGAAGAGAAAAAACCTTTTACGTTTTCTCAAGGCGAGAAACGACAAGCAAAACTCTTTTTTTGGGGGGTCCGTACAGTGTCCAATCGGCTCCTACATTTTCAAAGTCACTGCGTTGCATCCACTTCTTCTGATAATCTTGTATTTAACACGATTTTGACAGCTCGTACAGAAGGATTTGTTGATATCTAATTTTTAAGATTGATTTATTTAAGTTTTAAGTCCAAAAAATAAGGTGACATTTGACATTTTCGGTCAATTTTCAATCAGATCTGACAAAAAGTAACATTCAATAGTTTGAACACGCTGCACTAAAACAGTTAAAATGCACCACTTTCACAGATATTGCACCGTGAATATTGCACACACACTTTTCGGTTTTTTAATCGTTAAACTTGACAGTGTCTTCATTTTCCCTCCAAAAAGTCAAACAGCGTCCAGTTAAAGTGAGTGAAAATGGTAAAAGGAAAGACTAAATAAACACTCGTTACTAAACCAGTCTGTGCAACGTGCAATACTTTTTTGAAATGTGCAAGTTCTGTTTCAAAGTGCTGCGTTTAAGGGTGATCATTTATGAGTGTATTATTATCATGACAGACCTAATCATATAGTTCCATCCCATTTTTATTATTTAGGGTTTGTTAAACTATCGAAACGCGGATACTAAAACTAATAATGAAACCAGATACTCATTTAAACAAGTATAAACACTTTTAAAAAACACTTAAACAGGACAAAATGTGACTTTTTTTGGAACGGTTTGAAAAGGATCTAGAGTTTAGTCGGAACTAGTACGAGACCACACTGTTGAGTAAAGAAAGAAGGGTCATTTTGTGCTCAACTTGTCAGTCGCTTGTCTCCAAACGGAAAAAAAATCACACAAGCAGGACAAATTCGGCTTGTTCCGGAATTATTTTAAGAATTCTGATTCAGACCGCGTGACGATATTAAAGAACGTGCCGTTATTTCGTGTTGTAAATTACATTCTGTTGTCTAGGAAAGTGTGTTTGTTAATTATCATTGTGTTACAGGAAAAATGACAATCTTAAAGAAGGTAGTGTGTGAATACGTGCTTGAATTAGGTCATATTTATCTTAATTTGATCAGAGTTTTTTTTTTTTTTTCTCATTTCAAGTGAGAAAATGCTTGTCTTTTTCTGATTTTAAGCAAAAAAGTCAAAACAAGACCTTTCATGCTTGTTTCCACGGCAATCTTCTCCAATGGCATTCAAAATATACTCAAATCAAGAGAAATATGACTTAATCCAAGCACTTATTGACGAAATCATCTTCTTTTCTCCAGTGAATCCTTTCATTTCGTATCAGTTCGAGTTGGTAACTGTAGTTCCGCGACGACACTAATGCAGTTTATGCACATTTTCTTAAATAACCTTTGCACATGTGATGTTTTCCCCCCGTCAAAGCAGTCACTGTAAGCACACTTCAGTCTGGCTCAAAACCATCTTTCATCATCAGATTTCTGTATCGTCCGGTCACATGAGTCCAGAACCCTCTTTTCTGCTGTCTCACTGCCGCTTGGTCTCAATAACGCTCCTCTTTCTCTCTTTACCGTTATCGTTTTCTGACCTCTCAGCGCTGAACAAACAGTATGAGCCCGGGGGCAGTAAATACTTTGGTCTTTTTGGCCGGGCCTCTCCCGCCGCGCGCCCGCCGCTTACTGTAACCTGGTAATATACGGCAGTGAAAGAGCTTCCTGTGGCCGTCTGACATCACCTCCATTCAGGGCCGTGTGTACACAGAGCCGGGGGCCAGACGCACGCCGGGGGCCGGACGCACGCGCCGCGTCCGTGCCGCCGCGCGCAGACCGCCCGGGCGTCGTGGGGGGGTTCTGTCGCGGTTTGAACTGGGGGGTCGTCCAAAGTATCGAAAATAAAACGTAGTGTTACGACGAGATGCGCATTTGACTGACGTACGGGACAAATGTGGACCTTTCATGACTAGTTTTAGAATGATCTAGAGCTTCATCAGGACTAGTATAAGACCACATGGTAAAATAAATGAATAAACTATTATTTTGTGTTGAAAATGTCAGTCTACAGTTAAAAAACATAATTATCATAAAAAAAACAATATAATTATCATGAAAAAACAAACATAATTATCATAAAAAACTAAATAATTATCATTAAACAAAAATATTTATCATAAAAAAACACACAATTATCATAAAAAAACTAAATAATTATCATAAAAACAACACAATTATCATAAAAAACAACATAAGTATCGTAAAAACAACACAATTATTATAAAAAACAACAAAATTATCATTAAAAAACAACATAATTATCAGAAAAACAACATAAATCTCATAAAAACAACATAATTATCAGAAAAACAAAACATAATTATCATCATCAGGGTTAATTGCAAATAAACATTTATAGAAATAGTTGGTAATTAAGTAATATAGTTTATTACAAAAATGACACGAGGAAATGAGTAAATTTAGTGTTTTTTTTCTTACATTTGTAAATATCCTTCACAAAGACGTCCTCAAACAGAATTATCTGGGTAAAACTGAGTAAAAAATCTCGTGTTCTTCCAAACAATTAATCGATTAATCTAAAGAATAATCGCTGGACTAATCGATGACCAAAATAACCGTTTCAAGTTCCTCAGAATCAGAACTCAAGTCTGAAATGTCGATATCGTGACCCCAGTTTGAACTGCGACACGTGGTTTTCCGGTCACGTGTTCGCCCCCTGCAGGGCTCGTCTCCGCAGAGATCTTAATGCGTAGTCTGGAATGTCCCACAGTGTTGCATTAAACACGTTCTATCTCTGTTACAAATGCAGCTCAGATAAATTGCTTGGACGTCGACATCATTTAAATTGTGACACAGTCAGTTCAGATCCATTTTTGTCGAATGGAGATGTTTTGACGCTGTATTGATTATCGTAAAGTATCGTAAGGTTTAAGGAACATTCCAGGCACGGCAATAGCATCTCCATGGAGACGAGCAGCGGACAGAAAAGCATACATAGTGTCACAGCTTTAACAAGAACGGTACAAACAAATTACCTTCACTTTTGCAGCTGACATAATCATTATTTCCACTTATCGATCCGTAAATGAATGAAACAACAGTATTTATAGTGTTTACAGTTTCTTTGGACCTTTTTGCTGTTTTTATATATATATTTATAACATTTTAGAGGGTTGAACTTGACTCACTACAGTTTACTTCGGCTGTTTGTTTCTTACATTTCACATTTTTTACAATATTGCACATTTATCAAACAGTTAACTGTATTATGCTGCTTTGTGGTCATTGTATCAGTGTGGTAAAGTAAAGATTATTTCTGCGTTAGGCCTCCAGTCTTATTTCCAGTCCCGTCCCCGAGTTCGAGCTTACGTGTCGATTTGATTTGGATTCTTCACATTTAAACCCTCAGATAATCCTTTTTTTTGACTCTGATGTGCAGTGTTTTTCTTGTCTTATTCCTTTCAGAGCGCGTTGAATTCCTGTGTTATCTGCTGGTGCGCGGCTTGTCCTGGCACCGTGACGTTTACGTTTTGTTTTGGAGCTGAAACGTCGAACTCTCGGCACGTCGATTTGAGTTTAGTTTCGCTTCTGTAGTGAGAGACTTTCCCTTGTGAAAGACTTACTCTGTTTAAATGACTTGATTAAACGCATTTAATTGAGTAAATGCATGGTAGATTAGATGAATGTCAAGCGATCACAAGCAGGGGGCGGACCCTCCATCAGAAACGTTACATAGTGCACTTTTAATTTGTATTTTTATTTATTTTGAGGTTTTTATTTGCTTGTTTTGGAATCGCTTAATAATTTGACTTGTTTACTTAAGTTTTCCTATTTTAATTTGATGTAAATCTGCTTTTCATTAAGTTGATTTAATGTCATTTTCCTCCTGGAGATATATTTTTTTGACTTAGATTTTAGAATTAATGCGAGACTAAGATTTAATTTTATTTAATTTAAATTTAAATTTAAATTTAAATTTAAATTTAAATTTAAATTTAAATTTAAATTTAAATTTAAATTTAAATTTAAATTTAAATTTAAATTTTATTTAATTTTATTAAATTTTTATTTATTTTTATTTATTTTATTTTTATTATTATTCTATTGTCAGTTTGCTCTCTCAACATAAACGCTTTCACTTGGAAACAGCATGAAACAAATCTGTTCTTACATCTTTTTTAATTATTCCATTTAATCCACTTTCCACTTCTTTAAAAGGTCGTTCACTTAAAATGCCTTTTTCAGCCCTTTAAAGTAGCACCAAAACACAAACACCAAACGTTTACTTCCCAATATTGTGACAGCTCGTACTGAAGGATTTGTGGAAGGATACGACTGACTGATTAAAGTTTTATTTCTACAATATTTAGGCAAAATTTGACATTTTAGGCCAATTTTCAGTAGATCTAGTTCACTCAAAAACGAATTAAGACATCCAAAATCCCCTCACTAATTTGTTTTATATACAATATGTCAACAAAATGAACCAGTAAATTTAAACCTGGCTCCATTTTGCAGATTCAACTGTTCCAAATGGGTGCGATTTTGGCACTTTTTGCACATAAACTGCCTTATTTCTATATGAAAACATGACGTGATGAAAAACTTGTCATGCATTTTTTTTCTTACATTTTTGTGAGTGAACGACAGGAGACGTTTCTCGATGTCTTTTACATTTAAGATTGTTTTTCCTATTCACCTGCAGCGTCTCGCCTGGAGAAAACAAACACTGAAAACAAAAATGATCGCACGCTTAAAGTCCAGGTCAATGTCGGCACCAAGTCGCGAAGTGAATCAAACTGTTCTGAAGTCGAGTCATCCCAGCGCCTGATATTCCGAGTCCGTTTTCTCACAGTAATTTGACACCTTGAAAACAACAGGAGTTTATTTTGATCCGCAGCGTAGGAATCGTCCTGTGGTGAGTCACGGAGAGAGGGAAGAACGGCCAGGGCGGAAGGGAGAATGTGCAGGAGCCAGAGAGAGCGGCGTGTGCAGCGGCTGTGGGAATATTTATGGACTGAAAATATGTCTTATCGAATAATGTGTGAGATATCACCCTCTGGGAGCGAATCAGGCGAGAGCTTTTAGCAGGGTGCACCCACGAGACTTGTGTAGTGTAAAAATAAAATACAATGAAATAAAGAGAAATGAATGAAATAAATAGAAATAAATAAAATAAATAAAATAAATAAAATAAATAAAATAAATAAAATAAATAAAATAAATAAAATAAATAAAATAAATAAAATAAATAAAAATAAATAAAAAAATAAAATAATAATAATAATAGAAATAAATAGAAATAAATAGAATCAAATAGAATAAATAGAATCAAATAGAAATAAATAGAATCAAATAGAATAAATAGATACATAGAAATACAAGGAGATAAATAGAAATAAATAGAAATAAATAGAATCAAATAGAAATAAATAGAGATGCATAGAAATACATGGAGATAAATAGAAATAAATAGAAATAAATAGAATAAAAATAAATAGAAATAAATAGAAATAAATAGAAATAAATAAAATGAAATAAAATGAAATAAATGAAATAAATAGAAATAAAGTAAAATAAAAGAAAGTAAAATAAAATAAAGTAAATAAAATAAAGTAAAATAAAATAAAATGAAATAAATGAAATAATATTTAATTTATAAATAAAAAAAATAAAAACATACAATTCAAATAAAATGTAAATAAAATAAAATAAATAAAATACAAATAAAAAGATCAGTATACCATTCTCAACCCTCGTCACTGACTCCATGACTTGCACGTGGGTGACGGTCGCGGGTGGCATAAAGGATAGAGTGCACAGCTACGACAGTGTCCGCTCGGCTGCTGCAGGTCACTTTTTCTTCTGAAACTCATCTGGTCTGTTGAAAGAAGAGAGCAAACACACAGATGTCTCCGGTCATACTGGGACTTTTGGGCTAGCGCTATGGCCACGCCCCCTTTTGGGTGAAAACAAACAGTGTGAACAGATAACTTGTTTTGCTCCAGAATACATCAAAATATTGATCCTGGCGACACAGCTGCCATGGGACGTTGGTGAATATTTTAATTCAATCCCGATATCCGATTGGGATCATTATAAGAAAAAAACTGTGAGAAATAGAGGTCGGGACATGTCCGTGTAGCTTAACAGAATCCTTTTGGCAAAATGACCCCACGCGGTGGCTGGAGGTGTCGTATCCCGACTTTTACAACTATCTAATTCAACCTCCAGGTCATTTGTTTGACACCTATACCTCTAATAAAGATGAAATAATAATACATTATGAAGTATTAACATGACAGAGTGACGCTGCTGTGACTCCAAGATGAAACTTTAGAAGTAGTGAGCTCATATTATGTTTGAGCACCAACAGGTCTGAGATCTCTACATTTCATACCAGAAATCATATAAGTCCATGTTCCTGCTGCATGAATATGGCCCCTGCTGCAGCTTCGTCCACAAATAACTTTTACGAGGCCTTTTATAAAGTGATTTTAAATATTTGTAATCGTTTTATTTATTACGGTACGTTCAGATTAAGTCCGTTTTCCCATTTGTCTAATGTCTGAGGAGTTTATGTCAGCCATTTCTTTGTGATGGCCTTGTTTCCTGCAGCCTAAATTATGCTCCGAAGGTATCCATTTGTTGTGTCCATGGCAGGAGTTTGGAGGCCACAACATGCATGAGTGGGATGATGATGTCATAAACTACATCGGGGTCTTGGGTTCGACTGGTCTGTCTCTCATTCACGATGATTACTTCATCGACCTATCGTTCAATAAATGAAAGCTTTGGTTCTCAATGTTTAGTTTGTAACTTTTATTCGCACTGTTGTTATTTTTTTACTGATATATTACAATTGAATAAACAATACGCACAACTCATAATTATGCCCTTCTGCTCTTTACTTATTGCAGCTCATGCTATTGTTTAACGGAGTCGAGTTTACCAGGGATTAACCTGCAAAACGTGTTACCGCGACAGCATTTCACAACGGTACAAAAGGGTATCCACGGAAAAAAATCATGTCTAATGTCACCCGCCGCAGTGCAGATAGCGACACGTTACGGGCGCAGCCTGTTTGACACACATCTGAGAAAGGATCGTGACTCGACACATGTTTCGCGTTGGGAAAACCACATTTTTGATATTCTCTCTCGTCTTCATTCGGTTTGCATTACGCTCTGCTCAACCCCAGGAGGGTCCGGCCGCATGAATAAGCCCTTTGAGCGAGGCAGACGCATAAGAAGCACGCGTTTTTCGCCAGCAAAGTGTAATTTTTCCCGCGGCCCAAATACGGGCGGGTGCTCGGGCCCGGCGATCTGCGGTGGCACGCCTCCGCTCCAGAGTCTTCCGCGTAGATCCAAGCGTGGAGCCGGGGTCAGCGGGTCAAACTCATGTCCGCGGTGGCACAGCCTGTTCTTCGCACGCCGCTGCGGCTCATCAGGTATGCGGCTTCAAATATTTGCCCGGGTTTCACTGGGTCGAGTTGCGCGGACGTCCGTCAACGCGCGCATGACGGGGTCGGACCGCACATGCCGCTGAAACACAGTTCGAGCTTTCGTTTGTTTTGGTTTCTGTAGTTTTGACTTCACGCCCAAACCGCAATGCTGCTCTGTGATTGGCTCCAGGTCCCGGGGCACTGAATGTCATGTGATTGAACGTTGCTTCCACCAAACTAAGGGTAAAGAAGGCACGTAGTTCTTTTGTCTGCCATAGTTCTAATCCATGACAGCCGTGGATCATTATCTTCAGGGAGTAAAGTACTAAAACCACTCAGGGGACATCAGGTGACCACTAACCGCTTCCCCTGCGACAAGTTAAACGATTAATCGCAACCAATCGACGACTGAGAGCGTTCGGTGATCGAAGAATCGTTAACCTGGACTCACAAACGGAGTCCAAAAAACATGCGGCGCGCGAGGGAAGGCGTTTGCATGATCGAAAAACGAGTTCATCTGTGGACGACCTCAGCTTAACGTCATCTGGGTCAAATTCAGTGCAAATCTGATATTTACAGGCTTTTAAACAACAAACAGACAGAATAATCGCTTGACTTTAGCAGTAGTTTAGCGTGTGGATCGGGGGGGTCGGTGAAAACGGGCATTTTCGGAGCGTTTTTAGGAGAATAAAGATGAATCACTCAAAATACAGCTTTGAGAGTGTGAACGAGAAGGGAAAACAATGATCACACGGCTAAACTCTTACGACGTGCCCTTTAACACACTGTGGCTTACATAAGAGATGCTCGGCGACAAAGGGACAAAGACCCCCAGCCGTCGGGAAACGTTCCAGCATGACTTTTAAGGTGGGGTTGGCAATTATTACTTCATTAGGAGCATGGATCGGTTGTATTGCTTGCTAAAAATGCTAAACCAGGTGCTGGGCGTTTCCAGGGATACTGCACCAGATCGGTTACATGTTGCACAGCGCTGTAGGTTTTCCTCAGAAGAAGAAGCCCGGTTCAGATGTTTGTGTTGAGACGTTTTACGAGCGGTCTGCGGGCACAGCAGGCGAGTACATTTAGTGAACAGGCTAATTTTGAAACGATTAGCAAGTGGGTGGAATGTGTCAAAGGTCAAAGGTCATTTCAATTAGGAAAAAAACACCTGCTGCGAATTCTTCAAGACTTCTATTTGTATATTTTCTATTTCATAATGTGAATCGAATGTATTCTGTAACTTATAGTGTCTGCCATGTATCACCAAAACCCTTTGCGGATGTGCCAAATTATACATTCAAATAATATATAATACAATAAAAACTTTACAAAACGTTGTGTGAATCCTCGGTTACAGGAAGTGGACAAAACAAAAAAAAGATCAAACACGATGTTCAAGAAGGCGTGTTTATAAAGCCTTTTATGAAGGAGGGACAATGGTTCAAAACGTTCAGTCCCTGCTTGGCCTGGTACTAAACAGTTCCTGGTCCGAGAAGGTGGCGCCACATGAAGCGGGGCTGACTCGAGCAGACCACAGTAGGCCCTGACGGAAAATGGACTCTGGTTTACTTGGGTCAGAACTTTCCTGGCCGTAGTAAACCCGACGTGCCTGCTGTTTGTGTGTGTGTGTGTGTGTGTGTGTGTGTTTGTTTGTGTGCGTGTGAGGGGCAAATGGAGCCTGGAAGTGCTTCATTTGGACGTGTTAAATGATGCAGCAGGTGATGACGTGGGCCGGTTTAAGTGGGCCTGGTCAAAGTGAGCCTATGATTAAAGGTGCACTCTGTAACGCGTCAATGCTTTTGGGAAGCGTTTTTACTCGTCCGCCTCTCAGCGCTTTACAAACGACCAGACACGTGCTGCAAAGTCTAATTGGCCGCGACACTTGTTGAAAGCGCCGAGTTGAGACGAACTTGCATTATGGTATTTATTTATTTATCTATTTTGCCCGTAATGTGTTGCCTGAATAATTTATCGGCCCGCATGGTTTTGGCAAGGACGCGCCAAGCGGATCTGCCGACTGGGAAGCAGCAGGCCCCGGGCCATCGCGTCGCACTTGGGCCGCGATTGGTTTCGATGGTTTGTGCCGCCTGTCAGTCACACAGAAACTCAACTGGCGCAGGACACGAGCCGATGAATCTCGAAGCGTGGCGATCGTCACGGCCCAATTTTCGCCATCGCCCGGACTCCGGACGCCAGGGAAAACCGACACGCATTTAAAGGCGCGCTGTCACTTGTCACTTTTCATGGTGGATTGCTTTGCTTGTCTGCTTGGAGATGGTGACAGTCTCTATGGCAACAAGCAGCTCGCCTCACCGCCGGTCAAAGTTACAAGTCAGATCTGCGGAGAGTCGGAATGCGCGTTGGAGCCGGTCACAGTTTTAGAGTGCTGTTTAAGGCGAGACGCTCCAGGTGAATAGGACAAAATTCTTAAATTTAAAGATATCAATTTGAAACTCTCTTGTAGTTTACGCACATAAATGTAAGAAAAAAATGTATTACAGATTTTTCATCATGTCATGTTTCATATGGATTTAAAGCATTTATGTGTAAAAACAGCCAAAATTGCACCCCTTTGGGAGATTTTAAATCTGACAAATGAAAAAACCAGGTTTAAATTTTTCATTCATTTTGTTGACATATTAGATAGAAAAAAATGGTGATGTTTGGATGTGTTATTTCGTTATTGAGTAAACTAGATCTTACTGAAAATGTACCTAAACATTCTAATTTCGCCAAATTTTTAAGATTTAAAACTTTAATAAATCAGGCTCAGAATTAAACATCAAACAAAACCTTATGTCAAAATCCAGTCAAGTACAAGATCGTAAAGTTTGGTGGTGTGTGTAGCTGCTACTTTTAATGTCAAGTTGTTGTGTATGTGTCTGACCTAAACCGTCAGAATTCAGATTTTGTGACCTGGTTTACGGTTCTTACTCTTTCACGTCTATCTTTCCACAATCACAAAGTGGTGCTGTTATTGAACTCCAAAGTCGTATTTTTACTTTTAAAGATATGAGTTTAATACGACAAGTTTGTGGCACCAATCCCAAGCACATGATGATAAAAATGTTTCAACAAGTTTGGATATTTCTTTCAAAAACAGTGACTCTCCATAGAGCTGTACAGGCCACTGCCCTCCATCGGAAATGATAACACATGACAGTTTTATTTTATTTTTATTAATGTTTTAATTTTAAATTGTTATTATTATAATTTTTTTTTTTTACATTATTTTTTTTTATTTATTTTTAAAGAATAATTGTTACATTTTTAAATTTATAAATGTTTAAATGTAAAAAAAAAACTATTTGTTTAATTTTTTTTTTTTTTTTTAAGTTTTAATGTTGTAATGTTTTAATTTTTTTATTTGATTCAAACTGAAAAAAACAAGAGGAAAAAATTTAAAAAAAAGAGGAAAAAAAGGAAAACATTACTTGCAGGGGCGGGGCCAGTGAAAACAGATTGGGTCATTAAAAAAAAAAAAAAAAAAAAAAAAAAAAGTCATCCCATGAAAAAAAGGTTGAGGCACATACGTTTTAAAAATAATCGTCTCATTTCGTCCAGACTGTTTTAAAAGTGTGATTTTCTTTCCGTTACGGTGTTGGTCCAGTCCTAAGTCGTCGTAGCAGTTTGTGTCATCCGTTATTTGTGATGGTCTTTTTCCCGGCCGCCAAAACTTACGTTCCATCGTGCATAGTCCTGAAATTAAGTGGGATGGTGGTGTCAAAAATAACACCATCAAATTCTACTGAGACAGAGCGCGTGTAGGGCTGTGGTCCATGGAGTTTTAGTCGACCAAAAACCATTTTATTGAGATTATAAACGGACCAAAGCAGAAACGAGTTGGCTGGAGATTTGGGAATGACCTGTGAACTTGCTGGTCCTTTTTACACACACATTTACTAGTCTTGTCAGTGCACTTCGGGACAAATATATGGTCGGATCGCAGAGATACTGTAGCTTGGAGAGACGTACATTTAGTCAACCAAGAAAAGTCACGCGCGCCTTTTTAAAGACGCGCATCTGACTCCTTTCCTTTACCGCAAAATGGCGTCCGTGGAGTCTGTTTCTTTCCCTCGGCAGCACCCAGAGCAGCTGACCGTTCCGACCGTTAATTATCCCACAACATTAAGTACAAATGGCTTATCTCTGGTTAACGGCTCTGTGGACAAATGTTTGAGCGCGCGCTGGAGCGAAGGCCGTTTGCGATGGGGGGGCGGGCCGTGGGTCTCGGTGTTAGCCGCGCTCTGCTGTGGTATGTTTTATGAGCGAGATCCGATTCCTCACTCGCGAAACTTGTACTGGCTTTAATGATGTGCCGCATGTTGTAGTGGAGTGGCAATAATGGCAGCTATAACCAAACTGTACTTCATAAGTAGGTTTTTTATCACTTTTACTCCTGATACTGCTTTCGATAAAACACAAATAATACAAAATATTCTTTTTTTTGTCATGGTTTTAGACCAGGGCTATTCAATATAAGGTCAGGGGGCAAAATCAGGCCCCCCAAGTGATTGATCTGGCCCACAACCATCTTCAAAATATTAAAAATAATACTAATAAATGAGTTTACTGGTTTAATTCTGGGTTAGCACTAGTTTAGACCTGGTTTGGTCTTGGTTTAGTCCTTGTTTGATTCCGCTTTAGACCTGGTTCGATTCTGGATTAGTTCAGACCTGGTTAGAACTAGTCTAGTCCTAGTTTTAATTCTGGTCCAGTTCTGGATGGGCCATTTTGCAAAGTGATGTTGGCAAAGCCTTTTGTATTATATTGTGTTATTTCTCACAAAATGTATCAGAATCTATCAGTAGTTATTTTATTGTATTGTGCTTATTTTATTTAAACAGTGTTGGGGATATTTTGTTACAGTGGTGCAGCTCTGGCCCAGTGGTCTTGACCCTCCAAAAAATCTGGCCCTCTGAGACTGTAAATAGTCATTTTCAACACAAAATACTTTCTTTATGAAATATTATGGCCTTATTCTAGTTCAAGACCATTCTAAAACTGTTCAGGGCCAAATTGGGTGCTGTTGATATGATATGATAAGTATCTGGTTTCAATACTAGTTTTAGGATCGATTTGCATCTTATACTTTCGAAACATTTGACAACTCTAGTCAGGATCAGACCAAAACAACTGATCTAACTCATCATCTTATCTTCCGCTTAGTCTTTTCTCTTGCCGTTTTGATTTATTCGATCGTTTAATCCAGCGTTTTCGTTTTGACAACTGACCAAAACAATAAAAATGTGTTAAAACTAAAACCAAATAACTTCACATCTTCCGTCACAACACCCGTAAATCATCGGACGAGTCTCTTATCAGCTCTCGGACGATCGGAGAAAGAAAAACACAACACGAGAAAACCTTACGTCTGCAATATCTGACAACCGCAAAGGAGGAAACCACGGCATGCACTGTGACTCAGCGCAAAAGTAGTACAAGTACAAAAGTTATTGAAATCAGGGAGCATCAACAGAGACGAGGGGGCGTTTACCTTGGCTCACACCGTGGACTCGCGCCTCCAGAGACCACAGACTCTCAGTCATCGTGATCTAACTGCATAACTGCATAACTTTCTCTCAATTTCATGGTCTTTACGTCGTGTTTTGCAGCTTGCCTGTTCCGGTACAATGGGCTGTCGTTCGTCTACCTCGTCTACCTGCTGCTCATCCCTCTGTTCGCGGAGCCCACGGCCGCCACCATGCAGGGTAAGGGTCCACGCGCTCACACTCACACACGCGCATTTAGTCTGTTTCCAATTTGAGCCCGTGTTTTCCTGTGTAACACAAACCGGCCGATTTCAGTGTCCCGGGATGTGGATGAATGTGGAACAGAGGTCAGACGGTTACGGCGGGGAATAGGGAGGTTTGTTATAAGAAAGGTGATCCCGTTTTTAAACACATCGAAGAATGAAAGACTTTGGGAATGGACTATAAAGTACAGACCGACTAAATACCACCAAGAATCTAGCAGTGTCTCAAACTTGACTTCATTACGTGGGAAAATACTCGATTCGATTTTTTTTAATAAAAATTTTGATTACACGATGGGAATTAAAAACGGCTCTTCTTTAGGTCAAGATTTGAAAAAATAGACGGACGTTTTCGACACAAAATAAAAGCTCAAGATCGTTCTAAAACAGATCATTTTGTCCGATAAGTGTTAGAATGAGTATTTACTATTGTTATTATCGATTAGTGTCCGGTTTTCGTTTAGAAACAGTTGAAACCGATGAAAATGGATCTTCAAATATTGAAAGAATTAAACTTTGCATTTAAATTCTTGCGATATTTGTTCAAAAACTCTGCTCACACTGATATGTCTGAGCCTGGACCTACTTCAGCCAAGGATGCGCCCTTCCAATACTAACACAACGGGCGTGATTGACAGTCGGACTGGCCAATCAGGGACACGCACGGCCCGTTTCGTATCGAAGCAAGCATGGCTGCTCACGAGGAACTGGGACAGAGTTTGGAGCGCAAAACTTTGTTACCCTGAGGTGAGAGAAGTTCGATTTGGTCGTAGAGGATAGATGAACGAACCGGATTGCACAGTTTTGTCTGAGTTTGGCTTGCAGAGGAGACGCTACTAACCAGGATTTTAGTAGTCGACTAGTTGTACATGTGCGACTTTTTAAATCCATTATCAACCAAATAGATTGATAAAGGTTGAAATATGGTGACTGACGTCTTCTAGCTAGAGAATATTTTATGAATTTAAGTGTGTTCTTGACGAAAATCAGAAATCGTTGATTGTTTCTTGACATTTTGATTTAATAATGCCGCTTTCCTTGTCATAAAACATCTTTCCGTACGTGTTTTAGAGCCTGTATAGTCCAGATAACCATTTTCATAGTCACGATACGTCAATGAATCGTCTCGGCAGACCGCTGACAGGCTCGACGAGATCTAGTTACTTTCTCCTCCCTTTGGCCTTTGCGGGTTCATCCTTTGGGGGCGGCGATTGGGCGAAGTCTTTCTCCCCGGACGGTCTTCAACGCGCGGTCTACAAACCTCGACGACTCCCGTTTGCACTTTCGACGCACCGCAAAATCCTACACTCCTTCGTCGGAGCGTCGGAGAACCTATGCTTCTTCCCTCTCCTCAGAACTCTTGTTTAATTATACATGGACCTGTATCGGAGCATCTGCAGCTGAGAAAACAATCAGGAAGTAAAGAAGTACAGACGGAGAGAGCGGGAGCCACTTATCTGCTCGTAAATGCTTAAGTGGAGTTTTCTAGTAAAGCCGTGAGCCCGTGTAATGCATAGGATCACCGTGGACTTCCTGAACATGTGCTGTCTCTACGTGGTCTCGGCAAATGAATGACACTTACACCCGAGGCATTTAAGAACATCCGGAGAGCACTGTCAGGCCACGTAAATAGGTTGTGATGTTATGCCCTTCTAAGAGGCCTGGGGTTTAAAAATAAGGTGGAAGCGCCTATTAGTGCGATGGTAAAAATCTCCAAAATGCAAATGGCTTGGTTTTATGGGTCTGTTAATGAAGGCGTGGTGAATAATATCTCAAACAAAGGAATAACAGAAGACCTGCAGATTCTTTTGCATTTGTAAAAAAAACGTCAACGCGATGGTGCTGATTTTACATGTCAAAATGCAACTTTGGAGTGGGGATAACGATCGGGAGAAACCAACATGAATAAAGGGCAACTACGACCCAAAATTGACCTTTTTTGACCTTTTGTTCATGTTAATCATTGTTCCCGCGTAAAAAAAACAAACCCCGAGTCGTATTTAGCTTCTTTCACGCTAGTTTCATTCAGCCTGTTTACGAGGTCATCTTGCGCTGAGCCTCAGAAAACACTCCGTTTCACATGGAACCAAATTGTGACGCCAAAGGTAGGATTGCGTAGGTCTTCTGCGCTGTTTTTAAATCCTTGCCTTACGTGCTTACCTCAGCGTGTCGGCTACGTTGCTGAAAATAGCTACCTTTTGTTTTTTTTCCCCCCATGGTAATTCCCACTGTTGCTAGTCCAGATGTGGAAGCACCGACTGATGCAAAATAATGTTATTATTTTAAGTCCTAAAACACGAAATGCCAAAGAGTTTTTCCCGCAGTACGGCATTTTTTCAATTACAGTTGTGTTATGGCCCAAGAATACTCACCTTTCCGCAGAGCTGACCTGTAACTTGGCAGTCTTTTTCACATGGAGCTGCCAGTAGCAATAAGATGCAAGAAAATGACCTGTTTTAAGTTAAGGGACACTTTATTTTGCCCGTAGTGGGGTATGTCCTCTTTTTGTGTTGCTGGGGAAACCGAAGCCCACCCAGACACAGGAGAAACATGCAAACTCCACACAGAAAGGCCTGGTCTGGCCCTCGACCTTAGGCTCGAGTGCAAACCGCTGCGCTGCCTCGTGTGTGTGTATATAAGCCACAGTGTGTGTATTTGTGTATGTACAAAAATATTTGTGTCGTACAAATATACAAAGCATGTATTTTCTCTTTGCTACTGCAGTGTCTGAAGCCGTGGGTTTTTCTTATAAAAGACGCAGCTGTTTTAAATAATGCCCCTCAGTCAAAATCATTGCACAATCTTTATTTAACGCAGGTTGTGTGTGATTTTCCAATTCAAGGATTTGGCTCCACGTCCCATTGAACAACACGTTACAGAGGGGCTGCCAGTGCAGGGGGGGTCTGCCAACGTTTGTTTGTTTGTTTGGATTGAGGGTAAAGGACATTTGTGAGCTAAAACAAGACAACAACAGCCACTTTGGGTCACTAAAGAACCAAATTATGTTTCTAAATATTTTGTTCACACGGCGATAAATGAGGGTTTTATTCAAGACAATGCAAGTCAGGAGCACCTACAGAGCCCACTGCACTTGATGCATGTTCTTCCCTCTGATTGAAACCATAGGCGTGTGGACGTCACTTCTAGAGAACAGAGTGTCAGGATCTATGTGTTGGCAGCACCAATAATCCTGAAGAAATCCAGATGTAAAGTTTGGAGCAAACTTGAGGCCTAATTGCCCGCGCATGTTACTGCCATCGACAGAAACACGGCGCTCATTAACAGCGAGAAAACAGTTGTTTACTTTCAGTAGCTTAGATTTTAATGATGAGACTGGAGGGAAGGAGAGGCTGAGGCTGAAGATGTTTCCGGAGAGAAGGAGAGAAGGAGAGACCGGACTTTATGTCAAATTGTGCTTATTAAAGGAGACATGTTATGCTTTTTTCAGGTGCTTAGTATTGGACTATAACATGAGAGGATCAGTGTTAGTTTACATTCTGTTCAACGCAAACTGCAATATTGATCAAAAACGGCTTAGTAATAGAAGCAGGTGCATTGACTTCCTGTTCAAAGCTGAACATAAGCTCCGCCTCTTCATAGTGACAGGCAGCAGAATGTCATTTATGTGTTTTTGTTGTTGTTTTGTTTTGTTTAAGTGGCTACCTGACAAGCCGTTTGAAGATCTTGGTGGAGGGCTTTCAAGACACTAAATGTACACTTTTTTTTTATATTACTTTAGCCTTCGTGAAAAAATGTCAGAAAAGAAACAACAAACTGAAACATGGAATTACGGCTCAATCGTGAGTCATAAAACGCCTTTTCTCGGCTCCTGTCGTGTTCTGGATCCTTTTACATAGACCGGGTTTCACGGTTATTCCTCCACCACATTGGTTGACGGTGATTTCAATAACCCATTAGCTGCGATTAATCGGTTGACTTGTTGCAGCCCGAGGTGAGTCCTCTTCAGAACCTGTTACTATCGGATTGACTCGCCGCAGACCTGTCGCTTAATCCTCAAGATCAAGACCAAAGTTTTGATCGCCATCTTTCCATTTTTTCCAGAGTCAGAACATGTGAAGATATCCTCATGTACGGGGGGGGATCAAACCTAGAACCTTCTTGTTGTGCGGCCAACCACCACCACCACCACCATTGTTTTTTATCTCGTCTTCTCTGTCCTTAATGTCACGGGTGATTGCTCCATTTTAAGGACTTTGGCTCCGTTCCGCAGTCCGTAAATGTTAATCACTTTTCTTACTTCGCTCAACAAACCGATATATATCTCCTCCTCGTCGTCGCGTGCCTTTTCACCTTGGCTGGACACCACGGCTACGTTTCGCTGCCGTCGCCCCCCCCCCCCCCCCCCCCCCCCCCCCCCCCGTCCCCCCACGACACCGCTTTTGTTTTATGGAAAATTGCGATCTTCTCCGGGGACATTCGTGTTTCGTTACAGCAAAACAATTTAAGATGTGGCTTTGGACGCGCACGGCCAACGGAGTGCGGCGCCAGTTCAGTTTGTTCCCATTTACAAGCATTCCTCTCTTTTCTTTTTTTTGTTGTTGTTGTTTTCTTCCTTTTTTTCGACTGTTTTAGGAAATTAGCACAAATTGCTTTCACTGCAGCGTTTAATAAGGCTGCCGGGCCGCGTTACCGCAAGCGAAGAGCGTTCGCCTTCGCGCTTTGCGTCGCTCGCTCCAGTCTCCGTTAAATGGCGCTGTTATGTATTGATTTTAGGTGGAGGTGGGCAAGAGAAGGAATACAATAGTTGGTTTGAAGATTGGCCACATTAGAATAAGTATATGATCTATAGTTAAAAAATTATAAATGGAAAAATCTGAAAAAATGTCTTGCTTTTAATCTTTAAATATAGTTTCTTTATCGTGTTTGATTTACTTTTCAATATTTTCTGTGTCATTTGTATTTCTGTAAATTGACTTGACTTGAATAAAATTTAATAGTTTTATTTTATTGTAAATAGTTTAACGTAATATTTCTGCAGTTTTGTGCGTGTACCTTTTTATCCAGATAATTTCCCCCAAAAAATTCAAGATATACATTTTTGTTAAACTCGCTCAGCTGTAATTTCAAACTTATGACATAACTGATTAATTATTATTATAAATTCTATGTATGTTTTGGAGCCTCTAATAATATGACAATAAAAAATGCGATTTTTTAAATACATTTTTAATCAAATAAAGGTGAAATATAGTGACTGGCGGCTTCTAGATAGAGAATATTTAGGAATAACATGTAATTATGAATGAAAATCAGACATTTTTTATTAGCATTTTAACAGGCGAGAAACTACAGGAAAACGATATATATTTTTTCATTTTGTCATCATTTTTTTCATCATTTTTTTAATTAGTTTACTCTCAACATGTAGGCTTCTGTGTGGGAACAACAAAAATGCACAATCTGCTCCTAAAGATGTTTCATTATTTCACTGAATCCGCTTGATCCAGAGATTTCTCCGAGACATAACTGTGACTTCAGCTCATACACACACCAATGATATCTAGAGTTGTCACCATATCTAATTTTACTGTTACGATTATTGTGAGAAGAAACATCACAATAAAACGATTATTGGAACGTGACAAAATAAAATCCTTCATTTTCTTTCATTCTGAAACATCAAACTTTCTGAAAGTTATTGGGATATAAACCGCCAGATAAAACATTTTGCTTCTAAAATAGTCACGATTATTAGTTTTTATTGTGACTTGAAAAAGCACGATTATTTATTAACTGGTTGATCTTGGCATTACTATTTATATCTAATTTTAAGAGTGATTTATTAAAGTAAAAAAAAATAAAAAATTAGGATAAATCTAAATTTCTGCACCAATTTTCTGTCAGATCCAGTTTAGTCAAAACATTTATAATATAATCTGTAATTTAAAAAAAAAAATTGTAGCTATTTTAAATCTTGCTCTGACAATTTCTCAGATTTAAATTTCCCAAGATGTTAATTTTTTACATTTATATGAGTAAATTACGGCAGAAGTTTCAAATTGTTATCTGTAAATTTAAATACATCTTTAAATAATTGTATTTTTTTTTACTATTCACCATTAGTTTCTCGCCTTAATAATGCCACAAGTCTTTTCATACGTGTTTTCGAGGCTGTACAATCCAAATAACAAATCAAAATACGACAATGGCTAGTTTTATGCTTAGTTTTACGGTCGAACAGTCAAAATGAGTCGATTAATCATAATTGCAAATGGACAATAACAACAGCACATGACGCTCTTCGTCGTTTACCTCCCGTTGACCCCGTCGTCGCCCCCCCCCTTTAGACCCACGTCGCATCTCGCATGATTCGGCGCGAAAGCCCAGCTGCCCCGCACGTGTGGCGCGTTTAACGGCGCACCTACAGGTATTTGGGATAATTTGCGTGTTGTTGTGGAGATGGTTCCTGGTAATGGGATCACGCTCGCACCTCGTTAACGTCGTCGGCCTGAACGGAGCGGACATACTTCTGTAATGACACGAGCTATATCTGCCTCTGTGGTCTGACCCCCGCTGCACTCGGGCAAGGAAATCATGCCAAATTGATTGCTTTTCCTGTCTGTACTACTACTATTACTACTACTGCTACTACTACTACTACTGCGTTGTAATTTAAAGTGGGAACTATGAAAGAAGAGCAAAAGCTACAGTTTTAGCAGCTCGGTATTGCCGTTTTGTGTCTGACTACTTTTAAATACTGCTAACAATTGTGCCTATGTATAAAAAGTACCACATTTTTATCACTAATTATGTCAGTTTTCTTTTGCTCTACCAAAATACAATGTACTTCGGGCAAGAGATGTCAAGGAAAGGAGTAAAATGTAGAAACCGTGACCGTTTTAGAAGCAAAATCGAGCCATTTTCGTAGCATCGACGTGAACTCAAAAAATACGCTTAAAATGCACGTTTATGCCACGTTAACTTTAATTGATGATTCGGAAAGATTGATTTCATGAAGCTCGTCACGTACTGGAGAAAATTAAGGATTTTACGGTTTGTTTTGTGGCGTTGACGATTGTGAATAACCGTTAAATCGTGATGTTTCTTCTCGCAACAATCGTAAAACGCAAAATGTTTTTATTATTCTATTCCATTTGGGGAGAACTGCAGTCTCAAGATAATCTGCCCCATCGTCCCGCAGGAGGATCAGGAACCAGACCAAAAAGTGCATCGAGCAACAATTTGGGGACGTTCCACTCACAGTTGTTTTATTGCGCGTGTCTCTCAAATGCGGCTTCCAGAACTAAATTTATCGCTCCCTTTTCACCACAAATGTGCAGATTTGAGTGCTTTGCTTGTTGATTCTGCAGAAACCTGTGTTGTTTTGTGTGTTGTTATTATTATTCTTTCTTTTTCAACCAAGTTTGCTCCGACACAAACAAGCCAAGCGTTTATCCGATTTGTTAATCCAAATGTTTAATTACGTTCGTTTGGAAATCGTGAAGACGTGACGCGGTTCCTTTTGTAGAGTTAGAGTTCAAATGCTCACACAAGGAACTGCTGGAGAAACCGTGAGTGGAACCATGGTTGTCATGTGTTTTGGGACTGCCGATGAGTGGATACCACGGCGATGAGGGAACGGAGCGTGCGTGAAGTTAGGTTTGTGCCAGCCGACTTTTGAAGGCGTCTTGCAGTTTGTTTGAATACCGGGTCGTATATCGGGTTTTAAGGTCCGATACTTGTGTGGATGATTGGGTCTGGGCCGCATTGACGTCCCACCACTTTTCGGACCGTAGTCAGAAGTTACAGAACGCGCTGCTCTCCTCGCTGGCATGTGGCTGGGCCTCAAAACTCCTGCCACGGACACGGTGAATGGATACCTCTGGGACACACTGTTTGGCTGCAGGGAAAAGGCCGTCACAAACAAATGGATGACACAAACTGAACCAACAATCGAAGACTGGACTGACATAGTAATAGATGTTTAGAAAAATAGCAAAAAATAACTAATAATAAAAAAAAATAATAATAATAACTTTGGACTGAGTTTGACGTGTTTGTTGGACAATGTGTTTTTATTTTTACTTTCTCTGTGTCATGTTCAGTGTTCAGTTTGTTTTGTACATTTCACAACTAAAAAAATTAAATATATAAAGATAATAATAGTAATAATATAAAAATAAATACATAATAATAATAATAATAATAAAAAAGTAATAATAATAATAGTAATAAAAAATAGTAGTAATAATAATAATAATAGTAATAATACAAAATAAATAATAATAATAATAACAATAATAATAATAATAATAATAATAAGAAATAATAATAATAATAATAAAAGTAAAGTAGAGTAAAAGCATGTCTCCAGGAAGCCCATCACTCACCCAAACGCCACATTTGCCCAAAGACACAACGACAGAAGGCTTTAGTGTGACCTGAGACTGAACCAAGGCCATTTCTGTCCTTGAGAGGCATTATCACAATATTCCAAACATATTCTGGGAAATCTCACATTTTGATAACCCGCAGCTCGACATAAATCAATAGTTTGAACAGAGATTAGGAGTTTAAGGTCTTTTCGGTTCATCTTATGTTTATTTGACTTTGAGTAAAATAAACTTGAGAAGGAAGTGGAGCCAACATTAACCAGGAAACGTATCACGAGCCTTTGAAAATACCTCTCATGTTTGTCATGAATGTGAAATAGGAAATAACAGTGGATTGTGCAGCAAATGAAATAACAGTGGATTGTGCAGCAAATGCAGATGTCAACATGAAAGGATATGGACGTTGATTAAATTGCTTGGCGCTACTTTAAAATGTTCTGGACCAATTTAGTAATAAACAATAGTTATATATTAAGTTGTATTTAATTTACTGCAGATGTGTTATATGTAAAAAAAAAAGGCCAAAATGGATAGAGCTAGGTTTAAATGCCTTTATATTGTTGACATATGTAGATAATACTAGTTCAATTGCAAAAACAGATCGTGTCATTTAAAAAAAATCTTTACTCTTTGTTGACAATGTTTTCAGAAGTCAAATTTATTTACTTATACACAATCAGAATATTTTCCATCTTCCTCATATTATATATCTTTCATATCATTATCATTATATTATTATTATTATTATTATTATTATTACTATTATTATTATTTAAATTTATAACAGATGTTAACAAAAAGACAATAAACATTTGACAATTTTTCAAAATGGAGATATATTTCGCATTCGAACTTTTCAAGGGATTTCAATATATTTTAGTATTTAGTATTTCATCTACATTTCACTGAATACATTTGACCCATCTTTTCAAAGTAAAACAAATCTCTCAATATGACGAAGCGCGAGATTGTAAAGTTTGGTGTTTAGGTGTTACTTTGATAAAACAGCCTTCAAACGCACAAGGTCATATACAAATCCATGAATGTGTAAGTTGAATTTATTTAATTTGTATTTATTTTATCTGTATTTTTATTTTTATTTAATTTATTTTGATTTATTTATTTATTAATATTATTTTTTTAATTTAATTTAATTTAATTTAAAAATTTAATTTATTATTTATTTTAATTTTATTTTAATTTTAATTTTAATTTTAATTTAATTTTAATTTTAATTTTAATTTAATTTTAATTTATTTTGAGTAAGTTGACATGTTGAAACAAAACAACAATTCTACAATTTGGTTTCTTATTCAAAGACATTAAAGGACAGACAACACAATATTACATTCAGCCTCAAATAGGACAGTTTATTAAATACGAGTCGCGTCATCTATTGAAGCAAGGACGCAAATTGAACGACGTTGTTTGGTGTAATAAACTTAAAGCCCCCTAGTGGTCTCACATTGAATCGTGCGTTACTTCTTCCGTCTCTCTGCAGGTCACACAGGTCGTCTGCTGCAGTCGCTGTGCTTCACCAGCTTCTCGTTCCTGCTGCTTCACGTCATTACCAGATCACCGTCCACAGCCTTCTGGCCTCCAGCGCCATCTCCACCAACTTCAACTGTGAGTAACGCCAACGTGCGCCAACGTGCGCCAAGTGCGCCAACGCAGTCTGTGTGGTCAAGCTTTCGGGGCTCTTATTATGTACCCGCCGCACCTTTTCTCCGAGCGGGTTTGTTTTGGACCCCCATAATGTGTCCTGCCTAAAAATTGCGATGTGCGTCAAATGTCGATAGACCTGTCGGAACTGCAGGAGTTCGGTTGGTCCGTGCACTTTTAAAGGGGACATGTTCTGCTCAAAATCGACTCGTTACAGCCGTGTTTCCTCATCAAAGTTGTGTTTTGATTGATTGATTCATGTTCGCGTTCATCCTGCTCATCCGCCAAGTGCTCAGAAAAGTCCAGTTTTCACCTACCACCTATCCCCCCCTCCTCCTTGTACTTGGTTGTGATTATTTAAAAACAGTAAGACTCCAGTGACACACATGTAGAGTTCTAAATCGTCTAAATAGATAAAAACACGTACATCTGCTGCTGTTACAGTGAAATGTCTCTATGAAGAGGCGGGGCTTATCAATTCTGCCGTTTTGAACGAGGAAGTCATTTCCTTCTATTCTATTATCGAGCTTAATATTGCGGTTTACAATGAATAAAAGGTAAATTATGATCTACTTGTGTAATAGTTCGATTATAAGTACCTGGAAAAAAAGCAGAATGAGTCTCCTTTAAAAACCACAATAATAAGGTCTTACTTTTGCTTTGCTAACTCTTGAGCCGCGCTACGATGTTTTCTGCTCAAAAACATGCTCAGTTCCACGTGGTGATGTCATAAAGTGGTAATCCAGAACGTGCCTCTCTGTGTTTTTTTACAGACCACTCACCAGTATGTGCGTTGTAAACTGTAGGATTTTTTTCTGGGGTGGGGGGGGGGGATTCTCTCAATAAACGATATTCATTCGCCATTTTAACAGGAATGTGCTAAAATGTGTCCGTAGAAAGTCTTGGTTGAGGTTCAAGGACCACAAACGCAACCACAAAATGCTTAAATATCACTTTATACTGGATTACACGGGGCGTTTACGTCTCTTTTTGAGTCGGTGTCGGAGTCATTATCGACGAGACGCACATTGAGATCGACGTTAAAAAGAGACTGCTCCGGGTCGTCCCTCCGCGCGTCGGCCCCGGCAACAGTTGGCGGGGTGGAGATGGTTTCAATTAGCGCAGAAACATTCTCTGGGACGTAAAACTTGTGGGAAAGCGGAAACAGCTGCTGCTAATAAAGGCTAACGTTGTCCAGACGGTTTGCTTTAGTCACACCTCGGAGCGGCTGAGCGCGGCCCAGAGGCACAGGGGTTAAACTCATGTGCATGTGCTAATGACCATTTCAAGGGATTATTACTGTTGCAAATACAGGTTTTTAAATGCATTTTTATATGGCGACTGAAAAGTTCTGGATAGAGAATATTCAATGTTTTATTACAATTATTACAATTTATTATTGTTTTTGTTGCCGTTTTGATTGGACAATGGCACTGTCTTTGTTATGAAGCATCTTTGGCCTGAGTGTAGAGTTCACATAACGATGAATAATTAACGATTCCAAAAACAGTCAACAAATATTTTAGTAGTCGACTTGTCAGCAGTTGTTTTTTTTCAACAAGTCGACAAGTTAAATGATTATTGCTGTTGCAAATTGAGGTTTTAAGATGCATTTTTACCAGATGAACGTGAAAATATGGCGACTGTAAAGTTCTGAATGGAGAATATTCAATGTATTATTACAATTATTACAATTTCTGTTACAAATGATGATTTAGTTGTTGATTAGTCCCAGTTGTTCCGACTCTTCAACATTTTTGCTTTCTTGGAACTTTAAATGATGATAATTCTGTCGATACCAATATCCCATACGTCTCCGAAGTTGTTCACAAATCATCTTTCCACGTTTGTATAAGTATTAAAATCTATTTATCTGGGATATAAAACATTCTGTGCCACGGTTGTGTAAACGTACAGCCATGTTTTTAGTCTAATCGGCCTCATGTTTTACTCATTCATTGGTTCAAAAAAGACAAATCTGTTGCAAGCAGAGACTGGGGAAGAGCGGAACAAAATATCTGTGCCAAATATCGGCTAAATCTCCAATATCGGACCAATACCGTTGAACGTGAAAAGCCGAAATGCTAAGAATGCAAATAAAACAGTGACGCGAAGAGCAGCCAGACTTTAGTCAAAATAAATGATCACATGCACGTTATCGCCGTGACCTCTGACCTGGACATGGCTCAACCAAAAACAGATATGACAGGAAGATAAAGTATAAGAGACGAATGACCAAATATGGAAATGGGTTTACCTGATTTTGGTTTTCGAGAGTCAAGGAGTTTAGCATGTTGTTCTGTTCCTTTGTCCGTATGAGGCCTGCCATTTCATTTGACGACGAGTTTTCCTTCTACGCAGCAGGTTTTTTACTGTTTAAAAGTGTCTGGGACGAGGAAAAGTAACGGCGTTTTAACACAGAATAGCGTGGACAAATTTAGTTTGAGTACAATTAAGGCCGCACGGTAATGGAAATGACTTGCGATTTGGGCTGTTGATTCAATTGGAGACGCAACTTTTTCCCTCTTCTAACGCGTTTCCTGGCGAATTATGTGTATTTTCATAAGATAGGTAACTTCAGGATCTCAAGCCATCGGGTTCACCACAAAACTATGGGAGAATCATATTAATGGAAGTATGTAAATTGACACTGAAGTATATAACCTATTAAAAAGGGTAAACACAAGTTTTGTAGCTCCATATACTAATTAAGCTAATTGTTAAGCTCGATAATAATGCATTGGTCTTAAAGCATTACATAGTAGTATGAAAATATATAGACCTTAAGATAAAGAATAATCATTGACCTGCGTTATTTTAGACTAGGTTTTTTACTTGGATGATATGGTGGGAGCAGCATTGCTTGAGCCTTTTTGTATTACAGTCCCCGTTTTAATTTGTATATTTTGTAAATTAGGGTTAGTGCTTTAAACAATTAGCTTTCATCTAAATTGCTCTTCTCAGCCATGTTCGGGTGTCCCATTCAATAGCTCCTTTTTAGATCTTGAGGACTATAACATTTTAACTTAAATCTAGGCAGGGATTGATACTCATTTAATTGTCCATCAGTCATGTCGGTAGTTTTTGCTTCAATCATAGACGCAGGGTAATTAAACATTGAGTAGACGAGTTTCAAAGAAGTTTAGGGTTGCAGTGACGGAGAAGGGGGCTATCGATTTGTCTTATGAGCGGTTGAATTAAGATGGACATGCGTGCTCGAGAGGTTCGATATAAGTAGGAGTTATTTATTAGTAAATGGTCTTTGACACCATGATCTAGCTCAGTGATAAAAGTTTGAAACTAAAATTAATCGTTAATTTTTGTCGGTGTATATGAGAATCGTGGTTTCCGCTACCGGGATTTCAGGTCTAGTTATTAACTAAACGATTCACGCTGGGCAGGGTACTGGGAACTGAACGCCATGACAAACGGTACAAGCGTATTTAGAAATAAGGCATAATTTACAGACCTCTTCGGGCGGTTATGGAAAATCCTGATTAAATATTTGCTTTTTTCAGTCATCTTCCATTTTCAAAACGGCTGTGGTTCTTGTCCACGTTAAAGCCTCAAGCTTTCACGCGCAAAAAAGAAACGCTTATATGGTGCGTTCTACACAGGATAATCTTTTTGTGGTTATATTTGTTGGCGGCTCTAATATTAAACAAGTTCTTAACAAATACACCGATTATGCATATTTTAGTTTTTTTTTGGGGTGTGCCATCTTTTTTCCTTGGAGTTTTTCCGCGTCTCCGTCTCTTTGTTTAAAATCTCGTCTCGATCTTTCAGGCGTTTGCTAGCCCTTTGGAAGCGATGATTCTGTTTCCCAAATATAACAATTAAACGTGAAATTGTTATCACAACCGCGGTTTGGAGCATCATTGTCAAGCAATGGGGCCATCTATGGCTTGCGCGAATTACTTGACCAATCTTTAATCGCGCACAGAGATATTATGCCAGTCGTTGTCAATACATATCCTCGGCCTGGGGAATTCACGGTGTGCATCTTGTGATGTAAAAGGAGAAGATTCAGTTACGCTCAGTTTGCAAGCACTCTTAGTTAGCTTCATGTTTGCAGATTTAGTTAGTTCAGTTTGCAGACTTTCAGTTGCTCACTTCTCGCCTTTGGAGTTTTATTTACTAGCTAGAGCACCTTGCTGCAGTGTGTCTACCGCCCGCCTGACGAAAGAGCGTATATATGTTTCATCCTATTTTGTATATAAACTAGTAATTCCTTCACTATCCAATAGTACATGAGCGAATAGTCATCAGCCTATACTAAGCGAGCAACTTGAGACCCGGGGTTTCCTCGTGCGCATTGGCATTCCCAATGCAAATTTGTATTGTTATTATAGAACGTCGACTGGGGTCTTAGGAAACTGGTGGGACTAGGACAGGAATGTTCGCGAAAGTTGTCGTAGTGGTGGCTGCGACTTTATTACGGCGTATATGATTGTCATTGAGTTATTTTATGGACAGAGATATTTGATGTGCAATGGCGCGAGGACAGGGGGTAAGCGGGTCGGTTGGGCAATGTGAGCACAGAGATCTCTCCTGCTGTTTTGCAGATGAATGTTGTCCTTGATTGGCCGTCATAGATGGACTTCAACATGCACTGGGACACGATTGAGGCAGACTGGACATGATTTAAATTAGGGCAACTTGGATGAAGTATTGATTTTTAGAAGCAAAGAATATAACAGCAAATCATTTTTTGGAAGTCTCAATGTATTATCCGCTCCGACAGGAAAATACATTGGATATCTTGCCTCATCAACGCTAGGTGAGATAGGGAGTGCATGTTCTTGCTCTCCATAAAGTGGAGTTGTATCATTGTTGAGAGTGCTTGTGGTATTCCGATGTAAGGTGAGGTAGGAATGGTGAATGTCGGTTGATTATTTATGAGGCATAGGTGTGAAGATGGTGCAATGAGAAAAATATGCTTTTATTGCCAGGCGTCTGCAGTGTATCTTTAGCGTCAGTGGAAGATGGATTTTGTGGATGGGACCAAAGTTTGCCGAATGCCTGCCTGCTTTCCCCCCATTTTCACGCCATACGATCTATCCGGGATGAAGACTATGGCCAAAAAATACCTGCACGGGTTGTTGGTGAAGAAAGGGAGGAGCTGAGGCTCTGGCGGGATGAAGTTAAGCACATTCGTTTCATTTTCAGTCCTCCAGCTAGCTCATATGAGGGATGTGGTCAAATGGCAGGCCATTTGTGGAGGCAGGGGCAAATGAGCATTCTGTAAAGAAAAGGAAAGTTTTTGGGGCCGTCGGGACAAGGTCTGGCCGGGAGTTCGAATGAGTTTTCCTCCCCGCAGGGGTTTGGTGGGCGTTCTTAGAAGGATAGGGTGAGAGCTCAGTCATAAGCGGAAACGGGAGTCCGATGTCGGAGGCGATTCTTTAAAACACAAAATAGCTCGCATACCGCAATGTGAGTTCTCGGGATGACATGTTCAGGTGACTGAGACATGACGTGGACTTGGACTTGGAAAAAATCTAAGTGTTGTTAATAACTGGTTAAGCTTTTTATTGATGAGACCACAGTTCACGCGAGAGCGGGATTGGTGGGTTAGTGTTTACCCCAAGAGGTAAAAAGATGTAGCCAACAAGATCATGGTGAAAGCCCGTAGACGCACACGGAAGAAAATGAAGGGGAGCACTTTTTGGTGTTACGGGGAGCTGTGAGCACTTGGAAGCAGACACAGTGTCTGGGGATCTCGACGGAGGAAATCTAAGGTAGGAGCAGTGATCACTGGGGCAGATACTTGGGAGACGTACTTTCGCTAATTATTTAGCAGATGCTAGTCTGACTAGTGGAGACCACGGCAAAAAAACCAAGAAAAGAACGCCTCAAATCAACAAAAATTCTGGACTTGAATTTTCTTGAGATTCGTATCGGTTTTAGAAGATTTTGACGCCGTTTGATGCAGTGATGGAATTGATTGATCGTCAGGAATTGAAGATTTTTTAAAGGCATGGGAAAAAACGTATGCAATCATCAATTGGGCTTGGAAAGTGCCCATGTGATTTTCTCAAAAGACGAACTGCACTAGGAGTCTAATGATCATACATAAATCGTGATGCATGTTGATGGCACAAAGAGAAAATTCATGCGTGCACCGTCAAGGATACATAGATACAAGGGTGACATTTTAACCCGAGGAGGTGGTTTTAATATTATATGAAGAAACACTAGGTAAAGTCTTGTCCAAGACCAATTGACATTGGACGTGCAAAAACTTAATATAAATGGGCTACGTTTTATTTCTTAAATAATCATATTTATTATATTAATTTTTTGATTTAATATTACTCAGATTTTTTAGATCTTTTATAGTCTACCTGAATAGACTCATTCCAATGAGCATAATCTATTTTTTCAATTTATCTTTCTTCGTAAATACATTATCTCGGTCTTTGTCTATCGGCGCTCCAGAAGTCTGGTTAATTTCTGTTCTTTTGTTCAGTGACCGTAAAGGAAGCGAACGTGTTAGTATTAATACTATATCCCAACTAGATTTTATAAAGTAATAATAAGTCTCTGCATAAATGTTAACTATACCAGATTAAATCTGATTGTTTGCGACCTTGGTCTCAACGAAACAGGATTATACATCTCCTAGAGGATATATTATTCTGTCATTTCCTCATGACTTGCTTCTGTAGGTCAGATGGGCGGACAAACCAGAATAACTATAGTTACGTCACTTCCGACTACCTAAGCCCAAAATCAATTTTATATATAATCTGGACAACATATAAATCAACTTCAAACAATTCTATAAATTTTACTTATTTGGATCCTGCAGAAACTGGGTGAGTCAATTTATATCATTACTACAATCAATGTTTATTTTATAAAATAATCTATAATAAACTGTCAAGGCCCGCGTTTCATGCAATTTTCTCACGCTCTTATATATGAATTTTTATAATAACACAAAAATAAATAATAACATGGAAAATCAATATATAGTATTACAAAACTAAATAACAATTTATTAGAAAGAATGAATACATAAAATCTAATTTACTAATGTTATCGTCAATCCTATACAACGGTTGGACAATTCATTCTCCGCACAAAATATCTAATAAATATCCAGAAACATTTGTATTTAAGATAAAATATTAATATTGAATATTTTACCTTTATAAAAATATTAAACAAGAACAAAAATAAAAAAATGAAAAATTTATCACAGAGATCACGCTCAAAACATCTTTTATTCGAATATACTAGGAACATTATTTATACATAGCAGCTAAAACATATTTTATTAGGTTTAATAATTTTAACTTCCTCGATAATAATGTAAATTGATATGACATCAATACGATACGGAAATTACCGAAAAAACAATATAATTTCACAAATATATAATATTCAAAAACAGTTGCAATACAATATTTAGGGACAAAATAATATATACATAATTTCACACTCGCTACAACAAAATATGTGTTTTTAATTTGACAAATCCATATATTACTTAAAATTTATTATGAAAGAGAATTCTATTTAAGATATATAGAGAGATAAGTGATATTTACTTATGTTGTTATATAATTCTGAGTGTTCCCTAGTCGTGTAAGATGTCACTTTTCTTCACTGTCATTTTACAAATATATGCAATCATATTTTCACCATCTATTTTCTGCCAAACATAATACATGCTCTAAAGTAACTCTGGTGATAAACAATATTACATCCATTTCATACTCAATGTATAACCAAAATTTATATATCCAAACGAGACTATAAATAAATAAAGTCGAATGTGATAATCGCACAAACCTGTCATACGTCCCTTAATCTAATAATCGCTGGTGTGAATGAATGATCAGTTTGACACGCCCCCCAAAGAACATTATTCACCAAGTCGCTGTTGCAATTATTAATTTCTCAACATTAATTATTGACAAATTCATTAAAATTCAACCATAACCAAGTCAAAGCACATAACATAAATTACTTGACCAAAACAAGTATATATATATGCTACAATCTCACCAAAATATTTAAAAGTTTACCTTCTGAGAAGCTCGCAAGATTTGAAAAGAATGTACATCTAGAACAAATATGATAAGTTATCACTAATAACGCATATTGTATCTATGTAAGCGACGTCTTGGCAGAACAATACGCTAAGTCATACTTACTTATAAAATAAACTAAGAAGACGGGGACAAAAAAATTCATGGAAAAGGGATAAATAAAACAATACAGGGCGTGACCCAATGGTTCGCGATCTCGGCTTCGCAAACTTCTCGGAAGTGCCTTTGCAAAATTGTGGTTGTGTGCTTGTTATTTCTATACGCTTTAGATTTCTTTTTTATGTTTTTAAATTGAACGCAGGTCGTCTTCGGTGCTGTTTTTTACGAGTCTGTTTTTAAAGTGAATACGATATGTGGCTTTGTTTTTTGAGGTTTGTATATGATGGAGGGATACGCTTGAATTTTGTTGTGTTTAGAGTGATATATAAAAAAGTGGGGGTTTAGATTTTTATTAAATTTTATGAGCCATGGCGTAGAGAATGTTTAGGTTATGTAGTTATTTGGGATTGGGTTTCTGCTGCAGCCCTAGTGAATTTGTCTCTCTTGGCCAGTTCAGAAGTCTATAAATATAGTACTTAACAAAATTGACAGAGATTAAGAGATTAGAGATTCGTCACCTAAGCCAGTGTGGATTGCTGGTGACGTGTCTTCCTACCCCAAGAGAGGCAAGAGACAGCGACTGCAGGGGACAAAGTAGCTAAACTCGGGGTGTGAGAGAGCAACGTGCTCCTTCCGGTTTTCGTCGAGGCGCAGAGGTAATACACACCCTAACAAGGTACTACTGTGCTAAATCAGCCACAAGCCAGGTCATCGTCGTCTAGCGCGCCTTAGTGTACTTTTCCAATTAATGTCAGGAACCCAGACTGGAGTGTATTAATCTGTGCCACACCAGTTCTTTGTAGTTGATACCATGCAAAGCAAAACCATGGAAGACAGCAGGTGATAAAAATACAATCGTTTAATTTGAATGCCTGGCTGGTTCAACCTTACGTTTCATTGATAATTTTTATGATCATTTGAATGAAATACGATGAACAGAAAATGGGAGCGTGTTGCGGCGGTAGGAATGGATGATAGCGATTCTATCTTTTTAAAGTCAGTCACAGGTTTTTAAATAATGTTGGCGAAACCGGGGTGGGGAAAAACAAGTAAATTATCAACGAGTTCCAAGCAATACATCATCAGAGCACTTCAAATGGATGGGGTCAGATTTGCGGATATTCTGTCGGTGCGACTGAGCTGTGTTACTCCAGGCCGTGGAAGTTGTAAGTCATAGAGTGGGTTCGAGTTCTTTGAACCTCAATTTCGAAGATGCCAAGCAAGCGGAATCATTCTAGAGGAGCTCGTTGGACCTGTTCTCTGTCCGAGGATCTGGCGCCAGAAGGCGTGGATTGCCCGTTCGGGCGCTCGGAAGTCATGATCGGAGACGAGAGGGTGTAGGTGTTGCTCACATGCCTGGTCCTTTCTGGCCTATAGAGTCGTATCCTGTGCGGTCGACAGTCGCCAAGTCACGTGTCCTCTGATAGGTAACCCTCTGAAATATCACTGTCTTTTGTATAGACGATGGGGGAAAGCACAGGTTTTAGAACTTGCTACGGCCTTTTTTGATGTATAGACACTGTTCATGTGAGAAGGAACATGTAGCTTTAAACAGCCGAAGTCACATATCAGAGAAGAGCAGCCAGATCATCTAGAGCTTAACATCCTTATTTGATCTTGGAAACTGTAACTGTGATAGTGGGAGGCTGAACTCTCTGAAACCGGTTCGAGCCTCGCTATGTGTCGTCGGTCCGTGCGCAGCATTTTTGCTCCGGAAGGGTGGGGGACTTGGGAGTGGTCTTCATTGCGGTGATCCTGTGAAGGAGCGTATACAATCGAGGAAGACAGGGCATGGGACACGGATAGTCTTCTGTCTTCTGTCGTTTCTAGTTTAATCTGTTTGGGAGAGATGGAATGAGCTAACAAACAGTGGAAAGCAAACCGTTGAAACCTTGGGTACACGTTTCTTATTCGCTGGGACTTTTTCGCAGGCTGTGAGGAGGTTCCAAGCTTCTCCGACAGATCTTGATCGTTTCTTTTAGCTTGCCAGTTCGCCGTAGGAAGTGTTGCCGCTAGTGCGGCTGCTGGGGGGGCAAATTTGTTAGGGAAAGTGTGATCAAAATAAACCTAGTATATTGAGCACCGAGGTGGAATCCTCTTGGGAGAAAATGAACTAGAATGTTCTGTAGAGGTTTGAACATAATGCAAGATGAAGCAGAACGTAAATAAGTTGCTATTTCGTTGTCGGATTCTTCTTGGTTGAATTTGGGCCTATGAGCGCTCTAAGACTCCATTCCAGCCCATGCTTCGGAAGGTTAAGTCGACGTGTTCCTGTGATGCTGCAGTGTTTCTTTATTGTACCAGGCGATAAGACATATATATGATTTTTCCCATAGATGTGTGCACTGGTCCACCTTCTGTGGAAACAGTTCTTTTTTGATTAGGGTGCAACTATTCTTTCTAACAAAAAGACTCAACATTATGAGCTGGGGAAGACGGATTATTTATATCAGTAACACAGTTGTTTTTGTTTATATTAGTTGAGTATATTGGACTAGTACCACTCTACAATGCAGTGTGAATAATAAACACAATATAATCAATGATGGGGGAGTTTTAGATAGATGGGGTAATCATTTAATACCACTAATCGCTGTTTGTTACGATTTGATGAGATAATACATAGAATTAAAAAATAATTATAAAAATTTAAGTAACACTTATAATATCATCATCGAAGGAAGCACATAAAACGGTAGTAACAAATAAAGATCAAAACTAGAAGTATATGTTTGTGTGTTGTTATTGTTGTAATACTATTTTTAATATATGAGTACCTGAAATACTAATGAAGTGCTTTATGACTTATAAAAAATAAAATAATAATAATAATAATAATACTACGAGTAAGTATATTATACGTTTCGAATGTCTGAGTAAAGGTAATTACACATAACGATATATGAGGTATATGTAAATCAATTAAGTAAAAAATAAATAAAAATAAAAGAACAGAAAGAACGAAAAGGAATAAAAGAGAGAATATGGCGATAAATTGAAAGAAGAGTTTAGGGTTTGAACGAGTCGGTAATCAGATTCATAATCAAATAAGTACATATTTTTAGGTGAATAGAAATTCGACATTAATACAAGATATAATTAATTAAATGATACGCCAAATAAGATGACGTCTAACTTGTAGAGTAGAGGATCGCTGTATGATCAATTGAAATGAATTGGACCAAATGTGATATAATAATCAGTCATGAGGGGCATTTGCTAGGATTGTGTGTGCATTATGTGATGATGATGCAGTGTGTGTGTTATAATATATAAAATAAACTATATAATAATAATTCACATAAGAAGAAATATAAGGATAATAAAAATCATTTACAATAGCACATGTGAGAGTAAAGAGAGTGGCAATAGGGCGAGTAGAATGTAATAATTGGAAAAAGAATATAAATCAGGGACAAATCACCGTCATATATATAAGTATTAGTATAATAATAATAATATACATCTGCATGAAACAAAACATAGTGAAGTATATTTACACTCACATGTGAAATACATGAGAATAAAAAAGAAAAGGAAACAAAGATAATAATTCGGCGACTGAGAACTTCATAAAGAGATATAGGATTTTTGGAGATTTTTGATATTGGTTTCCTAAATGATGATGTGCACGTAGGCATTTTTATGGTGCCAATAATAATAATACATAATATAAAAATAAAATAATAATAATAATAATAATACTACATAATATATCAGAAGAATAAATAACAATAGATAATAATAATAATAATAATAATACAAAATAATACATAATATAAAAATAAAATAAAATAATAATAATAATAATAATACTACATAATATATCAGAATAATAAATAACAATAGATAATAATAATAATAATAATAATATACAATAATACATAATATAAAAATATAATAATAATAATACATAAGAAGAATAAATAACAATAAATAATAATAATACACAATAATACATAATATCAAAAATATAATAATAATAATAATAATAATAATAATAATAATAATAAATGAATAATAATAATAAATACATAATAATAATGAAATAAAAATATATTGATTTATATTCCTGCATTTTATGGTCCATTCACGTTTTGTGCAATACTTGAAAGACATTTACAGACACATTTTAACACACTCCTGAAGCATTGTTGAAATTCATTTTTGTCAATACCCGCAGCCCTGCATCCAAACACTGCGTGAAAACCACTGGGAAAACATCCATCCCAAAATGACATGCCCACCGATGATGAAATAGTGCTGAAAATCCCCCGGAGTCGTGCTCTGTTACTTACGACCCGCCGAAACGAAAAGCTCCGAGCTGCAGCTTCACGGCCGCTCGGACAAAGCCTGATTCATGTCCTTATAAAGTCTGACACAGGTACGATTTTCTGCTGCTCGGCCCAAAAATCCACTGCTCCCCTCCGTCACCTCGGGCCGCTCTCTGTTTAATTCACAGTCTATAATCCCCCGTGTCGTGACCCCCGCGCTCCTCTTATGGGCTTTACCTCGTTCTGGTGAAGTTTGAAGGCGCGAAGTGCTCATGTGTCTTGAGCTTACGCGTTATGCAATAGCGTCGTTACAAAAGTATATTTCATGTTAAGAGACTAAAAGTAATCAGTGTATGCATTTTTTACTGATTCGAGTAAAATAACGTGTGTACGGAATCAACTTTTCTTACTGGCAGTGTAAATTAGACCACAAAAAAAAACCCATAGTTGCTTCTAGTTTTAAAGTTGTTTAGACGTGTAATAAAGGCAATTTGAACGGTGAAATGATCTAAATAAATGAAAGAAGAGACGTCTAACACATGAGAAGTGCATTTCTATCAGTGTGGGAGCCGGAGACGTGAACCCGGAGACATTGCGATTGTGCATTCCAGTCTAGTCAGTCTGGCTGTGCTTCTGCTTCTGTATTAAATTGTGTCAAAAATATAATTGCATTGAAACTGATCATGAGTATCAAGCCGTTTAGTGCCCCCTACAGGTCGGACGACTCATTGAACTAAAATGCAGTTAAGATAAATATATTTAGAATTTTGCTAAAAAATAATAGAAGAGCACATTTTTTAGGTTTATAATTTCACTTCCTGTTTGTAATTGATGACATCACACTAGGAAATTATTACCTAGAAAAACATATGAGAGCGACTTTATTTAGTTGAATTAATGTTTAGAGCGTCAAAAAAGTTGTTTCTTCGTGTAAATTCTGCATAAACTTTGACTGTAATGAGTTTCTCTGGTGTGATGTCACTTCCTGTCACTTTCCACAGATTTTTCAAGGTTTTCTCCACAAGCACAAACTGCCTGCTCGATTGGGTGTAAAACGATTATGTATATGGTACGACAGGTACAGGTGTTTACAGTGTACTCGCCTCCTGGATTACCTAATGACATCATGATGTGGGACCAAGTGTTTTGAGATCTGGGGAAAAGGGAGACTTAATAAAATGGTCTAAATAAGATGGATTACTCGAACACGCGTGAATGAAACACTCTAGAACGTCACTCAAGCAGAATAGGTGACGTTCACGTGACGACGCAACATGTAGTTTAAAGCTACGGTCTAGTCCTGGTTCATGGTTCATACCGCTGTAATTACTGGGCCTAATCGCATGAAACGAAAACTGGCGCAAAGTTCAACGTCTCCTCTGCCAGCATAAATAAACAAAAGTAATTTTTTTTTGTTTTTTTTTGTTTTTCGCACAATAGCTTCAGAAAGTGGCTCCAGTATTCGATCTCGTAGACGTGATTGTTGTCTGTCGAAAGGACTTGAAGCCATAATACGACCTGCAGGCTAAAGTTCATGGACTATAACGTGGGGTCGTCTGCGAGCACATGTGCGTGTATGGATGCCACGTACAATACAAGCGCTATCTTTTTGTCTTCCTGAAAAAACAAAAGCGCCGCGCATCTGTCTCTCCTGAGTGAGTTCAATACCCGGAAACCGCCGCGGTTGCGCCCGCGAGACACGCACTCGAATACGCGCGCGGCCGTCGTCGCCATTGTGTTTCCACTCGGAGGAAATGGTGGTCTGTCTGCAGACCATCGGACACGGACGTCTGTAAAAGTCGTGCGCGTGATGGATACGTTGTTTTCACTCTTGTCGTGTCATTCGCGTTTCTCTTTTTCTTTTTTTCCTGCTGCCAAACATATACTCCAAAGGGTATCCATCCGTTGTTTCCGCTGCAGGAGTTTTATATGTCCCGGGATACTTGTTGTGAGGTCGAAATTCATCCGCGGCGCTTTGTTCATTTCAGTCCAACGTGTGTACGGTGTGAACATTCGGACTATTTCAGTATAGTATTTGACAAGGTGTTTTGAAATACCGGGATCCATTTGTTCCAACAGAAATCGTTCCAAATCATGACATTTGAAATAGCCAAAAGTTGTATATTTCAACTGTAAAATTAGAAAAAAAATCTAAAATGACGGAAAATGATTGTTCAAGTTTTTAAAG
This sequence comes from Chaenogobius annularis, assembly GCA_015082035.1. Taxonomy (NCBI): domain Eukaryota; kingdom Metazoa; phylum Chordata; class Actinopteri; order Gobiiformes; family Gobiidae; genus Chaenogobius; species Chaenogobius annularis. The sequence continues at coordinate 154,941 of BJKM01000899.1, forward strand.
GTGTGGGCCCCATCAAAACTACTCAATGCAGCAATTGTGAAGATGCGGCTTGATTTGAACGCCCCCCCAAAAAAAACACGCCCCTGTAAAGTTTGGATTATTTTTTCATAAAATTATCACTCAAAGCTTATTTGATCACTGTTTTTCTTGAGTGGTCTGTGTGCATAAAAGTGCTCTACAAACAAACTTGGCTGACGTGACCTTTTAAAACACTTGTTAAACTGCAACCATTTGTTTCTTTTTATCTTCCGCGCGGAATGAAACGTCTCCGCCGTCAGCACTCATACAGTTTTGGGAGTGTTATTGTTTTGCTTATATTTAATAGCCTCATAAATACTTTACACGCTGTGGAAATGTCATGTGGGGCACCTGAGTTTGTTTGTGGTTCGTCAGACTTCATAAACTTGGTCCTGAAAGTTCACGTCTGTGTTCCAGGTCGACGTGGGAAGTCCATCCGGCAGATGGGTTTGAGAGGTGGTGTGCGGTTTTCTGCTGTCGCGCCTTAGTCGATGGCTGGGCGTGGCTGTGAACTGGTGGCGCGTGAGCATGTGGTTGGCGTGAGTGCTAAATGTTGGCCTGTAGTGAGTCAAGATGAGGAAGTGTACGTGAACTGCATCGAGCTCCTTTCTCTTCTTTGCCATCCTTCTCCCCTTTTCTGGCTTTCTTCTTCGTTTTCTTCTCTTCTTTTCCTCTTTTCTCCGTCTTTCCTCTCCTCTTTTCTCTCTTTTCCTCTTCCCCTTTTCTCTTTCTTTTCCTTCTTCGGTTTCTCTCTTTCCCTCTCTTCTTCTTCGTTTTCATCTCTTCCTCTTCGTCATTTCCATTCTCTCTTCCTCCTTCCTTTCTCTCTATTCTCTTTTCGTTTCTCTCTTTATCTCTTCCTTTTCTTCTCTTTCTTCTTCGTTTTCTTCTTTCCTCTCTTCTTCTTTTTGCTCTATTGTCTTCTTCCTCTTTCCATTCTTTCTTTTTCTCTCTCCCCTCTCTCTCTCCCCTCTCTCTCCCCTCCCTCCTCTCTCTCCCCCTTTCTCTCCCCTCTCCTCCCCTCTCCCTCTCCCCTCCCCCTCTCCCCCTTCTCTCTCCCTTCTCTTCTCCTCTCCTCTCTATCCCCCTTCTCTCTCTCCCCTCTCTCCCCTTCCCTTCTCTCTCTTCTCTCCCTCTCTCTCCCTCCTCCCTCTCCCTCTCCTCTCTCTCTCCCTCTCTCTTCTCCCCCTCTTTCTCTCCCTCTCTCTCTCTCCCCTCTCTCTCTCCCCCTCTCTCGCCATCTCCCCCCCTTCTTCCCTCCCCTCTCCCCCCCTCTCCTCTCTCCCCCCCTCTCCCCCCTCTCTCTCTCAATGATCATATTAGCTGTGTCTGGATCTATACGGGAATGCCCGCTGCTCGGCGTGCATTTTCCAGTACTCAGGCGGCTCGCAGGGAACTGTAAGTGGCGGAAGTCGAGCCGTAAACATTTCACCCTTTCGGTTCACCGTCTTTGTTTGTGTAAGCGCGCTCGCCGTCCGCGCGTTGTTTACGCGCGGGACGCACGCCGGAGCGCACGTCGGCGGATGTTGTGGTCGTCTCGTCGCAGCAGTCGTCGGTCACGTAAACAATCGCGGACGTCGGAGGGTGTTATTCCCGACTCGGCCAAATATTTATCCCTTTCTGTGCTGTGTGTATCGAGCGTTTCAGAGTGATGAAAAGTAAGGCCGTTGCCGTGGAAATTCACCAACCGAATGAATGTTCCAGAATCCTCAAAACTAGTGCATCTAAAGCAGGAAATAAGTGTTGTCAAGATGGGAGAAAAACGACTTTGCCGGCATGTGCGATCGGAGCAGGTCGGGCGAGCGTCGGGCGAGCGTCGGGCTGAGCGTTTCACCGTAATATCGATTAGAAAGTGTTATCGATTTTTTGACAACGCTACACGAAACTGAAACTCGTCTTTATGTATTTTATTATTTATTCTGATGTTGTTGCCGTTTCGTTGAGATTTTGCTCGTGTGCTTTTCTGCACATAGTGTGACATAGTGGTGGCAGTTTTATTGCAGTTCAGCTTTGGAACCGAATATTGCATGCTTCTGCTACACTTTTCTTGAAAGATCACTGGCTCATAAAAGGAACAGAGGGGGGACTATTCATGGAGAACAACGCGCCGAGGCAATTAGAAAATGTGTTGGTTGAGCTTATCGTGGTTAAATGTCAGTTGTCTGAAACAAATATGAAGACTTTACTAAATTTCCAGCTTTTATTTGTTGATATTTTTGTGTTTAAAAAGGCCGCGTGTGCGCTGCCTTTCTCTGGGTTCCAGTTGAGTTGTTTGGTTTTACTTGGACTTAAGAACTCTTTCTTCTGACTTTTTCCAATACAAATAATTCTCAAATCAATATTGGCAACAGTGATTATTAGGGCTGTTATTGTTCCCTGCAACACACACAAGACACACCACTCTTAACACAGCACAACACCACACCACTTAACACACAATCGACCCACACACACACTTAAACACCACTTACACACACCCACACTTAAACAAACATACAACCACACTGTAACACACAACACACCCACTTAAACACACACGACAGCACACAACATTAAACACAACACGACACCTTAAACATACACGACACCACACACTTAACAACACACAAAAAACTTAACACAACACTCAAACACTACAAACCAACAACACTTAAACACACACACACCACACACTAACACTACACAACACACACAACAGACACAATCACCACCTAACCACCTAACACAGAACCCACAGACCAACCTTACAACAGACCGGCACACAAACCCAACCGCCAACACACACCTAACCACAGCACACACCACTTACAAACAGACCACAGACCACACTTAAAAAAGCACGACACACACACCCTTAACCCAGTCGACCACCAAACCTAACAACACACACCTTTATACGCAAACCAGAACACTACAACCATGCAAATCACACAACACACACCACACACATATACAGAGTGGATTTATTGTCTTCTTTCCTTTTCCTCCCTTCTACTTTTCTCTTTTTCATCTTTTTTGCTTCCTCTCTCTCTTTATCTTCTCTTCGTTCATTCTTTTTCTCTTCTCCTCCTTCTATCCTCCTCTTTCTCCTTTCCTCTCTCTCCTTTCCTCTCTCTCCCTTCCTCTTTCTCCTTTCCTCCCTCTCTCTCTCTCATCTCTCTCTCGCTCATCTCTCTCTCCTTTCCTCTCTCTCCCTTCCTCTTTCTCCTCCCTCTTTATCTCTCTCTCGCGCTCTTCTCTCTCTCTCCCTTCCTCTTTCTCTTTCCCTCTCTCCACTCTCCTCTCTCTCCTCTATAATAATGAATTGTACACTTTATTTGTAATAATTCTCTTTATAGAACCGTCTCCGTATTTCAAACTTTATTTAGTGGATGTTGCGTTAAAACAATCTAATCGTGCAATAGAAATGATCGTTTTGTCGACCAATTAAAATAGATAATGAATGAATGGGTGAATGAATAAATGCGTGAATACATAACGCATTTTTCTGGACGCCGTTTTATCAATTATCGCCGCGTACATTTTGTTAAAGTAAACGTCGAGCCCAAAAAAAACAAACAAAAAACAGGATGAATCATGGCTTCACGACGCGGACATGAAAGAGAGGTCCCGCATGAAGCAGAAGACGTGGAAAGTCCCCCGGGTCCAGCGGCATCTGGAGCGTCACCGTAAAACCCAGCGTCTCTCTAAAGGTTTTCGACACATGTCCCAAAAATGTGGAAAAACAAAACCCCCCCAAAAACACAGAAAAACCCCCTTTGAACTCTAAACTAACCCTCATTTCGATGCCACAGAATAATGAAACACTTCGGCGCAAACAAAAAATAGAAGTCGATTTGGGGTTTTAAAAGGCGGTTACACGTTTATTTATTTTTTGTGGGAGGGTTTAATTGTACACGCAATCATGACACCCCGTAAAAGTCCTCCCGCGGGCAGTGAATGCGTCGCGCTGAGGGGGCCTGGCGTTCGCCGCAGTTTTAGATAGATTCTGCATTCTCGTGGCTCCGCCTTCGCATTTTGGAGGTCGCAATTTCACAGTTCTTTTGTCTTTTGGGTCGATTTATTGATTAATAAAGTCTCAGTCGATTTAAAGATGGAGGATTTTAGCCGTGGAGCCTGGAAGAAACCCACTCAGACACGAGGAGAAACGTGGAAACTCTGGACCGGGAATCAAACCCACAACCGTCTTGCTTGCAGGCGTGAGCGCTAACCTCTCCGCCACCGCCTCTGACATGTTAGTTTAGTATAAAATAATCTAAAACTTCTAAACTAAAACAGGAATTACATGCTTATTAACACACAGTATACGGTTTGTGTGTCGTGTGAATATTATATGTTGTGTGCATATTATATGTTGTGTGTATATTATATGCTGTGTGTATATTATATGTTGTGCGTATATTATATGTTGTGTGTATATTATATGTTGTAAATATTAATTATAAAAATTAATGTCAAATGAAATAATAATTCAAATTCCACTGCTTCTACCTGGATTATGTTTTCTATGTTTCATTTTTTCTTTACCCTTTTAAAGATGCACTCTGTCATCTTCTCTGGTGGAGGGTGCGACTCCCGCTCGTCACCATGGGGATGAATTCTCCCCCGTATGGCATGAGACGCCTCCTGCTGCTCCCGCCGCCGTCTCCGGACCTCCGACTCTGGCGTCGTTGCTCTGTTCAGCGCGGTTCCTTTAGGCCTCGAGTAGCGTACAGGAGTTTTTATAGCGAAAAAACATTCTTACTGTGAACGAGCTCGCGCCTCTCCACAGACCTGACCCGCCACTCGGCCCGGCGGCGTCACCTGTTGGTCTCCGTGGAGATAGAGGCGCTTGATGCCATGCTGTTGAGCACTCCAAGGGCAAAGCGATGGCACGTCCCACGAGCCGGAGAAGTCGCGCCGTCAGTGCAGTTTCTCCTCCTTTTTTTTGCCTTCGGTGAAACTAGAAACAACACGTACTCTGTCGGACCCCGCGGGCACTTTTTGAACGTTTTACCGCCGCACTCTTCGCTCGGCCCGTTCCAGAGCTGCAGATTTCAGTCGTAAAACGTGTTTGTCTTTTTGTTTTGAATGGAATTTTACTCGCTGCCTGACGGCCCTCTCATTTATTATAAAAAAACCAAAAACCTGCGTGTTTCATTACAGGGCGGGACTCCGTATAAAACCCTACACGTGTGAAAGAACAGAGGAAAAGTCCGGATTCCCACCGCTTCATGTGAACGGCCCCGGTTACGGGCGTTACGCACAAAAACGCCGTAAAAAGGGGATTCGGTGGCGTTTAAAAGAGTGGTTTTATGACCCGGGATTAAGCGCTTAAGACTTCAGACGCTGCAGTTCAATATCGACCAGTGCGATTGTTGGAAAAGCCTTCATCCGCAGGAGTCGTTTTTAAACTTAATCGGGTGAAATTACGGTTGGAGTTTTAATCCCCAGCGCCGCCGTTGTACACGCCGCGTCTCCGGGGAAACGTACGGCCCGGGAAAATGTGTCATCGCGGCCCCGAAAATGAACAACGACACAGCGTTTTCCACAGGTGTTCCAAGTCGAGTCGCGATCTGGCGCGTTAGTCAGTCTCTCCGCGGTCGACGGTGGTGAGTCGCAGCTGCCCTGGGGCCAACTGAGGGAGGCGGGGCACCAACAACGCCACCAACACTGACTCACAAAACACAGTCGTACAGAGGCGGGCGGGGACAAGAGTCTTGACTGAGGACACAATGACGGTTAAAAAAAAATAAATTACAAAAAAATGAATTTGGCAGAGGAAATTAAACCGTTTTTTTTGTGACAAGTTCTGATGTCTGGAAGGTCCTGGAAGAGACGTTGGAATCAAGAGAAAGGCTTATGCCATTGTCGGTGAAACAACACGGTAATTTCACAAACAAAAATTCACAAACAAAAATTCACAAACAAAAATTCACAAACAAAAATTCACAAACAAAAATTCACAAACAAAAATTCACAAACAAAAATTCACAAACAAAAATTCAAACAAAAATTCACAAACAAGCAAACTCTGCGACGAAGTGCAACATGAAACGACAATAATAAAGCAGAATATAAAAACAAAAGGTTGACAAAAACTCATCTAATGTCAAATTTGATTTAGTATTTATTATTTGGCAAATAAAAATATAGAGAGCGACTTTATGTTGTTGAATTCATGTTTAGAGAGTCAAAAAAGTTGTTTCTTTGTGTAAATTCTGCATAAACTTTGACTGCTGTCCCTGGTGTGATGTCACTTCCTGTCAGCTTTTGCAACGTTTTCTCCACAAACGCCTGCTCGACCGGTGTGAAACTATCATTTATATGTGCAGCAGTTATAAATACACCAAATAAAGCCACAATTGGAGTCAGACTTTAACAAAATAAGATCAAAAATAGACTTGGCTCTCTGATTATGATCATGTCCGCCCTCCTTCTCCCCCCCCTTGCGCAGTGTGATCGGGGCGGACGCGGGCAACGGCATGCGCGTCTTCATCCCGGACATCGGCATGTTCGTGGCGGGTCTGGGCATCTGGCTCCTGTGTCGCAGCCTGGTGCAGAAAAGACCCCCGGAGGAAATGGGACAGTACAACGCCGACTTTGAGCCGGAGGAGCAGGTGAGGACTGTGTGTCTCGGTGGAAAACACAACTAAAGGCTTTTTTAAAACTACTTTTGGATCACTTTATAACTTAGAATAATGTATGTGCATGTACATAAATAAATAAACACTAAAGTGGTGTACAACGGACCTAATTACAGTTTAATTTATATATAATGCATCATTCCACAGTTTGGCATTAAACTGGCCTTTCTCATATATATTAAATTACAGGGTTTTTATTGCTAGACACCTCTCCTGGTCTATCTGCTTGTCTCCATGGCGATATATACGTATATTTATTAGTAATTGTGACTAGATAGATGACTAAATAATTGTATCCTGGTTAACTGGACCATACAGACTCTGAAACACACACAAAACCACCTTTTTACAACAGCGACGGCGGCTTTATTTAGTCAAAATGGAAAGAAAATAATGAACGATTTGTGATTTTCATCAACAAAAACGCAGTCGCAGCAACAACTCCACCAGAAAATGTTACGCAGTGCACCTTTAAAGTGCCTATGACGACTCATTGAACTAAGATTAAGAAGTATTTCCAATTTTGCTCTCAGAATAGCACATTTAGTATGTTTATAACTTCGCTTCCTGTTTGTAATTGATGACGTCACACTAGGAAATGACCCAAACGCTGGGTAAAAAACTCACCTAACGTCACACTGTTTTTAATTTGACAAATACAAATATATGAGAGCAAAATCACCCGTGGTAAAAACCCGTCATGCGTCACTCTCTGCAGAATCCCGCGCTTTCCTCACTCTTTTCTCAGATGAACTCTCACGCCGGTGGAGAGTTCCGCGTCGATGACCTGGACTGAGCAACCGTTTCCCGTTGGCTCGTCTCCTCCGGCTTTAACGACGCCGCGTTAATTAAATCGGCTTCGGTTTGACTGTGCAGATCGCGCTGGCGCAGATGGCTCCCGCTCGCCATCGCTGGGAGAAATGAACGCGCGAATCCGTCTATAGGTGGATTAAAACTGCTCCGCTGTCCAATATAAATGTTTTACTGCGTTCGAATGAGGTATTAAACCAACAGTGAGTGCGTTTTCTCACACAGAAAGCTATAAAACAATTGAAAGCTGTTATGTTTTCACTCCGAGGGCCAAATACAGTGAGTGAGGAGCGGCGGCGGCGGCGGCGGCCAGGGAACGGCTCAGTTTAAACCTGAACTGAGGCCAAGTCCTGATGGCGACCGCTCGCAGACTTTCACACGCGCGTTGCACAGATTACTGGGTTGTACGGCGTTTGGATGGACGAGCTCAAATGTAATGGAAGCAATCATGATGATCAATAATATAAATGGACAAAAAGTGCGTTGAAATGGTAAAAATACGATGTTTTCTTTTCATATTGAATCAAAACAACAGAAAACAGTGCGGTACGACATGGATTTAACGCAGAAACGCACATTTAGACACAGAAACATGCTCAATAATATGAATCAAATGAAAATGTCATTATCATTTTGAAATTATTATATACAAAAATAATAATATACAAGGAAAAAGCCTATTAGTAAATGTTTTCAGATTTTTTTTCTCTCCAGAAATGTCAACTAAATGTAACTTTTGGTCGTATTATAATTTTTAGAGCAGTTTTTGTTTAGTTCACGTGTTTATGCTCACTTACATACTTACTTACGTACTTACTTATTTTCTTACTTACTCGCTTACTTACATACGTACTTGCTTACTTACATTGATATTTACTTACGTACTTACTTACTTACGTACTTACTTATTTTCTTACTTACTTGCTTACTTACATACGTACTTGCTTACTTACATTGATATTTACTTACGTACTTACTTACTTGCTTACTTACGTACATACTTACTTACGTACTTACTTATTTACTTACTTAGTTGCTTACTTACATACTCACATACTTACTTACATACTTGCATACTTACATACTCACATACTTACTTACATACTTGCTTACTTACGTACTTAATAATTTACTTATTTAGTTGCTTACTTACATACTAACATACTTGTTTACTTACAAAAATGCCAAAAAATGCCCAGGAGGAAGCGCTAGCGTTCCTATATCCTGTATTTTAACTGCTTTACTCCTCAGTGCGCCAACACCCGGTCCTTGCGCCCTCTGCTGGCTGTTACATCGTCATCCCTCATCACAAACCCACCTGCAGCTGTGTTTGTCTTCGTTCACGTTTGTTTCTCTAACCCTGTCCACAAGGGTGTCTTCTTTCTTCTGCTCACAAATAACTCAGTTTGAACTTTCCCGGCTCGTTTCGTCGCAGGTAAAAAAGACGTCCGTTTGGACAGTTTAAAAGTCCATAAACCAGGACCCGACTCGTTCTGCAAAATGTTCACGTTGCCCAAGCACTTTGTTTATATATTTTTCATTGTTCATTCGCATTACTGACGGCAGGGGGCGCTGCAACAAGTGCGTTTTCCAAATATTTACATTATTTTAAGTTAGAAAATGTGAAATTCGTATCCCAAGGTGACCAAAAGCATGTTTAAAGCCAAGTAAAGCGACCAGAATGCATAATATGTCCACTTTATGCTGTAAAACATGAAATAACAAGTCAAAATGTGCTTAAAAAAAGCCTGAACAATGTCAAATTAAAGAAGTGTCTTTCTAAATCGGTCCTTCCAATTACAGGAGGAGGAGGAGAAGCTGAGCCTGGACGACGACGACAACATCTTGCTGGACGATTTCGAGGCCGGTTACGAGGCCGAGGAGGACGAGGAGGACGAGGAGCTGTTCGACGACGACGACGAGGAGGGCGAAGAGGAAGAGGAGGAGGTGAAGGAGAGCGCCAAGATGAGAGTGCTGCGCATCGTGGCTGAAGTGGCCTCCAGGGTGAAGGACATCATCGGAAACCTGATCACCACGGCCGGGAAAGTGGTGGTCACGATCCTGCTGGGCATGACAGGTGAGAGCGCCAGGGCCGCGAAGGGGAGGGGAGTGACGTAAGACAGGAAACGCCAGGGCAACGCCAACCTGAAGGACAGGAGCTTACACACTTCTTCTTCTTCTTCTTCTTCTTCTTCTTCTTCTTCAAAATTACACATTTACAGTGGCTTTAGTGTAACTTGTTGTTAAACTGGTTCAGATCTGTGAGGGTTCTCAGTTGCGCCGGTTTAGTGTTTACTGCGCCCCTTGTGGTGACACCGCTGGGATTAAACTTCTGAATCATGTTATTTACAATTTCTGGCGCAAGATTATTTATAAGAACGAGAACTTAATAGAATTGTCAAGACTTAATAGATTGTGCTTTTCTATAATTGTGCAATAGTCTTTTTGTCCATCACTTTTAAAGCCTGTTGTAGGTCACAGAGAGGTCACAGAGAGGTCACACTTCCTGGCCCGGGCCCCACACAGTGATACAGTATGAGAAGTGTGAAAGGATTAGTGCATGGAAGACGATCTGGCAGCACGAACGGACAGACAATATCTTTTAAATTAGTCCGAATAGTCTTAGATATTTTTTTTTAATGTGCTTCAAATTTTAAATGGATGTTTAGGATGACTCCAAGATGTATAGATATTGTGACCCGAGCTGCATTTTAATTTGATAACTCGTCTGTTGCGGTAAAGGGCACATATTATGCTAAATGTATGAGCTTTTAACCCTGTTCTAACATTGTCCCTTCATCAAAAACATACTTGGAGTAGCATTTAGCTTCGTTTGCGCTAGTTTGATGGATCCTGGTTAGAAAATCACCTCCCCTCCGACCGTGAAAAACACTCCTCACTGCAGCTCCTTGACAACACTCGACCTGTGGCGTTTTCTCCACCTGTGGCGTTTTCTCCACCTGTGGCGTTTTCCCCACCTGTGGCCACCTGTGGCCTTTCATCACCGTTTTCCTCCACCTGCGCATTTTCTCACCTGTGGCGTTTTCTCCACCTGTGGCGTTTTACCTTCACCTGTGGCGTTTTCTCCACCTGTGGCGTTTTCTCCATCTGTGGCGTTTTCCGCGACCTGCGCCGTTTTCTCCACCTGCGCCGTTTTCTCCACCTGTGGCGTTTTTCCACCTGCGGCGTTTACTCCACCTGCGGCGTTTAACTCCACCTGCGGCGTTTACTCCACCTGCGGCGTTTCTCCACCTGTGGCGTTTTCTCCACCTGTGGCGTTTTCTCCACTGTGCCGTTTACTCCACCTGGTGGCGTTTTCCCACCTGTGGCCGTTTACTCCACCTGTGGCGTTTTCTCCACCTGTGGCGTTTTCCTCCACCTGTGCGTTTACTCCACCTGTGGCGTTTTCTCCACTGGCGCGTTTCCCATCTGTGGCGTTTTCTCCACCTGTGGTTTACTCACCTGTTGCGTTTTTCTCCACCTGTGGGCGTTTTTCCACTGGTGGCGTTTTCTCCACTGTGGCGTTTTCTCCACCTGCGGCGGTTTCCCCACCTGAGGAAGTTTTTCCACTGTAGGCGTTTTTCCTGTGGCGTTTTCGCCACCGTTTTCTCCACCTGTGGCGTTTTCTCCACCTGTGGCGTTTTCTCCATCTGTGGCGTTTTCTCCATCTGTGGCGTTTTCTCCATCTGTGGCGTTTTCTCCATCTGTGGCGTTTTCTCCATCTGCTAAATTCTAAATGTATTTATCTTGAATCGTCCGACTTGTTATTAGCACTTTAAAATACGCAACAGGAAAAGTCTTAAAATGGTTAAAAAAGTAGCGTTTTCGATTAACTTTGACTTAAAGGTTTTCTCCCACGACAGACCACGCCCTTCGCTGTGATGCCCGGAGACAGACACAAACACTGGACCAATCAATTTAAAGACTAATTACTGATTTTTTTATTTCGTTATTGTGGTGGAAAATTCTAAAAAAGGCCAAACCACTGCAAAGACCGTCTGTTTTTACTTTATTTTGTTTCAAGGAGTCAGTGAAATGCAGTAGTATTTCTTGCGCAGTCGTAGATGTCTGAACGTCACCGTGCCGTCTCCTTTTTCCCAGGCATGATGCTGCCCTCACTGACCTCGGCCGTGTACTTCCTGATCTTCCTGTTCCTGTGCACGTGGTGGTCTCTGTGCCGGACCTTCGACACGCTCCTCTTCAGCTGCATGTGCGTCCTCATGGCCATCTTCAGCGCCGGGCACATCGTCGTGCTCTACCTCTACCAGTTCCAGTTTTTCCAAGAGGCGATCCCGGCGGGAGACAACTACACCAAGTAAGGGCGCGGCACACGCTTCCCTGTCGCGACATAAAAGAACTCGTGTTGAGGTTTTTTCGGGGGGCACGTTAATGTCACTTCGATGTTTGCGTTCCGATCGTTGAGAACGTGACCAACGCAACGGGGAAATCTTTAGTTTTTCTTTGATTCCCAGCAGCATTCCCATTCCTCAAGTTTGTGACCAGGTTTGTGCTTTTAGAGACTCCTGGGACCACCTGAAGTCCAGCGAAAATGTAAGACGAAGTACAAAACCAGTCTTCACCTTGCAAAAAATTTAATAAGCGAAATCGCAATGCACTATTTACAAACCTTCAGACGTTTAAACCCCGTGACAGTGAAAAGTATGTTTGAGATGAAAAGAAAAGATCAAACTACTGAATATGTTCAAAATCAGAGACGGCCAATAAAAACGTGACACTTTGACAAGAGCTGGGTTCCGTTCTCTTCATGTAGTGTTTTTATTGGCTTGAATCCCTGGTCAATAGTATAAAGTCTTTTTTAAAAGGATGAATAACTGTCTTTATAAACTAAACACATTTCCTTTTGAACAATAGATGAAGACGATGGCACAAAAAAAAGTGAAAATATAAACATTTAGACGGCTACTTCACGCAGAAATATGTACTTTTTCAAATGCAGGTTGCGTTGGTCTAGAACAGGGCTATTCAACATCAGGCCCGGGGGCTATATCAGGCCCTCCATGTGATTTAATCCGGCCCACGACCCATTTTCCAAATATGAAAACAAAACAATCAATATTGTTTAGCGCTAACCCAGAGTTAAGTTAAGTTAAGTTAGTGGTTTGGATCTGGTTTGGCCTTTGTTTAGTCCCTGTTTAGCTCGGGCCCGTGCAACTGTTTACGATGCACGAACGCCCAAGTCTCATCACGAGTTGTCACGGCGTCGGGGTCCAACGATGGCTCCGGTTTCTGACGCGACTGTGGAAAAATATAACTTCACTTTCATGTATTCATGCCTGCCCCGGAGAAGGCGCTGGACTTCGCATCAGTTGTTGCCGCACGGACGCGAACCGCAAACCAGGTCCAATACGGAAATGACACGTGGGTTTGTTGTCGTTACGCATAAGTTACACACAAACATCACATAATCATTCAACAGCAATAGTACTTGGTCGTATAGTACTGACGCATGTTGCCGTTTGTACTTTTACACACTTTAAACCCGTGGTATTATTCCCGTAGCTGGGCACACGACTTTGAGCCAGACAAAGGGCCTCTCTTGACAAATTGAGATTTATGAGTCCGCGCCGCGCTTGTTAAAGACGTTATAAACATTTACTTTCCGCACAAACATAAAGGGAAGGGCACTTGTACAAACTGAGCCTCGTTCGCCAGGCGTTCACGGCGGTTCCACCATTCCGCTCTTTGGAACGGTTTAGTCGACCTGTAAAACGGCAGATCAGTGGCCATAAAAGCGACATGAGACGTGAGGCGAGGCGTACTAACTGAAGTGACTAAAGTCGGAGGCTCACAGTGCATCCGGAAAGTAGTTTATATTTGTGATACCTTTTTGTAAATAATTCAAACGACTGTTTAAGGGGGTTTTGTTTGTAGAGTTCTGAGGCAAATAATGAATTTAATCCATTTTGGCATAAGGATGTGACATGACAAAGGAGGAGGGAGGAGGAGGAGGGAGGAGGAGGAGGGAGGAGGACGAGGAGG